>CM053404.1:33206349-33248536 GCA_028644305.1 Xerus rutilus
CAACAGACCAGGGTAAAAGTTAAAATCAATTGAAAGTTCCAAGTCACCAAGCTAAAACTAAGCTGTTTATCTGAGCTTTTGATAGAAATCAAAATTAAAGAGATAACAGCCAAATTTCCCAATAGGCCAGTTTTAATTGGCATGATAATGAAGTTCCTTCTGCCTTAGTCCTTGCACAAAAAGAAAGCTAATTGAGTTACCATATGTTAACCATTTATATTTTTATTGTTCAATCTCTCTGCCCCTGCCTAAAGAGGAAAGTAAATTTGAAATAATCTACTTTTTTGTGTGTGGGGGGTAGTGGGCTACCAGGGATTAAATTTAAAGGCCCTCGACCACTGAGCCACATCCCCAGCCCTATTTTATATTTTATTTAGAGACAAGATCTCACTGAGTTGCTTAGCACCTCACTTTTGCTGAGGCTGACTTTGAACTCTTGATCATCCTGCCTCAGCCTCCTGAGCAACTGGGATTACAGACGTGCGCCAGCCACTGCCCGGCCAATCTACTTTTTTGTTTTTCAGCTTTCTTCATCCATTTTCTGTCTAGAAAACCAAACTCTTTAGCTCAGTACATGAGAACACTTGATCTGTTTTATGGAATAAAGTGTTGCCTGAATCTAGAACTAAAAATAAACCCTAATATTGTTAAACTAAGTTGTTATGATTTTGATCCTTTGACACTACCCTCACAACTGAATTGGTTCCCATATTCTTTGGTTTTGTTTGATGAATTGATTGGTTGGTTTTTTTGCCCCTATGTTAAACAGCAGTTGCTCACCATTGGCACTGACTTTGATCCCAAGTCACACGTGTGACCTCTGCAGAGCAGCAGCAGGAATGGCAGCTGAAGGTTTTTGCTGGCAGAGTTTTCTTCAGCTGTTTTGCGTCAGCCCAGAGGGCCAGGAGTGATCTGTGAAAGGGGACCTCCAGCTGCCAGAGGGCGTACTAGCCACTCTGAAGCCTGGCATACAGTTTTATCTTAGCCTGCCTGGTATGATGAAGAAAGCATTGACTTTTCAGTTAGCTTAATCTGGGTTCAAATCCGAGCTCTGTCACCTAAACTAGTTGCATGACTCTAGGCAACTCAATGAACTTGGGGACACTGAATTTTCTTATCTTTAAAGTGAAAGTAGTTGGGCATGGTGGCATACACCTATAATGCCAGCGCTCAGAAGACTGAGGCGGGAAGATCACAAGTTTTGAGGCCAGCCTCAACAATTTAGTGAGGCTGTAAACAATTTAGCGAGACCATGTCTCAAATAAAAAAATAAAAAGGGCTGGGAATGTGGTTCAGTGGTAAAGCACCCCTGGGTTCAATTCTCAGTATGAAAATAAATAAAGTGAGGGTAACAACACTTAACTTTGTAGGTTTCTCTCTGATAATACCTAGGTAAGTTTAAATAAGCCTTACTTTACCTAGCATTTAATAATAACAATAGCTAATGATTACTGAGCATTTCATAAATGATGTTAAATTCTTTATTACCATCCTCAAAAGGTTACTCAACACTACCTTATAAAAGTAAACTGATGAGCCGGGTGCGGTGGCTCAAGCCTGTAATCCCAGCACTTAGGGAGGCTGAGACAGGAGAATCGCGAGTTCAAAGCCAGCCTCAGTAATGGCGAGGCGCTAAGCAACTCAGTGAGACCCTGTCTCTACATAAAACACAAAATAGGGCTGGGGATGTGGCTCAGTGGTCGAGTGCCCCTGAGTTCAATCCCCGGTACCAAAAAAAAAAAAAAAAAAAGAAGTAAACTGATGCTGGGCGCAGTGGAGCACACCTGTAATCCCAGCAGCTCACGTGGCTGAGGCAGGAAGATCTCAAGTTCAAAGCCAACCTCAGCAAAAGCAAGGTGCTAAGCAACTCAGTGAGACTCTGTTTCTAAATAAAATACAAAATAGAGCTGGGATGTGGCTCAGTGGTCGAGTGCCCCTGAGTTCAATCCCCAGTACTGCCCCCGCCCAAAAAAGTAAACTGATGTCTGACTGCCTCATACCCCACACCCTCTTTCTCCTCACTCTAAACTGATAATCTCACCTCATATTTCACTGATCAAAAAGAAACTACTTTATCTTTCAGTCACTAAACTGAAGCTTCTACCTGCATCTGCATATACTTCTTTCCTCTTTCAACAATGAAAGTGTCTCTCCTCCTATTAAAGACTAGTTCTTCCATTTGTGTTGTGAATGCAATACTTTTCACCCTTTCCACTGAATCATTCCATTGGCATTCAAATAGGCTCACTTCTCTCTCATCTCCCTTCAGTTGCAGATACTCAGAAAAAGTTTCTCTACAAATTATCTCTCTGTCTCCACCAATTTATGCTCCAGTTCACTCAGATTTGGATTCCAGATCTACCACTATTCTGAGATTGTTCTTGTCAAGGTCACCAATGACCTTTGGATTATAAATTTCAGTGTCTCCTTTATTTTTCTCATCTTGTTCTGCTGCTCAGCAGCACGAGCTCACTTGGACTCTGTGAAACACTCTTCTCAACTTGTGTGATACCACACTACCTGGTTTTCTTCACCTTTATGAGAATCTCCATCCTCAGTCTCCTTTCCTTTCTCACTACCATATGTAAATGATAATATTTCTCAAGATTGTTCCTAGATCCTCTTTTCCTCCATGGCTATGCATTTACCTAGATGATTTCATTCTTTCCAAGTTGTAAATACTGTATTATTCTGATAGCTTCCAAATGTATATCTGCAGTTCAGACCTCTCTTTTAATCTCCAGATACACATACCCTACTGCCCAATTGACGTAGACATTGATTCATCCGGCCAATGTTTGAAGCTTACCTCATTTGATTCTGCTTTGTTGCTAAAATGAGAAAACTAGAATCATGCTTGACTTTTTCCTTGTCTTACTGAATCTTCCAAGTTTGTTTAATATTTTTTGTTGATTTCATTTCCAAAATAGGTCTCAAAACCATCTCTGGGGCTGGGAGTGTAGCTCAGTGGTAGAGTGTGTGCTTAGCATTCACAAGACCCTGGGTTCAATCCCCATCACCAAAAGTAAAATAAAACAAAAAACTATCCACTTCTGTTCATCTCCTATTAAATAGCTACTTCTTGTCTGGTGTCTCTATACATAACCTGTTGTGCCTGCCCCAGTCATTCTCTGTGTAATAGGCAGAGTTATCTTTCTAAATACAAATAAATTGATTCCTATTGCCTGTCTACTTAACAACTGTCAGCAGTTTCTCATTATGTTCTGAATAAAATCCAAATTGCTTTCCATGGCCCACTGTTTCCTGAGCCCTTAAATGCCTGCTTACACCTGCAACCTCATCTCATCTTACTCTTCTCCCTTATGATGTTCTAGTCACATGGGCCCTCTGTGAAGTCCCCAATTCTTTCCTCTCCCAGGCCTTTTGACTGTGGTGCCTTCATCTAGATTGTTCCTTTTCATATTTTGGATTTTAGCTGAATCAGTTATGAACAACCTTGCTTACAAATAAAAGAAACCTCATCCAAGAGTGGCTTAAACACCTGGAGAGTTTGTTTGAATCGTATAATAAAATTTCCAGAAGTAGACATCCTAGGGCTGGTGCTGTAGCTCCATGTTTATTGGCCTCACAGGTCTTGCTGTCTGAGGTCATGGGAGGGATGCTGCACCTTACTGCAGAAGGGGAAAATAAAGGGCTAAGATCACTTTTTACATTTTTATTATGCCAACTTTCAAATATAAAAAAAAGGGAATAATACCAACAGCCCTTCATGGATCCATGAAGCTACAGTAATTATCAACTTGTGGCCACTCTTGTTTTATCTATTACCGCCCTCTCCTCTCTTTATTTGAAAGCAAATTCCACACATTCTGCCATTTTTTCCCCAAAGTGTTTCACCATGTACTTTTTTTTTTTTTTTTTAGATCAGGTCTTGCAACATAGCTTCAAACTCCTGGGCTCATACAATCATTGTGCTTCTCTCCCAAGTAGCTGGGACTACAGATGCACACAACCACCCCTGGCTCACTATTTCTAAAAGATATGACTCTTCCTTTTTAAACATGACCACAATACTATTATCATAAAAGATAACAATTTCTTAACATCATCAAATATCATGTACTCAAATTTCCAGTTGACTCCTGAAAGTCTTTATGTATTTATTTTTGTGCTGGGAATCAAATCCAAGAAGTCATATTTTTTGTAATTTAAATTATCCAAATAAAATAATTGCAATTGATATATCTTTGAAGTTTCTTTTAATCTCTAGGATGTCCTTTTATTCCTTTTTTTTATATTGGTACCAAAGTTTGAACCCAAGGGAGCTTAAACACTGAGCCACATCTCCAGCTTTTTTATATCTTTTATTTTTTATTTTGAGACAGGGTCTTGCTAAGTTGCTCAGGGCCTCGCTAAATTGCTGTGGCTGGCTTTGAACTCACAAGCCAATCCTCCTCCTTCCTCAGCCTATTGAGCTGCTGGGATTACAGACATGTACCACCATGCCCAGCCCCTTTTACTTATTTTCCTCAATTTATTTTCAAAAAAAAAAAATCATTTGGTCTGTAAAGTGTCTCACAATCTGGGTTTTCCTGATGGCATCGCTATGGTTTCTTGTGCCCTCTGTATATCTTGTACGTTAATAGTTGGATCTATTGACTTGATTATATTCAGATTTCTTTTTTGTTGTTTCTTTTTCCTTGGCAAGACTATTTCATAGAAGATATTGTATTTTGTGTATTGCACTAGTCAGTTTTCCATCACTATGACAGTCAACTTATAAGGAGGAAATATTCATTTGGCTCACAGTTTTGGAGGTATCAGTCCATGGTCACTTGCCCCTGTTGCCTTGGGCCTACATGAAGGAGGAGATCTGTTTATCTCATGACAGCCAGAATTCAATGAGAGAGAGAGAAAGAGCTAGGATCCAAATATATCCTTTAAGAGCATACTCCCAGGGTCCTTCCATTAGGCACCATCTCCTTAAGATTCCACCATCTGCCAATAGCACCACATACTGGAGACCTGGCATTTTGCATATGGGCCTTTGGAGGATAATTAAAATCCAAACCATAACAGCTATCTAGATGTACCCAATGAATGGCTATTTCTTTTTGTGACATTAACAGCTTTCAGTGATTAATGTCTAAATCCATTAATTCATTTTGTTATATAATAGTGGTGTTTTAATTCTATTATTTCTTCTTCACTTATTAGCTAAACTACTTTTATAAAGAGGAATTTCTTACCCCTATTACTAGAATACATAATGGATACAGACAATAAAGGAAAGATAAATGTTTCATACCTTCCCTAGTTTACCAGTTTCCAAAATAGTGAATCCATTCACTAACACCCTCAAATGATAACCAATCAAGAACTCAAAAATGTTATCTCAGGCTATGGGTGTAGCTTAGTGTAGAGAGCTTGGCTAGCATGCAGGAAACCTTGGGTTCAATCACCACCCACACACACACACACAAAAAAATCTTGTGGGAAAAGCAGGGAGGGAAAGGGGAAATACTGAGGGGAGGATATTGATCAAATTGTTATATTGTGTGCATGTACAAATATGTAACAATAAATCTCATGTACAACTATAATGCATCAATAAAAATGTGGAAAAAATAAAAAAAACTTTATGAATTCATGGATTTAAACTTATTTGATGTGTTTCAATACATTGCAGCTATTATCCCTATTGATACTAAGTTGTGCCATCCTTGGCCATTGGGAGCATCCCCAAATTGGTTCACTAGTTCCCATTTTATCATAATGTGTGTGTGTGTTTCTGTGTGTGTGTGTGTGTGTGTGTGTGTGCGCGCGCATGTGTGTATTTTACTGGGGATTGAATCCTGGGGTGTTCTATCATTAAGCTGTAGTCCCTTTTTAAATTTTATTTTATGACAGAGTCTCCACTAATTTGCTCAGGTTGGCCTTGAACTTAAGATCCTCCAGCCTCAGCCTCCCAAGTTTCTGGGATTATAGGAGTGTACCACAATATCTGACTACAAAAATCAAAATTTTTCTGAAACATCACTTGACTAGTTTACACTTTTATATTCCTGGCCAGAATTTATGGATTTAAACTTATTTGATGCATTTTAATATATTGTAGCTATTTTCCAGAGCAGTGGATGGAGTTTGAGTCATTCACCCTCTCCTCAAAAAGGCTTCTCCTGAAGCCCATATAAGGAATGCTCCCTGTATTATTCTGCAGGACACTGTCCTGTTTACTTCCCTTATACTACTAACCATAAACTATAGTTAACTGTGTTTGTTCACTTGAGTTTCTGACTGCCTCACTGAACTGCAAGCTTCATGATGTTTTTCCCAGCACAATGCCTCTGGGTGCTCATAGAAGATACTTCAATAGGTATTTGTGAATAAATAAAATAAATGAAGTAGACAACATTGTTATTGCTGTTGTATACAGCACTGTCCCCTATCTAAAATGGTAACCACTAGCCACACATTATTTAAATTTAAATGTAAATCAATTAAAATTAGATAAAATTTTAAAATCCATTTCCTTAGTCATAGTTAGTCATTGCAACTTTTAAGATGCTTTTAAGATTTTAAGTGCTCAAAAGCCATGTGTAAGCCAGGCGCGGTGGTGCACGCCTATAATCCCAGTACATTGGGAGGCTGAGACAGGAGAATCACAACTTCAAAGCCAGCCTCAGCAACGGTGAGGCGCTAAGCAACTCAGTGAGACCCTGTCTCTAAATAAAACACAAAATAGGGGTGGGGATGTGACTCAATGGTCAAGTACCCCTGAGTTCAATCCCTGGTACCAATAAAAAAAAAAAAAGCCATGTGTAACTAGTGACTATCATATTGCATAATGTAGCTCTAGAGTATATCCCTTATCTCAGAATTCTACTGAGAAACAAGGTGCAGTGATACATGCCTGGAAGCCCAGCTACTCAGGAGATGAAAATGACTAAAATGGAAATCAACTTAATCAAGGTCATATGGTTACGAGGGTCACATAGCTACTTAATGGAGAAGCTGGTATTCAAACCCCTGTCAAAGTAACTTCAGATATAAAACTCTTAATATCCTAATATAGCTATTGCTATTATTACTTGCTTAATCCTGCTTTCATTTCAGTACCTCTGGAGGAATTTACAGGGGGAGTTAAACCTAATGCTTCACAGCGTAATAACCAATTGCCTTGGTTTGCCTGGACTAAGGAAGTTCCCAGAATGCAGAAAAGCCCAGGCATCATACTAATTAATTGTCAGATTTTTCTATTATGGTTTGTAGCAAGTAAATAGATAGGTTCACTCAACTCCATTTCAACTACTTCCAATATGCTGTATTGAATGCTAGAAGTGAGAAAGTTGATGATTTCATGTCCCCGATTTCCTTGCAGTTTGGGTCATGTACATGGGCTAGCTTTGCCAAACAGATGCACTTGGGCAACATCTACAAGACCAGATTGAGGAGGAGGCTGTACTTCTGCTGCTTTATCTGACAGGTAGTACAGTAGCAACAGAGGTCTGAGTGTCCTGTCAATCATAGATTTGGAAAGACAAACTACAGGGCTTGCATTTTGCAGAGTAGTACAACTAAGAGTATGGAAGCTCTTCCACCTTTCCCCTTCCCCAGTTCTGCACCCCATACCTTGCCCTAAGCATCTTTGCATCAGGCTGTTCATCTGTATCCTTTATAATATCCTTTATAATAAATTGATAAACATAAATGAAGTGTTCCCCTTAAATCTGTGAGCCATTCTGGCAAATAATCAAACCTGAAGAGCAGCTCAAGGGAACCCTAATTAGTTGGGCAGAAGCACATGTAACAAGCTGGGACTTGTAGAATTAAATTCTTAACCTATGGAATCTGACATAACTCCCAAGTGGACAGTGTCAGAATTGAACTGAATTGTAGATGTAAGACACCCAGTTGGTATCTAACAGATAGTTGCTTGGTATCTGTGTATGTTGAGGGGGGCTCCTACACATTGTGGTCACAGAAGAGGTTCTTTGTGGTGATAAGTATGAAAATAGGAGAAACTGTTTTTTCCCTTAAAAGTAGTTTTAATTATATGCAGTTGATAAACCCCCACTATCAAGAGGGGACTTTTCCTGGACAAGACAATTATAAGACAAATCTAAAAGTCCACAATGCTATAACTGCGATATAAGAATCTCCCTATAACTTCTATCATTTTTTTACTATGGGGGACTGTACCCCAGCGGTACTTAACCATGGAACTACATCCCCAGCTGTTTTTATTTTTTTTTTTTTTGAGACAGTTCTCACTAAATTGCTTAGGGCCTTGCTAAATCACTGAAGCTGGCCTTGAACTTGTGATCCTCCTGCCTCAACCTGCCAAGTTGCTGGGATTACACTTGTATACCACGACTCCCAGCCGGGCTCTATCATTCTTGAACAAATGTGCATACACCCTAATCAGCATCCTGAAAATACTAGAACTTTGATTATGGAGAAATGACTTCACACACACACACACACACACACACACACACACACACACACATACACATTCATATTGTCTCTCCTTCTCTCTCTCCCCCACCACCAGCCACTTCTTCCATAAACTGGATCACTCTTCCAAATCTCCTTAGATGACAGGTCATATCTCAAACTCCAGGTACTAGCATAAATATGATTTCCTATGTATTCCCACTACTCCCCCTTTTCCACTAATTTTCTCTCACATTATTTTATTTAACACAACCTGTTTTTATTTATTTACATTTTTTAGAGGGGGATACTGGGGATTGAACTCAGGGACACTCAGCCACTGAGCCACATCCCCAACCCTATTTTGTATTTTATTTAGAGACAAGGTATCACTGAGCTGCTTAGCACCTCACTGTTGCTAAGGTGGCTTTGAACTCGTGATCCTCCTATCTCAGCCTCCCAAGCCACTGGGATTACAGGCATGTGCCACTGTGTACTTTTTTATTGCTATCTTTCCCTTCAGTCTTTTGCCCCCTCCAAAGAATGTATGTCCCATGATGGCAAGGACCCTTTTTCCCTTGGTTATCAATGTAAGTCCAGTACTTGGAATGGTGACTTTCACATTCTAGCATCAGTTAAAAATATCTGTCAAAAAATTTTTTTTGAATAAATATTCAAAATAGAAATCATAGCTATTTTTTCTTTCTTTTTTTAATGCTGGAGATTGGACTAGGAAAATTTTTTTTTCTTTTGGTACTGGAGATTGAACTCAGAGGCACTCAACCACTGAGCCACATCTCCAGCCCTATTTTGTGTTTTATGTAGAGACAGGATCTCTCACTGAGTTGCTTAGTGAGACTCTCACTGTTGCTGAGGCTGGCTTTGAACTCGCGATTCTCCTGTCTCAGCCTCCCTAAGTGCTGGGATTACAGGCTTGCGCCACTGCACCCGGCTTAGGAAATTCTTTTAAAAAACAGAAGACTCTTTTGTTAACAAGAATATAATATGCTGGAGTGAAAAAAGTTATCAGTGAAGATAACGCAATAATTGTTATGAAGGTAATGATGTGCAGGCAGTGAAATCGTGTATCAGGCATTTGCAACCACGGTATAAAATCTATAGGTAATGGGAGAGGCACCACCTTCAGCAGAATTATGAACTGTGTAGAAGTAAAGGAGAAAACAAAACTGTTCTCTCCGCTCCCACATTCACAGCCCAGAACTTTATGTGATCAGATGTGTTAAGACAGGATTCCCCAGACAATTTTGCACAATTGGGTGTCCTGCAGTCACGCTCGGATGCTATCTACCTGGAGATAACATCATATTCCACAGGTTAAATAAGTACACAGTCCCACAAAACTGCCCACACATCAGGGTCTTGCTAAGTTGCTTAAGGCCTCACGAAATTTCTGAGGCTGGTCTCGAACTTGTGATCCTCCTGCTTCAGCCTCCCACGTTGCTGAGATTACAGGTGTGCACCACCAACTCCAGCAATCCTTTAATTTGCTTATCACTTGGTTTTTCATAATTGATTTTATGCTAATGAGGTGATTTAGGAGCCTCACCTTAAATCACCTCATTAGCATAAACTCAATTATGATCAGAAAGGATCTGTCATAAATAACAGAAGACAATCCTATCTCAAGAAATTTCAGGAGTATTAGGAGCTCTGTGACAGTAACTGGGGACAAAGACCCAATATATTTTATATTATACTACAACAGCTTCTAGGGCTATCCAGACTTGAGTTTGAATGTCAGTGACACCATTTTCTTCTGTGTTAACTTGAATAAGTTAATGAGCCTTTATAAGTTCCATATCTGGAACATGAGAATAATAACAGTACACAACTGACACAGCTCCCTTTATTACAAAGATAACGGAGTGTGCTTAGTACAGTGTATGGCAAATTAGGACTCAATAAAAGTTAGGTAATATAACAATTATGATTTTGCTGAAGCAGCTCCATTCCTTTTTTTTTTTTTTTTTTTTGGTACTGGAGATTGAACTCAGGGCACTTGACCACTGAGCCACATCCCCAACCCTATTTAGTGTTTTATGTAGAGACAGGGTTTCACTGAGTTGCTTAGCGCCTCTCCATTGCTGAGGCTGGCTTTGAACTCGCGATTCTCCTGTCTCAGCCCCCCTAAATGCTGGGATTACAGGCTTGCGCCACCACACCTGGCTAGCTCCATTCTTGAAATTATGCCCAATATTTGAGGTAGCTTTTGGTCTATTGTAAAAAATAGAAAGTCAGGTGGTCCATTTTCAGAATATAGTATTTAGCCTTAATTGGGATGTAAGATCCAATGGTAGCCCTTTTAACTATAGCCCTTCCCTGTGCCGGTCCCAGTTTTAAAATTAGCCAATCACATAGATTGTAACCATGAGCTCTTCCTATCAGAGCAAGCGACAGTACTTCTTTAGGATAAAAAAAGGCAGACTGCCCATGCAAGTGTGCTTGCTTCCAAAACTTTATTCAGTAGGTCATCCTTCTGTAGAAGTAAAGTTGGCCTTACTGAGCTACTTATGAGCAAGTGTTTGATTCCCTGCAGCAGTACACTGGTATTTCTGACATTGTCAAATTTCTAGGGAGCCACATTTCATCCCCCTTTCTATCCCAATTAGTAGGTACTCAAAAATTATTAGTGACTGACAGGAAGTTTGTTTGTGAGGAACCATGTTTTATTCCTACACACACAGTTGTTCTTGGCAGTGTTACCAAAGTTCTAGGCCAGAGGCCTGACTCTGATGATCCAACAAATCAGGTCTGGCAACTTTCCCCGAAAACCAAACAGAAAAGGTAATGGTAAAAAGCATGAAAGGAACTTTAATCGGTGTAGCTACACAGGGAAGAAAAGGAGACCCATGTCTTTAGCCCTCTTTTCCAGGGACTGACAAGGACTTTAAAGTTTTATAGGAAGAGTAATGAGGGCAACCATGGGGGATCTGAATAACCAGAAGAATTGCACAGCTACCAAAGCAGATGATCCTGATCAGGCGTGGTCTTTCCATCATTATATCAGAATAGGACAGGCAGGGCCTTATCCTCCATAAAAAAAATTACTATTCCCTGGGGGTAGTTTCCACTCATCACAAGATGTTTATCCTCTCACTTCTTAGGCTTCTTGTTGTTGTTTTGTACTGGGAATTTAACCCAGAGACTCTTTACCACTGAGCCAGATCCCTAACCCTTTTTATGTTTTTATTTTGAGATACAGTCTCACTAAGTTGCTGGGGCTGGCCTTGAACTTGTGATCCTCCTGCCTCAGTGCTCTGAGTCACTGGGATTAGAGATGTGCACCACCACAACCGGCAGACCTTGTTCTTGTAATCCCAGGTGACTCAGAATCAAGGAGACCGATGCAAAATGGAGGCCCAGATGCCAAGTCTTTAATCCTGCTTTTAGCTACCAATTGGACATTTATAAGCAAAAGTGAAGAGGCTTAAGCCCTTGTTACAGTAGTGGCAGCTGCTGATCCTATTTTTATCATCTCTGTTGACCAAAACAAACAGCAATAAAAACCCTAAAACTTAAATAAGCAACAAGAGGATGTTTGCTGGGTATAAGTGTTTACAGAAAACAGTCCATCAGTAGAGTGAAAAAAAACCATCATGGAAAAACAGTAAAGAGAAAGGGATTACTCCTGTGTGGTTAATTATTGTGAAAGGCTGATTACAAGGGAAATTGACCTAAATCCTCTCCAATGGTTCCTTCCAGTGAATAATTTTCCTTACATTTGATTTGTCCTATTGAGAAGGACAGAGGCAATTCATTATTCAAATCAACAAATAGTCTATGAAGTGCCTACCATATTATGATACAGGATGGACTGCAAAAATCCCCTGTACAACCACATCAACCATAGTTAACTTCTATTCAATATTCAGAACTCAGTTTAAATACTACTTTCTCTTCTGAAACCTGTACTAGCTAGGTCACTCTAGTATGTATCCTCATAGCACTAGCAGCATCATTTCTTTGTACTTCGCCAAATGCACTGTCAAAGGACAAAATTACAGCAATTTAGTTTAAAAATCATTTTTGGGGGGGATGGTACCTAGGATTGAACTCAGGGGCACTAGACCACTGAGCCACATTCCTAGCTCTATTTTGCATTTTATTTAAAGGCAGGGTCTCACTGCGTTGCTTAGCGCCTTGCTTTTGCTGAGACTAGCTTTGAACTCATGATCCTCCTGCTTCAGCCTCCTGATACGCTGGGATTACAGGAGTGCACCACCACTCCAGTTTCCTTAAAAATCTTAATTGACTATTTTTTAGAGATAAGGGTGGGGTGGATGTTGGTGGTAGGGTGTTGTCTCACTATGTTGCCAAGACTGGTCTTAAACTCTTAGGCTTAAGTAACCCTTCTTTCTCAGCCTTCCAAGTAGTTGATTGGGACTAAATGTTTATGTCACTGTGCACAGCAATTCATTTTTGATTCTAGAGTTAGACAATACTTCATTCCATAAAATAGAATAGGTGTTCCAATGGATTCAACATAAGTTGTTTTTTGTGGTTTATTTGGTGCTAAGGATTGAACCCAGGGCCTCTCATTTGCTAAGCACACATTCTATTACTGAGTTACACCTCCAACCCTAAGAAGTTAATTTTATAGACTAAGAGAAAACAAAAAGCAGATTGGTTATTTCAAAGTTACTTATAATGCCGGAACAGGGACATTAAAGAATAGAAAAATAAGCCAGGCGTGGTGGCTCAAGCCTGTAATCCCAGCACTCAGGGAGGCTGAGACAGAAGAATCGCGAGTTCAAAGCCAGCCTCAGCAATGGCAAGGTGCTAAGCAACTCAGTGAGACTTTGTCTCTACATAAAACACAAAATAGGGCTGGGGATGTGGCTCAGTGGTCGAGTACCCCTGAGTTCAATCTCCAGTACCAAAAAAAAAGAATAGAAAAATAACTGTTGGTTATCATCAGGTTGTTGTAGGACAGCCAAGGCTGAACACCAAGGAATTAGCAGGAAGCAGGTTTATTGGCTGCAGCCAGGTAAGGGGAAAAGGCTTTTGCCACAGTCAATCAATCCCTCCAATTCTGAGTTCAGAAAGTTTAAGAACTTTATACCCAGTGTGTAGGGGAGGGGCCCAGAGGCTCACAATCTGCAGAAGTTCACATAAATGTAGGGTTTTTTCCCTACTCTTCTGGGCACCCAATTCAGGCCAGGTTTTACAAAAATAACCCCAAGGACAAACAGCAACAAAAACCCTGAAAATCAGTGCCTGGGCAAGGGAGAGTGTTGCCCCCATCCCAAGCTGGCTTCCAGGGACCTAATTCACCATTTACTTTTTTTAATTTTTTTTATTTTTTGGTTGATGGATCTTTATTTTATTCATTTATTATTTGTATGTGGTGCTGAGGATCGAACCCAGTGCCTCACGCATGCTAGGCAAGCGCTCTACCACTGAGCCACAGCCCCAGTCCCTCACCATTTACTTTTATCTTTTGGATTGTAAAGGACTTTCCCTAAGACCTAACTACTGTCCTATGAAATGCAAGGCCTCTGTGATGGCCTTGAGTTAGTCTTTCTTATTATACTCTGCTTCTGCAAACATATCCTCCCTCCCCTGCCTGAAAATTCTTTTGCAGAAATTCTTGCTGACAGTCTAAGAATAATTTTGGTGAGGGTCTCTGGAGAAGCTTAATTAAGATTTTCTGTGGAGGAGGGAGTGCCACTACAAGGTTACTTCAGGTTAGCTTTTTTGTGTAAGCGTTATGGCACAGGGAACGTCATTATCTTATCAATGGAAACGGGCCTGTTTCCATTGGAAATTTGGCTTTATCAGGAATTCTGGGAAAGTCAGATAATAACTTCATTTCTGTTTAGTGGTATAGAACTTTAGCATGGGTGACTCCATTTTTTTTTAGTCTGGGTTATTAGGGTTTAGTATAAGATCATAGTCCAAAATAATGGCCTTCTGTAATTTGTATTTAATGACATTTACTGTTTTGCTTTTTAATGACTATATGCTTAAGACTTGTCTTTTCTGTTATCTAGATGAGGTCAGGGACTTGCTTTCCCTTTTTCTTTTTGGCACCATGGATTGAACTCAGGGGTACTGGACCACTGAGCCACATCCCCAGCCCTATTTTGTGTTTTATGTAGAGACAGGGTCTCACTGAGTTGCTTAGCGCCTCACCATTGCTGAGACTGGCTTGTGATTCTCCTGTCTCAGCCTCCCAAAGTGCTTGGATTACAGGCGTGCACCATCTCACCTGCCTAGGGATTTGTTTTTTTCTTGAGATTATAGTCTACTACATAGCAGTTGCTCAATTTTGAAGAAAGGAAAAGACAGATGCTCTGATGGGTAGGTGGGTCATCAGAACATCACTATAACATTGCTGATTTACCACTGAAAGCATAGGTGATTGCCCCTAAAAGTACCTGCCTAACAGCTAATAAATGTAACCAATTTATGATTTCCTTCCCTAAATTTTCATTATAAAAATACTTTTAGCTCTAGGGCTAGTGGATATATTTCCAACTATTGTTTAGGCTTGCTGTTATCAGTTGTTGAAACCTGTCTTAGGACCTAGTCCTTTCTCTGGCTAGCATCTGTACCAGCTCAGTAAATCCTTTTACTTCAGAAATCCTGTGGTCTCAAGAGTTTTGATTTAACAAAACTATGTCTTGGGCATGGTAGGGGGTGGTTTACTGGGAATAGAACCCAGGGCTTCACAGTTGCTAGGCAAGTCTTTATTTTTGAGCTATATTTCCGCTCTTTACAAAAAAAGAAAAAAAAATATTATTATTATTTTTTAAATTTGTTTTGTTTTGCTTTGATTTTGGTACCAGTTGTTGAACTCAGGGGTACTGGACCACTAAGCCACATCCCCAGCCCTATTTTGTGTTTTATGTAGAGACAGGGTCTCACTGAGTTGCTTAGCACCTCACCATTGTTGAGGCTGGCTTTGAACTCACGATTCTCCTGTCTCATCCTCCCAAAGTGCTGGGATTACAGGCGTGTGTCACCGCACTGGGCTTGGTTTTTTTTTTAAAGTTTGAGACTAGATCTCACTGAGTTTTCCAGGTTGACCTCAAACTTGAGCTCTTCCTGCCTCAGCCTCCCAAGTAACTGAGATTATAGCCATGTAGCACTGTGCCTGACCAAAACTGTCTTGAGTGTACCCTTTCTCATAGCCTCACACTAGAGCTGATGTAGTTAAGTGAATAAAAACTTGAGCATGGCCGAGCACAATGGCACCCACCTGTAATCCTGGTGGCTTGGGAGGCTGAGGCAGGAGGATCGCAAGTTCAAAGCCAGCCTCAGCAACATAAAGAGGCCCTAAGCAATTCAGCGAGACCCTGTCTCTAAATAAAATATAAAAAAGGGCTGGGGATGTGGCTCAGTGATTACGTGCCTCTGGGTTCAATCCTTGGTACCAAAAAAAAAAAAACCCAAAAAACAAAAAAAAACTGAGCATGATATTGTTATCGGGAGTTGAGAATTAACTGTGGGGCATTGGTCCTTGGGTGTAATTGTCTAAGATTAGGCAATTACCCCAGTGTAGACACTGAAGTATACAATGAGACAGAGACAACATTTATGGCAGGTTTATCATAAGGTAAGGGAAAAGCAAAAGAAAGTGAAATAAACCCTGGAAAGAGGGATGAGCATATCTACGAGGGATAACGGGTAGAAGCTTGCAGTAGCTTGAAACCTGGGCCATGCTTCTTTGGACCCAGGGTTTGTAGCTGATGCTTGTTTGGGGGAAGTCTTACACTCGTACTATGTGAAAATTGAGGACATGAACCTGTGTACTTGGATCACTTTGACCTTTCTGACCACCACTGGCAGAAGGTCACATTATGGTCAGCTAACCCTTGGAACAGCTTCTGGGTGCATGAGTGACTTTGGGAACATCATGTATGCTTCTGAATCTACAGGAGACAGTGTGGGGCCTCTTTCTGGAATGTAGAAAGAACACTGGTACCTCTGGATCAATTCCCATCAAAGACCCTTTAAGATTTGCTCCCCTCTCCTGCCTGTTCCTTCTCTCATACCTGCTGATCTCTAGCCAACTACTATCTAATTGTTTGTTTCTATTTGTTTTGTTCTCTTTTTGTTTTTACTTTTCTGTGGTGCTGGGGATTGAACTTTGTTTTTCATTTTTTTTCCACCTGGTTAAGGCTGGACATATTTGTTTTTATTATAATTTGTTCAAGTAACTTGAATTTCTATAGTGATAATGTGTAATGATGACATAGTGGATGGGTTTTATCTGGATGTCTTTAGAAAATAACAGTAATTTATAAATTTGGTTTCAAATAATTAAAACCCGGTTTACTGGATTGAGGGTGTAGTTCAGTGATAGAACACTAGCCTAGCATTTGGGAGGCCCTGGGTTCATCACCGCAGAAAAACAACAAAACCAAACCCAGATTGCATACTTCTTAATCCAAAAATATTTCTAAGAACCCCACCCCCAGAAGCTGTTCCCTGATAGCTCATTGGCCAGGTAGCTCCTAAGTCAACCATAGACTTGTGCCAATCAGGATTGTGCTTCTGAGTCTGGGAGGCCCACCTCCTCAGAAAGTTCCACTACCCACACACAACCAAAATAGGAGACCCCTGAGCCAGGAAGGAGGAAAGAGTTTTCAGGCCAACACTTGGTGTTTCTGGACTACTTTGACTCTGCAGCCTCAATTTATTTACTTGTACTAGGAAGGAACTGCATCCTTCATTGTTTCCTCCCACATTTCTTCAGCTGCCATTTTTGTGCCTGGTCTAGGGTTGAGTCTTGAGGATTCAACAGTAAGAGCTCCTACTTCTTATCCCAGACTCTTAAGCGAAAGACACCTAGCTGATCAAAAAGGACTTATGTTGGCTGAAAAGGGGATTTAGTTTTTTGTTTGTTGAGCCTTGAGGAGACAAGAAAAGCAGAAAAAAAATATTGCACTGAACTGTGATATAAGTGTTGAATTATACTGAGATAGGCAAAGAGTGATATGGCTTGGTCAAGAAAGAAAACACACCTGTAATCCCAGCACTTTGGGAGGCTGAGACAGAAGAATGACTAATTCCAAGCCAGCCGCAGCAACCATGAGGTGCTAAGCAACTCAGTGAGACCCTGTCTCTAAATAAAACACAAAATAGGGCTGGGGATGTGGCTCAGTGGTCCAGTGCACCTGAGGTCAATCTGGGTACCATAAAGAAAAAAGAAAATAAGGCCAGGCGCAATGGCACACCCCTGTAATCCCAGCAGTTTGGGGGTTGAGGCAAGAGGCTCACAAGTTCAAAGCCAGCTTCAGCAATTTAGCAAAGCCCTAAAGCCATTTAGCAAGACCCTGTCTCAAAATAAAAAATAAAAAAGACTGAGGATGTGGCTCAGTAGTTGAGTGCCCCTGGGTTTAATCCTTCATACCAAAAAAAAAGAAAGAAAGAAAGAAAAAGAAAAATGGAGTACTATTGGTTCAGTGTTCTTAAAATGGAGTCAGGAAGCATTGTTAAATCTGGTCTTAAGAAAGATCCAAGCCTCAGCATAGGCAAGCAAGGTGCTAAGCAACTCACTGAGACCCTGTCTCTAAACAAAACAAAATAGGGCTGGGGATGTGGCTCAGTGGTCGAGTACCCCTGAGTTCAATCCTCAGTACCCAAAAAAAAAAAAAAAAAAAGATCCACCTCTGAACCTTTGAACTGGGCTGCAGACACACCCACTCCCAGATGCAAGCTGATTTTTGTACTGGGCCAAACCCCAGATTTCTGAAACATTGTTTATTAACTCTGGTGACCATCTGCACAATGGACCCCTGTCCACAAACTACCCAGAAACTTAGATGGCATCCTGTCCATTCCTTATAAAACAGCTTAACTTTTGCCAGCACCAATCATTATTCTGTACTAGCAAGTGATGTAATTTCCAACCCACTGAAAAAAAGAGCCAAGGATGTTGTTCAGTGGTAACATTGCAAGTTATAAACAACCTTTCCTAAAGCCTCAGCACTTATTCTGGGCAACTAGGCTACATGCCTCCCCAGGTGGCCATCCTCACTTTGGCTGGAATAAATTCTTTGTTCCTGCTATTGGTGTGCTTCAACTTGAGTTTTTGGTTGAAAGGTTATACCAGAGAGACACCCAACCCAACCGAGGTCTGGGTAACTCAAATGGGATGAGAATCTACCCAGAGAAGGCCTTCCACTTAGGCTGAGTCTTGATCAGTGCGGACACAACCATACAGTACTTTTGAGAAACAGTAGTTTATGAAGTTCCACAGGAGCATAGGGTATGAATGGGATGGCAGGAGATAAAGGCTGAGACATGTAGGTCATGAAAGACTCATGTGCCTTACTAAAAGTGTAACGGAAAGCTCAGTCCCTGTCCCCAATGATAATCAATGCCAATGTAATAATGAGGACACAGTTTTGAGAAAAAGGATAAAGGTTTATTGCTTTGCTAACAAAGGAGAAACACAGGAGACTCCTGTCCCAAAGGCTGTGACTATTGATCAGCAGGAACAGGGGGGTTTTAAAGGGTTATATTCCAGGTGTGCTCGGGTAGGGGGTCCCAGGGTGCCCTGCTGGCGCTTAGGATTCACTTGTTAATTTGGGAGATATTCCCTTCACAGATCCTCAACTGGCATCTTCTTCCTGTAGTGGGTGTGTTCAAGGGCAGTTAACTAGGGGGAGAAAAGATAACACTGTCTCCCAAATCTTGTTAGGGACGGGAGAGGAGAAGAAAGAAAAAACATTTTTTAAAAAATAAACTTTAAAGCAACAAGGGCGGGCTGGGGTTATGGCGCAGTGGTAGGTGCTCGCCTAGCATGCGGGAGGCACTGGGTTCGATCCTCAGCACCACATAAAAATAAAAATAAAGATATTCTGTCCACCTACAACTAAAAAATAAATATTAAAAAAAAAAGCAACGAGGGCTATATTCATAAGGTGAAGGGACCACCGTTACAAAAGGTTTATATGTACTACGAATCGTGCGGCATCTAGAAGGAATTTAGTACAACAATGTCATGATCAGATCTGCATTTTTTTTTGGTACTGAAGATTGAACTCAAGGGTACTCAACCACTGAGCCACATCCCCAGCCCTATTTTGTGTTTTATGTAGAGACAGGGTCTCACTGAGTTGCTTAGCACCTTGCCATTGCTGAGGCTGGCTTTGAACTCGCGATTCTCCTGTCTGAGCTTCCCTAAGTGCTGGGATTACAGGCTTGCTCCACCACACCGGGCTAGATCTGCATTTTTAAAAAATTATTTATTTATTAGTGGTGCCAGGGATTGAACCCAGGGTTTCATACAGCTAGGCAAGTACTCTACCCCTGAAGTATATGTCCAGCCCTCAATAAAATTTCTATTTATTTATTTATTTGTTTGTTTATACTGGAGATTGAACCCAGGAGTGCTTTGCCACTGAGTCACATCCCCAGCCCCCCTTTTATTTCCAACAACAACAAAAAAAATTTTTTTTTGGTACCAGGAATTGAGCTCAGGGGTACTCGACCCCTGAGCCACATCCCCAGCCCTATTTTTGTGTTTTATGTAAAGACAGGGTCTCACTGAGTTGCTTAGCAACTCAAGGTTGCTGAGGCTGGCTTTGATTCTCCTGTCTCAGCTTCCCAAAGTGCTAGAGTTATAGGCATGTGCCATCGTGCAGGCTTCCAACAAAAATTTTTGAAAGGAGGGTTGAAGATGTAGCTTGGTGACTGCACTTGCCTAGCATATATGAACCCCTGGGTTAAAACCCCAGAACTGTCAAAAAAATTTAAAAGGAGCCAGGACAGTTCAAACTACTTGGGAGGCTGAGGCAAGAGGATCACTTCAGCCCTGGGCAACAAAATGAGATCCCATTCCTGACAGAAAGAAAAGAAAGGAGAGAGAGAGGGGGGGGGAGGGGAAAAGAAGAAGGGAGGGAGAAAGGGGGGGAGAGAGAGAGAGGGAGAAAGAAAGAAAGAGAGAGAGAGAGAGAGGGAGGGAGGGAGAGAAAAGGAAAGAAAGAAAGAAAATGAGACCCCATTTCTGAAAGAAAGAGAAAGAAAGGAAGAGGAAGGAAGGAAGGGAGGGAGGAAGGAAGGGAGGGAAATTAATTCAAAGGCAAAAAAGTTATTCTTTTTTTGGGGGGGTACTAGAGATTGAACCCACGGGGGCTTTACTACAGAGCTATATTCTCTGGTCCTTTACATATTTTATTTTGAGATAGGATCTTGCTAAATTTTTGAGGCTGGCCTTGAACCTGGAATCCTCTTGAGTCAGCCTCCTGAGTCACTGAGATTTTAGATATGCACAAATGGCACCTGGCACCTAAATTTTTCTTCTGTAACATTGATGTTGGAAAACCAATGATATTTTCTGTCTCTCTAGTAAGTTGTAAGCCCCTTGAGGGTAGTGAAGGCAACTTTGTCTTTGTATTCCCAGCATGTTCAGTGCCAAAAATGTAGTACACACTTAATAGAAGATTGATAGATTAAAGAGTGAAAGATGGAGAGAAGTGGATTGGATTTTCTCCTTCCTTTCGCTCTTCCAAACATTGTTTATTCCATGCCCCTCCTGGAGCACATGATAGCTCATACCTCAAAGTTACCCTCTTACCCACTTCCCATGAGTATACCTGTGAGGTGCCATCTGGCTTTGTCTCTACCACATTCAGGGTGTAATTGATCCAGGGCACCAGCTTGACAAGGGTGAGAGAAAGGACATGGGTGGAAGACATTCTGTTCCCTGTACCAGTACTTCTGCCCTGCCTGGGTCTGAGCCACCTGGCTCAAGCCTTCCTCACCATGTCTGGGAATCAGGCTGGACAAAATATGTCCTTGGAGGTACCACAGTATAAAACTTCTATTTGCATCTTCGGTGTTAAGTTGCTTCCCAAAGGACTCAGTTTGATGATGTGGAAATTTGAAAACTATGTAAATATTGACAAGCAGCAGTAGTGATCTTTAGCAAATTTACAGTAGAAAGTGAGAGGGAACCTGGGTGGAATATCACCTAGTTAATCTCTCTTTCACAAATGATTACCAAGCACTTCCTACCGATTCAGTGATGAACAAAAGAATCATCTACCTTAATGGAGCTTACAGGAGGGGAATACAGCAATAGAATAAAATGCAATTGTTTCATAGCAATTATAATATGCTAGGCACGTTACATATATTAATTCATTTTACTATTGTAACAACTTAGTGTTGCCCTATTATTATTACAATTTACAAATAAGTGAAAGGATGTATTTTATAGTTATAGTTATATCATTATCCAGTATAATGATGGGAGGCATGCAGGGAATATAGGGGCTAGGGAGAAAGTACAGCAGGAAGACCTGAAGTCCTAAGGGGCAGGGAAGTTTCTCTCAATATAAGGGGTGGAAATGGAGATGTAAAGGGTGAACAGGAATCTAGTAGACAAAAATGTCTGAAGGGAGAGAATTGCAGGCAGTGGAAACAGCAAATGAAAGATGTTCAAGGACCTGAAGGGAAGGAGAGCCTGAGATGAGGCAAGAGAGGTAGGCAGGGGCTAGATCCCTTCGGTTTATTTCTGTCTTCAAATAGTATAAGGTTAGGGAAGCAAAGACAGTTGAGATTAGAGTTGAGTCCTAGCTTTGCCCTAAATAACCTCAGCCATTTCTTGTGGCCATTTCCTTATCTGAAAGCAAAAAAAAAAAAAAAAAAAAAACAAGCGGATGGACCAGAGCACGATAGTACCCCAATGGTTCTAAATTTCCGATTCTAGGTCTGCTGGAAGGAACTTCCAGACCCAAGGTATAAACCCTAGACATTGCTGAATGCACTGAGGCTTAGCGCCAGACAACCCAGTGGCCAGCCAGTCTTGGTCAGCCAGTCTTGGCCAGCCTCTGACCCCTCTGCAGGTTAAGTACAAATGACGGAGAATATTACACACAATGAATATTGCTGTGAGCATAATTTGTTCCCCTCACTTGAAAGGAAGTGTGAATTGCTGAAATAAGTGTAACAAAGGTAATAAGTATCTGTTGTCAAAGGACAACTATAACCATTTAATGATTTATTTTCAATTCCAGAATTGGGCAACACTTCATCCCATAAAGTAGAACAGTGTTCCAATAGGCAGGGCAATGGAAGGTGGTTCTATAGAGGAGGGCTTGAAGAAAGCAGAAACAAAAACTAAAATAAATAGCTCCTTTCAGTTGTTTTTCTTATAGGAGGAGGACAGGGAGAAAAACTACAAAAATGATGGATAAGTCAACATCAGGTTACTTTAGGTTACTTATTTGGCATAAGAGTTAAGTCAGAGGGAACTTCACTACTGCCAATTAAAACTGGCCTGTTGGGCTGGGGATGTAGCTCAGTGGCAGAGCACTTCCCTAGCAATGTGCCAGGTCTTGGGTTCAATCCCTAGTACTGCAAAAGAAACAAGCAAAACAAAACAATGATGAAAGAAAAGAAAGAGAGAGAGAGAGAGAGAGAGAGAGAGAGAGAGAGAGAGAGACAGAAAGAAAGAAAGAAAGAAAGAAAGAAAGAAAGAAAGAAAGAAAGAAAGAAAGAAAGAGAAAGAAATGGGCCTATTTAGGATGTTTGTTCTCTCTAATTCAGATTCCTAGGAAGGACAGATGAACAGTTTAGTTCCACCTTGGTGACCTGGAACTTTAACATGAGTGACTCCATTTTGATTTTCAGCCTGGTCTGTGCAGCAAGTTAGTTGAAAACAATGACCTCCTGTAATTTTTATGTAACAGTTTTTGGAGCATTTATTGTGCTTCAAGATTGTACCAGCTACTTTTAGGTAAATCTCCTCACAAGTGTCCCATGTTACAAATACAAAAGCAGAGGCCTCAAGGGATTACATCATTTTTCTAAGATCCTCTCCATCCAAATTTGTCCGGCCTACTGAGCATTCCCTGTTGGGTTTCCTGTTGCCAGGTGTGTTGAGCAATGAGGCTGTTTGGGTTTGCTCAGTGGTTGAGTTGGAACTGGAACCCAGGGCTGACTCCAAAACTCATGGTATTGATGACCCTGTGATGCTGACTTCCCTTCTTAAAACAAGAGGCAACTCCTAATTCTATAAATAACATGACATTGTCTCTTCAAGTTCTCTGTGGGTGAGGAAAGCGCTTTTTATAGCTTGAGATTGCTACTGTTTACTTGGTCTCTTCCAGCACCAGTTAATCCTGCCCAGTTTTGTCCTTCACTGTCCTTACACTGACTGTATTCCTAATTTTCCTCCTTGCTGAAGACAACTAACTCCATGAGACCACATGGTATTGGTGTGCGTGCGCCAGCAAAGAAATTTCACTCCTCTCCTTCTCCAAGTCTGCCTACCTTTCTATAAATAATCGTTCTCTTCCCTCAGGCCTTTGAGTAGATTGGTCACTTAACGCAGGCGAGCGCGGGCGCGCGCGCGAACACACGAACACACACACACTCACGCGCGGCGGGGGGTTGGGTAGTGGCAACATAGTGACCTTGCAAAGGTATCTAGCCCACTGGGGACAGAATTAGCAAACCTGAAACCTCTGCAAATATTTGGCTTCCTCCCACATTCCTCCTGAAGCTGCAGTCTCTCTCGCGCCGACCTCACCCAGTACCCTTTTAGCTCGCTTGCCATACAAAGCCCAATCCGCCCATCTCCTCTTTGCAAACCCAGAGAACTTCATTCCCCATGTTGAAACTCGGCGGTGGCGGTGGCAGGCAGGACTGGGCATGCTCAGTGACAGGGACAGGTCTGGGAGGCGAGGAAGCTGCATTTGAAGTCGCGCGGCCCGGGAATCAGGGGGAGGCGGGCAGCTGGGGCCCCGGCTGGGGGTGCAGGGAGACCCCAGATTCCGTGCTCAGGGCCAGCATGCTCCAGGCAGGCGCGGCAGGGCGGCCGCGCAGGGGGAAGGGCGCGGAGGAGGTGGGGGAGTCAGCGGGAGGAGGGGAGGAGCGCTGGGCTTGCCATCCCCAGGCGCCGGCTCTGCGGCTGCTGAATCGGAAGCCGCAGGGAGGATCCGAGGAAAAAAAGACGACCGAGAATGACCTCCAGGGAGGCCGCTTGAGCCAAGGCCCGTGCGCTGTCCCGCCAGCCCCAAGCATGGGCGACCGCGGCGGGCAGCCGGAGCGCTCAGCCTCGCACTCCCCAGGGGCCCCCGCGGGCACCAGCGCAGCCCTCGTGAACGGGCTGCTGCACAACGGCTTCCACCCGCCTCCTGTCCAGCCGCCACTCGTCTGCAGCCAGGATCCTGCAGGCGACGGCGACGCGGCGCCCCCAAGCCTCTCGCTCCTGTCGGAGCTCCAGCCGCAGCAGCTGCTAGCTCAGCATGACTCTCCGGCCAAGAAATGCCGGCTGCGGAGGAGGATGGACTCCGGGAGGAAGAACAGGCCGCGTAAGTCCCGCCCGGAGGGGAGCATCAGCGCGAAGTAGGCGCAGCGCGCGGGGACCGGGAACGGCGGGAGCAAGCACGGCGGCGCACTCTGTGCGCCTCAGCTCCTGCGGTCCAGGGACTGCATGGAGGGAACGCTCGGGAATGACTATTTCCCCAGGGGCGCCAACTATTGATTAAGTCTGCTCGTTCTTTGGTCCTGTCAGCATAATGGGTCGATTGGACACAGATCTTGAGCTGGTCCTTAGGTCACTGTCTATTAAAGGCGAACGCACTGCCCATGGTCGTTGGGAAAGTGCACGCCTGTGAACAATTGGTGGGGTCCGGGAGTGAGGATACAGCGAGCAGCACACCCAGGCTGACCTCTCCCTTTTCAGAGCGCATCTTTCTGGGATTGCAGCTCTGGCGACCAGCTTGCCTTTTGAATTGCAGAATAACCGCCAGTAACTTAGGTCTATGGGCAAGCTCAAGTCTGGAGGCGTGGAGTTGAACAATCCCCTCCCCCCAAAATCACAGCCTATTAAACACTGTTCACAGCCAATAAGAGGGCCTGTTGAGTGGGACACACCCACTGATACCATGTGGGCCGGAACTATGTGGACCAATGAGGATTGCAGGTGGATTTTTTTTTTTCTGGGAAGAAATGGGGCGGGTGTAGAGTTACGGGTTTGTAATTGTAATAATGTACAGAAAGCCGGAGCGCGTTATTTCACAATCGGAAACTTGTATATATAACAGTAGTTTGTAAAGGGTACCTAACCCACCGGACGTTCTGGAATGTAAATTTGTATGTCGAGTTTACGACTTTTTTTTTTATCTGATCCGAACCTCATTCAACTGGTTACCTCTTTGTGTCTTTAATGAAGCTTATAAATGGCAAAAAGCAAAGTAAGTAGAATGCATGCTAGTAAATGATTGCATTCAAACTTTCATCTTTTGCACATGATTATTCTTTGGATGTAGGAAAATTGTTATATAGATTTTGGATTTCTCTAAAAGTTTGATATTTGGTAAACAGCACAACACCTTCACTTTTCCAGGTTTATCTTTTATTGTCTCCTTTTGACTCAAGTTTTCTGCATTAAATTAAGGTTTCTAAGACTTCGGGAAGTCTATTAACATGACTTTGAGTGAATCCAATGCTTGTATTTTGTAGATCTGAAATGTTAAGCTTCCTAGTTAAGGTTTTTTGTGGAGCTTTGAAACCATACAGCAATTTTGACTATGGTTGTAAGAAAGGCATGTTGCACCTGGATTTTTAGTTACTTTTGTTTTTGATCCTTGTGAGAAAATGACTTTCTTTTCATGGACTTAATGTTGATTGCTTATGATTTCTTTTGAGACCACATTTAAGTTATTTCTCTGATCTATATTAACAAATATAGAGATTGCAAGAAAAATAGCTAAAATATAATGAAATAACTGTTGAGTTTTTGTTTAGTTATTATCAACTCTAATGTTTGTTTTGTTTTGGGGCGATTTTATTATTTTATTTATTTATTTTAATTTTGAGACAGGATCTAGCTTAATTGCTTAGGGTCTTGCTAAATTGCTGAAGCTGGCTTTGTCCTTGCAATCCTCCTGCCTCAGCCTCCCTAGCCTCTCAAGTAGCTGGAATTCCAGGTGTGTGTACCACACCCAGCTTGAATGGTGTCTTTGAAGATATAACACCTCTTAAAATAATTTTTAAATTCTTTTAAGTAGCCATGAGAGTTATTTATAAAGTTTTAAAAAGATTTATTAGATTTGCTTTTCATTATCCTACCATGTTTTCTTTTCTCAGATTTGAACAAACATTTCTAAAATAAGCTTTACAGGGTTCTGTGGAGTCACATCTGCACATTTCACTACCAATATTTCTTTGTTAATATTGGATTTACACATTTGTAATCCCAGTGACTCAGAGATTGAGGCAGGAGGATTGCAAGTTCATGGCTAGTCTTTGCAATTTAGCAAGGCCCTAAGAAACAGACCATATGGCAAAATATAAAATAAAAAAAGGCTGGGATGTAGTTCAATCATAGAGTGTCCCTGGGTTCAATCCCTATTACTGCAAAAACACTAAAACGAAAACTGGGTTTAATTTTTTTTTTTTTTTTTGGTACCGGAGATTGAACTCAGGGACACTCGACCACTGAGCCACATCCCCAGCCCTATTTTTGTGTTTTTTTATGTAGATACAGAGTCTCATTGAGTTGCTTAGCGTCTCGCCATTGCTGAGGCTGGCTTTGAACTCACGATTCTCCTGTCCTAGCCTCCCTAAGTGCTGGGATTACAGGCGTGCGCCACCGTGCCCAGCTAACTGGGTTTAATTTTTTTATACCTTGTCTATTAACATTCATATATCTTTTTATAAAAAAGAAATATTGCTCAATCAATTGGTACTTTGGTAAAGAATCTATTTAGATTTAAGCATGTTTCTATTTTCAGATAACTGACAAATTTTACATGAACAATTATTGCAAAAAATAGGTGGGTCATTTAAATGTGAACTTCAAAAATATGCTGGTTATAAAACTGGACAAATAATTAATATTAATTTACCAGTTAACAACATGAAACGTTCACCCTTGTCCAAACTAGAGGCATTAAGATATATTTGTGTGGATAGGTGTATTTCTGTTTGGAATATTTTGGGTAGATTCTGACACACATGAAAATATTGCATGTGTGAAAATGATGAATGGAATAATGAAATAAACAATTCCGTATTTTTAGATAATTTAAAAAATTTAAGTCTGATCTCTTAGTGTGGACTACTCACCATCCTGTAATCTAAAAATTGGATTAGGAAGCTAAAGGTATAGCTCAATGGTAGAGCACATGTTCAGCATGCATGAGGTCCTGGGTTCAATCCCCAGCACCCCTCCTAAAAGAAAACAAATTAGAACAGTTGCAGGTTGATTTTGCTAAACTAGGAAAGTAGCATTATGATTATTGTCCACTATTTTCTTCTAAAATGCCATCCCCTTATTCTCCTCATTTTTGGAAAGTTTTTCCAAGACTGTCTAATTGGGATTAGTTATTTTGCCTGCCTCTGTTATTTACGTGATGTTACCTCAACTAGGTTACTAGCTGGTATCTTGAAATAGCTGAAGTTGAGCTAGTGATGTCCAAATGTTGTTTATTGTACCTTCAGAATTCTCTGATACTTCAAAATTGACAGTTCCTCCTACATGACCTCTACACTTAACTGTGTATCCAATCTAGTCTGTGGCATAGGTTCAACATTTAATTATGCTTTTTTGTATGAGTATGTGGAGCTGGGGATTGAACCCAGGGTCTCACAGGTGCTAAGCACATGGTCTACACCTGAGCTCTCCCCAGCCCAGCCCCTATGAATTTCCCCCCTGCTCATGCTGATTGTCTCATAGTTCCTACTCATGAGTTACTAGTCTCCTCAATTAAGTTGAAATTCTGATTATAGATGATAGGATTTTTTCTCATATGCTGTGCAAAGTGCAAGGTATGTGAATGTGTGCATTTGATGTCACAGAAAAAATAGTACAAGTGACATCATCATCTCATTGAAATAACTCCATTTCTACAGCTGACTTTGGCAAAAGACTTTCCATGGAGTTTCCATAAAGTATCAGTAGAGAGATTGCTTGGTCTACTTCTTGCACTGATTCTTTGAAGCACACCTAAATAATACTTCATGGATCAGTTCATGTGCCAAATATATATTTTTTTTTAATTTTTTTTTTTTTTTGTAGATGGACACAATGTCTTTATTTTATTGCTCTGTATGTGGTGCTGAGGATCGAACCCAGGGCCTCACGCATGTGAGGCAAGCCCTCTACTGCTGAGCTACAATCCCAGCCCCCAAATATTTTTGAAACTATGATCGCCCTAACTAAGATGCTGTGAATGCTTAATGTGTGGTATAAATCCAACCCCCCAGAGGGCTTGGATTTGAAACTCATCTCGATGATCAGAGCCTGTTACTTGACCTTTATGTTTGTATCAGTATTAATAAAGTGGAGATAATAATAATACCTTGTGGAGCTGATGTGAGGACAAAACTACATAATATATACAAAGAGCTTAGATTCTTATGTGGAACATAGCCGTTATTCATACATGTCAGCTGGCATCGCCATCACCACACTAGGTATTGCCCACCGTTACTCCACAGAACAAGACAATTGAGCTGGCAGATATAACCTTCAACTGACTTTCTTTTCTTATTTATTTATTTATTTTTTGCATTGGAAATTAAATCTAGGGGTGTTTTACTACTGAAATACATCCCCAGTTCTTTTATTTTTATTTTTTAAAATTTTGACACAGGAGCTCACTAAATTGCTGAGGCTGGCCTCAAACTTGTGATTCTCCTGCCTCAGCTTCCCAAGTTATTGGGATTACAGGTGTGTGCCACCATGCCTGGCTATGCACCCAGTTTTTGAATTACTAGTTCAAACATTGTATTTTTTATTCTTTGTTTTTTTGTTTTTTTTTTTTCACCAGGGATTGAACTCAGGGGTACTCAACCACGGAGCCACATCCCCAGCCCTATTTTGTGTTTTATGTGGAGACAGGGTCTCACTGAGTTGCTTAGAGCCTCGCAGTTGCTGAGGCTGGCTTTGAACTTGTGATTCTCCTGTCTCAGCCTCCCAAAGTGCTGGGATTATAAGTGTGAGCCACCGCGCCTGGCTGTATTTTTGATTCTTGATTAGAACTTGAAATATTTTACTGTATTAGAAAGCAATTTTGTACATAACTCTTGTTAATAAATTATTTTCTAAAATAGGTGAATACACTTAACCCAAAGATTCTGAGTCCATGTATTTAACCCACTCTAGATCAAAAATATTTGGAAAAGAAAGTGCATTTACACTAAACATGTAGATTTTTTTCTTTTCAGTATTCCCTAAACAATTATGCAATGCTGCATAACAACTATTCACATAGCATTTGCTTTGTGTCAGGTATTACACATAATCTAGAGCTGATTTAAAGTATATGACCCAGATGCATTGGCACACACCTTTGATCCCAGCTACTCTGGAGACTGAGGCAGGAGGATTGGAAGTTCAAGGCCAATCTCCACAACTTAGTGAGCTCCTGTCTCATAAAAATTTAAAAAGGACTAGGAATGTAACTCAGTGGTGGAGTACCCATGGGTTCAATCCTGAGTACTACAAAAATAAATAAAAGTATACAAAATGATGTGCATAGTTTATATGCAAATACTGTGCCATTTTATGTAAAGGACTTAAGCATTGGAGAATTTTGGGTATCTGTGGGGAGTCCTGGAACCAATTCCCCTATGGATACAAAAGAATGACTTTAAATACTTTTTTGGGGAGTGGGGGAGGACAGAGATGACACAATGTCTTGAAATTCTGGACATTTTAGACATGAAGGATGCTGTTTTAGATAAAGCACAACACTAGTGGAGAGAGATGAAAATGTGAAGGAAATAGTCAAGTCACCCATTATGTGTCTGCAGAAAGGCAGACATCTGAGCACTCCTTACTCCTGCCTGTAGCCATAGGCTGCCTTTTCCTTCCCAGTGTACGGCTACAGGCAGGAGTAAGGAATAGTTTTGTGCTGGTGGCTTTCTGGAAGGAGATTCCGACTTCAAACATCATCCATATAGAATATCCAAGTAGCAGAAAACAGGTGAGAGTTCATTACACACAAACATATGGGTACAAGATGAATAATCTCAAATTGGTTACAAATTTTAGCCATTGTTGTGATAATATTAACCTTCCGTTTTTTAACTGGGATGCTAAACTTTGGTGCTTGGACTTTGATTACCCTTGAATCAGGCCAATTAGAAGAACCACTCGAAAAGGTAAATAGAATTTTCTGGTTGAATCTGCATAGAATGTGGATGTAGATATGCCTTTCTTTTTTTCTTTTCTCCTTTGACATAATCAAACTTCTGGATAGACAAGAAACTGCAAAGACAAGAACAAAATGCTAAAATATAAAGTAGGAACACACTAATGTTGCTACCTTCTGGAATATACTCAAATTTCCAAGTTTGTCAATTACATTATGAATTATACAATGTACATTTGAAGTAAGGATTTAGAGTTTAAGGCCCAGGTGTCCAGTGTCTAAGTGGTTAAAGATTAGGATTCTGTTAAACATGTGAATACCACTTTTCCTCCAAAAGACTAGTAAGTGAATTTCAACATTAATAGAACATATTTTATTTGGCTTGGTAACCAAAGATGGAAATAATGCCGTTAATTCTTAACATGTGGGACATTTAATAAGTGAACAAAACAAAGCCCATCATAGTTTTGGAGACAGAATAAGTAGGGAAATAAAGAAGTTTTGATTTTAACTGACAGGTTTTTGTTTTTATAACAGCCTGACTCTTAATATTTTGTTTGTGGTGTGTGTGTGTGTTAAATACAAAAATAAATTTATTATTATTATTTATTTATCATATTATTATTATTTATTTACCATTATTTGTTTGCCATAAATAAATCAGGGTTTGACTTACATTCAGTTACATGTGCTTTAGCTTTAATATGTAAGACAGTATTTACCTTGGGTTAACAATATTCTGAATCAGATATGGAAACTGTGGTGTGCCCAGTGTGGTGTACAGAATTTTTAAGTAGACTTTTTCTCTAGATAGTGCAGCTGTCAAGATTGGTATCTCATTCTGTAATTCATGGCATCTTTTAGGTGCTTAGAGCTGGTTAGTCATGTGTGTGCTTGTGTGTGAGTGTGTGCATGTGTATGTGTATTTTCTCCTTGGGAGTGTATTTGAGAGCAGCAGATAATTCAAAAGGGTGGGAATATTATTTTTAGAGGCAGCTACATTAAAATAATGACGTAGGCTTCTAACATGTCTCTGTGTAGTTTGGAAAGAGGGTGGAAACTCATGACAATAGTGGATTTTTATAGTAATAGCTTTGATTTAGGGAGCAGTGTGTGTGAGTAGCTGCTATTGAGCGATGGCTGTGTGCCCCTTGTTCTGAATGTGCTTTTACAAACACATTCCTATATTCTCATTTTATATATTGGTTTTTTTTGTTGTTGTTTTTTGGTTTTTTTTTTTTTTGGTACTGGAGATTGAGCCCAGGAGCACCTTACCTCTGAGCCATATCCCCAGCCCTTTTTATTGTTTATTTTGAGACAGGGCCTCACTAAGTTACTAAGGCTGGCCTCAAACTTGCAATCCTCAGCCTGCCTTGTCATTGGAATTACAGACACGTGTCACCACATACAGCCACATTCTCCATCTTGCAAGTGGGGAAAGAGAGGCTCAGAGAAGTGAAGCAACCTGCTTGAAGACCTGTAGGCTGTGATTCCTAGGGCCAAAAAGATGATTTTTTATGTTGGAGATTGAACCCAGGGATGTCTAACAACTGAACCACATTCCTAGCCCTTTTTTATTTTTTGTTTTGAGACAGGGTCTCACTAAGTTGCTTAGAGTCTTGCTAAGTGGCTGATGCTGGCCTCAAACTTGTGATCCTCCTGCCTCAGCCTCCCAATCATTGGGATCACAGGCTTGTGCCACTGCTACCTGGCCAGAAAGGCCAAAATTTAAACTCAAGCCTATTTCCATTGCCAACTGACTTTTCTACCACAATAAGACTATTATTTATGTTGGGAACAGGAAATATATTCTGTAAAACTTTCTGAAAAGATAGGTAAACGTAATCTGTACAACTTTGGAAACAAGCTCATCTATGTGTCTATGGGAGTTAACAACAACCAATATTAAGGAGAACTTGTTATGTGCCAAGCACTAAGCTAACCACTTTTTTTTTTTGGTACTGGAGATTGAACTCAGGGGCACTCGACCACTGAGCCACATCCCCAGCCCTATTTTGTGTTTTATGTAGAGACAGGGTCTCACTGAGTTGCTTAGCGCCTCGCGATTGCTGAGGCTGGCTTTGAACTCGCGATTCTCCTGTCTCAGCCTCCCTAAGTGCTGGGATTATAGGCGTGCGCCACCGTGCCTGGCTAAATTACCCACTTTACATGGGTTATTTCAACAAATACTCCCAGCACCCTGTAAGATGAGTACTGTTATCTACAAATGAAGAAACTGAGAGCTCAGGATTTTGACTCTGCTAGGTAGGATCCTAGTGAGTTTCCAGGAAGTAAGCATCTGCAGTGGAAAGACCTTTGGAGCCATCAGAGCTGAATTCAAGTTCTCATTTCAGTACTTCCTAGCAGTATGGCCTTAGGTGAGATACCTTCTGAAAGGAAGCTTCCCTAATGCCTTCTGATGTTTCTAGAAGAAGGGCACACATGGCCTGTGTCATAAGTCTTGATCTTGTTGTCACATTCATGGATTACCTCATTGCAAATCAACTTAGTCAATAAGAAGACTGTAATTTATTTGACAGCTAATTTAGTATCGGAACAAAATTATTTTTTAAAAAAGGAAATATCTTCCTTTGATTTTGACTGATATCTTAGCCCTTGAGTGAGGTAAACATGCACAAAGGAGATGAAAAGGATTAGAAAATTGAGCACTTTTCTGTTTTAGGAGCCATATGAACTGAACAAGACTTCAGAATTCAGAACAGCTGCATCTAGTTCTTGGGTCATCTTTGTAACCTCTTCTCCAGGGATTGAAAAAAATGGGCTTGCAGTCTTCATTCTGGCAGATGATGAATGAGATGGATATTGCTGCTCGTTGCCTTTAGTACTAAAAGGTGGGCCTACTTGACCCTTTGCTGAATGTGAGGCTGCAGATGCTTTTTAGATGGTGGAGGTGGGGGGCTTCAGAACCAATGATCTGCATGAACCTCTGCATGAACTGTGGCCAGCCTGGGCAGTGCCAGTTACTTGGAAACCTCTGGGGCTTCCATACAAACAACTTCTTTACAGCCTCAGATAGGTTGTCTAAGTGTGAAAGAGGCAGGGATGGATTTAGTTGACCTTAAGCCTGATGTGAATGAGTAGTATAGTGCGGGTTGGAGCAAAATGTAAGTACTTTATAAACGTTAGCCATCGTTATTGGTGTCAGCATTAGATGTTTTTTCTTATGCTAGGAATCTGCCTCACCGTAACTTCTGCCTGGTTTCTTTCTTTCTTTTTTAAAATATTTTTAGTTGTTGATGGACCTTTATTTTACTTACTTATTTATATGCAGTGCTGAGATTCGAACCCAGTGCCTCACACATGCTAGGCAAGCGCTATACCACTGAGCCACAACCCCAGCCCTCTGCCCGGATTCTTGAGGATACAATATATCTGATCCGTCTTTTACACGACAGCTCATTAAATATTTAATCATAACTGTATTATCATAACTCTTCCTCTGGATCCTACCCTCTGAAGAGTCAAGTCCTATACACTTGCTTGCTAGACTCCACTTGTGTAATCCACTGTGGGTTGTATTATATCACTGGCAAGTTTTAAAGCAAGACTGGAAGAGGGCTTTTGGGGATTGTTGTAAAGAAGATCAAGTAAGTATTGACCTAAATGGCCTTGAACTCTGAGATTTAATCATTCCTATGGGGTCTACAGAAACTAATGAAATTTTACTCCTTTGGGCCAGGCACAGTGCTAGACTCTGGATATAATATCCAGTTTCATGTGACTCTAAGCTAGAGTGTAACCTGAAGCCAGTTGCCTAAGTTGATTTTACTCAGCTGCCATGGCAGTTCCAGAAGTCACAAAACTGCATAGAAGAGTCAGGATGTGAGCATTAGTTGAGTCTGTTTGCTATTCATACTTCCTCAACTCCATATTTTTTATTTTTTATTTTTATTTTTTAATTTTTAATTTTTTTTGGTACTGGAGATTGAACTCAGAGGCACTCGATCACTGAGCCACATCCCCAGCCCAATTTTGTGTTTTATGTAGAGACAGAGTCTCACTGACCAATTCCATATTTTTTAAATTTAAATTTTAATTAATTTATTTTGAGATAAGGTCTTGCTGTGTCGCCCAGGCCGGCCTCGAACTAGTGATACTCTTGCCTTAACCTCTGAGTAGCTGGGATTACAGACACACGCCACTCCTATGTTTGATGAAAAAATGAAATGGATGTTGTATATTTAGGATGTTATATACTAAGAAGGTAGTATAAGTCTGGATGGTCTTTTTCCTTTTGCAGAAAGTTTTTACGATGAGAAAGGGTCCCAATGTGATTTATTCTTTGGGGTCACCACATAATATTTTATTAGTATTTTTGGGAGGGGTGCTGGGGATTGAACTCAGGGACCCTCTCAACCACTGAGCCTCATCTCCAGCCCCATTTTGTATTGTATTTAGAGACAGGATCTCACTGAGTTGCTTAGTGTCTCACTTTTGCTAAGACTGGCTTTGAACTCATGATCCTCCTGTCTCAGCCTCCTGAGCCATTGGGATGACAGGCGTGCACCATGGCGCCCAGCCCTTTATTAGCATTTTTTTAACAGTAGTAAGGCTACCATAATTAATTATGCCAGGACCACAGGCATACACTGGGATTATCCTAAGCAAATTGGGAGTTCTAGTGTTGTGCTAGAGCTAGTTTATCCTGGCTCAGGAAGCTGATTGTACAAAAGTTTTCCTAATTCTGTATTCAAGATCTTTGGCCATGGGCTGGAGCTGTAGCTCACTGGCAGAGCACTCACCTAGCTTGTGTGAGCCACTGGGTTTGATCCTTAGCACTACATACAAATAAACAAATAAAATAAAGGATTCTGTCCATCTATAACTACAAAAAAAATTAAAAATGAATAAATAAATAAAACATCTTTGGCCATGCCAGGCATGGCGCTGCATACCTGTAATCCCCAGGACTCTGGAGGCTGAGGCAGGCGAATCACAAGTTCAAGGCCAGCCTTAGCAACTTAGCAAGATCCTGTCTCAAAGTAAAACATAAAACAGACTGGGGATATAACTCGGTGGTAAAGCGTCCTGGATACAATCATTAGTACCAAATAAATAAATTAATTAACAAGATCTTTGGCTATGATGGGTATATTTATATCATGGAAATTGGCAAACAACTGAAAATCAGAGCTTTATTTTCATTCCCCCCCTCCTGCCCCCAGGCATCAACAGAAGTTAATTTAGGAAAGTAGATACATATTCAACACAGAAAGAGGACAATCTCAAGAGAGATGCCTTTAGGGTAAAGCAAGGAATAAGCATTTGTGCAGACTATCTCCAGAGGTAGAGATAGTCAAGGGTTTTGTTTTTAAAGATCTATTTGTTAAACAGTGACCAGCACACAGTGACTGGGCCACACGGCTCACAGTAAGGCTCAAAGGAAAGTCTAGAGGGCATCAGTAATATCAGTTGAAGTACTGAAGCATTTGAGGCAGAGAATTGGAGGAAAGGTCAACAACATGCCCTTTGCTAAGTATGACTATGCCAGAAGTTGAGAAGTTAGAGGAGGTAAACATTTTCTTTTTTTTTTTTTTGGTAGTAGGGACTGAACCCAGGAGCACTTAACCCCACTGAGCCACATCCCAGCCCTTTTTATTTTTTATTTAGACAGGGTCTCATTAAGTTGCTTAGGGCTTTGCTAAATTGCTGAGGCTGGCCTTGAGTTTGTGATCCTCCTGCCTCAGACTTGCTGGGATTACAGGCATGTGACACTGCACCTGGTAGAACCTAATTTTTAAGAAAGTAAGTATTCTACAAGTACTTGAGGTCCCACTATGGCATAAAGGTAGAATTTCTTTAGAATCATGTTATCTGCCTCCCACCTCTTAAATTTCTACCCCAGATATAGTTGGGCTCAGTGCTGCATTAACCAGTAGGTAGAGCAAACATGTTATACATGCAACAGCAGTTCCAAAAAAAAGGAAAAAATAATAATATACATGTCTTTTTTTTTTTGTACTGGGGATTGAACCCAGGAGCACTTTATCACTGAGCTACATCTCCAGTCCTTTTTATTTTTTATTTTGAGACAGGGTCTCACTAAGTTGCTGAGGCTGGCCTTGAACCTGGGATCCTCCAGCCTCAGTCTCCCCAGTCCCTGGGATTACAGGCATGCTCCACCATTCCTGCTGTGAATGACTTGAATTATTTTCAGTTACTTGTTCATTGTGGTTTGGGGAACACCAAAATTTTTTCTTTAAATACATAGATAATAAATCTGGCCCCAGTTGGGCCTTGTACCTTTCTAGAGTGATATATAATTTACTTATTGTGCTGAAATATGAGGGTGGAGTTGCTAGAATATCTTCATTTCGTGTTTCTTATTAGGAGAGGCAGGTTAAAATTTGTCCTAGCCAAGCTGGAAAGGAGCTTGGTCTGTTTGGTTCTATAAGCAGATTTGAGAGCTCCACCTCTCTCTCCTTTCCTCTGAAGCCATTAGAATGGGGCAAGTGGAGCAGGCAAAGAGACTATTAGTCTTTTCAAGAGACTATTAGGAGCCAGGTGTGGTGGCGCAAGCCTGTAATCCCAAGCACTTTAGGAGCCTGAGACAGAAGTATCGCAAGTTCAAAGCCAGCCTCAGCAACAGCAGGGCGCTAATCAACTCAGTGAGACCCCCGTCTCTAAATAAAACACAAAATAGAGTGGGAGATGTTTCTCAGTGGTCGAGTACCCCTAAGTTCAATACCCAGTACCAAAAAAAAAAAAAGACCATTAAGATTCAGTACTAGACTCAGGCTCCAGAATCTGGAGTCTCTGGATTCAGAGCTGAAGTGGGGGTAATAGGAGGGGTAAAATTTGTGAAATTTGCAATACCAAGCAATTTTTGGAAATATAAACTGTATTTCAAAGTTTATCACAAAAACAAAGGCAAAGATACTATTTAGGATCAGTCTTTTTATCAAGCATTCTTGGGGATCAAACCAATTAAACATCAGTGAATTCCTATCTGTATGAATGCCAGACTGGGTTTGTCAGTTTTATGAAAATGTGTTTCAAATCCATTTTTATACATTCCTGCCTTTCTTGACAGAAGGAATATCATTTAATATATTTCAATAATTTAGAGACATCATTAATACCAGGTTTTGTTGTTTTGTTCTTTTGTGGTGCTGAAGACTGAACCCAGGGCTTTGTGCAAGCACTCTACTACTGAGCTCCATCAACTTCTGTGAATCTCAGTTTTAAATATGCCTTGGAATAAGTTTCTTCTGAATTGCTATGAATAGACTATTCTTTGGCAAATTTGTGGCTCTGAGGTCTTCTTTTTTTTGTGGTGCTAGAGATCAAACCTAGGGGCTTAGAAATGGTGGTCAAGTGCTGTACCACTGAATTACATCCCCAGCCTTCTGAAGTCTTAAGGTTTGGCCTATAGGTACATGTACACAAAAAACTGCACAAGCTCTAATATACCCCTTCAATACACGTTTACTAGACTCAATTAAGTTTTAATCAAGGCCTAGGCATATTTGCTTGGTAATTTCTCTTACTCTGGATTAGGTCAGTTATGTAATAACAAGTAAATGGGTAACCTATCAAGCCCTTGCTAATGCTGTCTTAGCATTTTAGTACTTATTAAAAGGTTTGGATGGTTTTTATTTGGTTTTTATATTTATCATAAGCAAAGTGAGAAGTTGTTAGATAATTAATATTAAGCTTGTGTTAAATGTTTTCAGCAATCTTTCCAAGCTACTGAATCAATTTTGATTCAAGAATTCCTGAGATTGCAAGAAAAGCTGTTCAAAAAACAGCCTGTGGTTTGCACTTGCTCTGTGAATCAGGCTTTTTTTTTTTTGGTACCTGGGATTGAACACCAGGGGCACTTAACCTACTGAGCCATATCCCCAGCGCTTTTTATTTTTTATTTTGAGATAGGATCTTGCTAAGTTGCTAAAAACCTCTCTAAATTGGCTAGGCTGGCTTTGAACTTGGAATTCTCCTGCCTCAGCCTTCTGAGTTGCTGGGTTTACAGGCATGTGCCCCTCTGCCCAGCAGAATCAGGCTTTTTTTTGCATTAAGTCAAACAAAGCACAAAAATAAATGGATGCTGAAGCTCATGCAACTGTAGTTTTCAACCATAAATGACAATTTCCAGCTTTTATGTTGATCAAAATAGCACTATTATTCTTATTAATTAACTTTACATTGGTGTGTGTTGATTTGTAAAATAAAACAGAGTAAAAAAGGTGTCATTTCTCTCTCTTTCACATGTGGGGTTCAGGGTTAAGAGGTAATTTTAAAAATTCCAATGCTAAAGAGTCTGAAAAATCTCTCTTAATGATAGAAAAGGGAGGGCCTTTGCCGCGCGTGGTGGCGCACACCTGTAATCCCAGCGGCGCAGGAGGCTGAGGCAGGAGAATCACTGGTTCAAAGCCAGCCTCAGGAACAGCAAGGTGCTAAGCAACTCAGTGAGACCATGTCTCAAAATAAAATACAAAATAGGGCTGGGGATGTGGCTCAGTAGTTGAGTGCCCTTGAGTTCAATCCCCGGTACACACTCCTGACCCCCCTCCCAAAAAAAAGGAAAGAAAAGGGAGGGCACTATGCCCTCAAATTAAATGGTCCCAGATGAGTGAAGTATCTTTTCTCTGTCAAATATTACATCTAGCTGTGCCTTTGTTAGAAGTTGATAAAGTAGAGCCAAGTGCTCTGGCACATACCTGTAATCCCAGTGGTTTGGGAGGCTGAGGCAGGAGAATTACAAGTTCAAAGCCAGCCTCAGTAATTTAGTGAGGCCCTAAGCAGTTTAGTCAGACTCTTCTCTAAATAAAATATTTTTAAAAGGGTTGGGTTGTGGCTCAGTGGTTAACACCCCCCAGGGTTCAATCTCTGGTACCAAAAATTTAAAAAAAGTTGTTCTAGCAGGGAAACATTTACTACTTAATGACAATGACCATCACATCTGGCAACTTGCCAGTGATAACCTAGAAGACAGCTGAGAGCTGAAAGGAAGCAAACACTTGAACAACCAAGACCAGTGTTGGAAAGTCAATGAAACTGGAGATGCTCAGGTTTCTTACATTTGGGAATGCTTCCATGCTTTCCCTGGGAGTCTGTTTACTCTTCACTAAAGTAACCTTTTTCTTTTCTTGATGGTATTGAGGATCAATTCCAGGGCCTTGTGCCTGCTAAGCAAACTCTCTACCACTGAGCTATACCCCCAGTTCCCAGTCACATTTTTAACAGACTTGCTTTTTCTGGATTCCCTGCATTCATACAACATGGGTTCTAGAGAGACACATTGCAGTAACACTGACTATAGCAAGAAATTAACACCTTCAGTCCAAAAGCAAGACAGAAAGCTATAATAGAGACAAAAGAATACTCAAACTATAGCAGACTGGGAACCTTAAGTTTACATGGTTCCTGAGAGCATCAGTGTGTGATGGGCACAATAATTAACTCTCATATGTCGGATTCATGAGAAAGAACCAAAATATTATTCAACCTATTTTAAGAACATGGGAAATTGGGTCATCCATTTTGAGAAGATTTTCATCAGACACTAGTATAATTTAGCATTTATATTTTAAAATTTGTTAACCTATACAATGAGGAGATTGAGATGTAATTCACATACCATGAAATTCATCCATTTAAAGTATACAAACCAGCCGCGCACTGTGGGACAAGCCTGTAATCCCAGCACTTTGGGAAACTGAGACAGGAGAATCATGAGTTCAAAGCCAGCCTCACCAACGGCGAGGCGCTAAGCAACTCAGTGAGACCCTGTCTCTACATAAAACACAGAATAGGGCTGGGGATGTGGCTTAGTGGTCGAGTATCCCTGAGTTCAATCCCCGGTACCAAAAAAAAGTATACAAACCATGGTTTTTAGTATATTCAGTGTTGTGCAACTATTACCGCAATTAATTTTAGAACATTCCATTGCCTCCCAAAAAATATATTAGCAGTTACTTTCCCTATCTTCCACAATGCCAAGCCCTAAGCAGCCACTAACCTACTACTTTCTGTCTCTATAGATTAGACTCTTCTGGACATTTTATATGTGGTCTTTTGCAATTGGCTGCTTTCACTTGGCATAGTGTTTTCAGGAATCATAGGTGTGATAGTATGTATCAGAATTTTGTCCCTTTTTGTTGCTAAATGATATTTCATTGTATGGATTCATCAAGCATTATTTCTCCATATTCATCAGTTGATGGGAATTTGGGTTGTTTTTTCCTTTGAATGTCACTGTGAACATTCCTTTGAATGCTGCTGTGAACATTCAGGTACATGTGTTTTTATATGCCTAGTAGAGGAATTGCTGGGTCACATCGTAACTCTGTATTTAACCTCTTGCAGACCTGCCAAACTGTTTTCCAAAGTGATTGCACTCTTTAGGTTTTTTTGTTCTTGTTGTTGGGTCTCTCTCTCTCTCTTTCGTGTCTGGAATTGAACCCAGGGCCTTGTGTATGCAAGGCAAGCACTCTACCAACTGAGCTATATCCCCAGCCCTGATTGTACTCTTTAGCATGCCTACCAGTGGTGTATAAGGATTCTTGTTTCTCTACATTCTCACAAAACTTGATGTTTTCCTTTTCTTTTTATTAAAGCCATCCTAATGTTTTGAAACGGTATCTTATTGTGATTTTATTGATGTTCCCTAATGACTAGTGACATTAAGCATCTTCCGTGCTTATTGTGGGCCATGTTCCTCCAACACTAACATCCTATGATTTTCAACTTTTTGTGAGTTTGAGTCTCCTGTGCAGCTACATGTTAAGTTTCTTGAATGCCTAAAAAGTGTAAGATTTTGTGTTGGTTACTGTGCTTAAGTGGGTGATCTAAACAGAGTTGCCATTAGCAAATATCAACGGTTGTCTTAATTAAGTAGTGTTTAGTTCTGGGCCAATATGAACTTCACTCCTTTCCATACTATTTTTTTAAGAGTATTATAGTTAAACATAGTAGTTGGATTCAGTTTTTTTTTTTTTAGGAGGGTGAGGGGTACTGGGATTGAATTCAGGGGCACTGGATCCTGAGTCACATCCCCAGCCCTATTTTGTATTTTATGTAGAGACAGGGTCTCGCAGAGTTGCTTAGCGCTTCACCGTTGGTGAGGCTGGCTTTGAACTTGGGATTCTCCTGTCTCAGCCTCCCAAAGTGCTGGAATTAGAGACGTGTGCCACTTTGGCTGGCTGTTGGATTCATTTTGACAAATTCACCCATGCATGGAATTTGATTTGGTTTCCCTCCATTTCAGTCCCGTTCCCTGTCCTTCACTTTCTCTCTCCTCCTCCTTCTCCCATTTTCCTTCCTCTTCTCTACTGATCTTCCTTTCTCTTGGTTATTTATTTATTTTTAATTGATGCTTTCTACGTATACAGAAAGGTAGAATTCCCTGTGCTGTATTTATATATGACATAGCATGATTTTGTTAAATACATTCTGCTTATCCTCTCCTTTCCTGTCTTCCTCCCTCTCTCTCTGTTTTTCTTCCTTTTTTTTTTTTTTTTTGGTACCAGGGACTGAACTCAGAGGCACTCAACCACTGAGCCACATCCCCACCCCTGTTTTGTGTTTTATGTAGACACAGGGTCTCACTGACTTGAGTTGCTTAGTGCTGTTGCTGGGGCTAGCTTTGAACTCGTGATTCTCCTGTCTCAGCCTCCCAAAGTGCTGGGATTACAAACATGAGCCACTGTGCCCGGCTCCTCCCTCTCTCTTTT
>CM053404.1:33249036-33274630 GCA_028644305.1 Xerus rutilus
GGGAGTGGCTTTGGGGTATGTATCTTGTATCTGGCAGTAGAGTCTGTCTCTCCGCTGCCTAATCACCATGTGAGCTACTTCCCTGTGCATCGCGTTCCCTTCCGCCATGGTGTTCTGCCTCACCTCAAGCCCCTAGGAATGGAGTTGGCCTTCTGTGGACTAAGACCTCTGAAACCGTGAGCCCTCAAATACACTTTTCCTCCTCTACAGTTGTTCTGGTCGGGTCCTTTTAGTCACAGCAGCAAAAAAACCTGAGTAAAACAATGCATTATAATTATACATCACAGTAGGATTTGTTGTTGCATATTCTTACATGCACACATTATAATAATATAATCTGGTCAATATAATTCCCCAGAATTTCCCTTTTTCTCTCTCTCTCTTCCCTCCCCCTGGTCCCTTTCCTCTAGTCTATTGGTTTTCCTTCTATTTTCATGAGACCTGACTTTATTTTTTTCCCTCTTTCCTCTCTAACTTTCACATATGAGAGAAAACATAGGACCCTTAACTTTATGGGTTTCGCTTATTGTGCTCAACATAATGGTCTCTAGTTTCATCCATCTTTCTGTAAGTGACATAATTTCATTCTTCTTTGTGGCTGAATAAAATTCCATTATATATATACACACACACACACACACACACACACACACACACACACACCCCGTATATATATATTTTCACTGTACTGAGGATTGAACCCCGGGGTGCTCTACCATTGAGCTATAATCCCAGCCTTTTTTGTTTTTTTATTTTGAGACAGGGTCTCTCTAAGTTGCTGAGGTTGGTCTTGAATTTGCAGTCCTCTTGCCTCAGCCTCCCAAGTCTCTGGGATTACAGATGTGCACCACCATGCTGGGCCTATATATCACATTCTCTTTATCTGTTCATATGTTGACGTTCACCTAGGCTGGTTCCATAATTTGGCTATTGTGAATTGAGCTTCCATAAACACAGGTGTGAATGTATTGTATAGTATAATTCTTTACAATAAATACCAAAGAGTGGTATATCTAGATTATGTGGTGTTTCCATTCCTAGACTTGAGGAACCTCCATATTGACTTCCATAGTGGTAGTACTAATTCGTAATCCCACCAGTAGTGTAAAAATGTTTCTTTTTCTCCCCATCCTCTCCAGCATTTATTATTGTTTGTGTTCTTTTCTTTTAATTTTACTTAAGACTTTTTTTTAGTTATACATAGTAGTTGGGTTCATTTTGAAAAATTCATACACGCATGGAATTCCTTTCCCTTTCTCCCTCAACCATTCTCCTTTTCCTACTCTGCTGATGTTCCTTTCACTCATCTTTTTATTTAAAAAAATTTTGTAGTTATAGATGGACAGCATGCCTTTATTTTATTTGTCCATTTTTATGTGGTGCTGAGGATCGAACCCAGTGTTTCACAGGTGCTGAGCAAGCACTCTGCCACTGAGCTACAGCCCCAGCCCTCTTGATTTATTTTTGATTAGTTGTTTCTACTAGCACATAAAGGTAAAATTCCCTGTGGTTTATTTATATATGCATATAGCATAATTTTAAAAAATTATTCCACATTTCCTTCTCCTTCCCATTATTGTTTGTGTTTTTGCAGACTGCCATTCTGACTGGAGTGAGATGAAATCTCAGTGTTTTTTTTTTTTTTTTTTTTTGGTACTGGAGATTGAACTCAGGGGTACTCGACCACTGAGCCACATCCCCAGCCCTATTTTGTGTTTTATGTGGAGACAGGGTCTCACTGAGTTGCTGAGCGCCTCGCCATTGCTGAGGCTGGCTTTGAACTCGCAATTCTCCTGTCTCAGCCTCGTTAAGTGCTGGGATTACAGGCTTGAGCCACCGCGCCCAGCTTCTCAGTGTATTTTTGATTTGTATTTCCCTAATTGCTTAACTATGTTGAACATATTTTCATATATTTGTTGGTCATTTGTACTTCTTCATTTGAGAAGTGTCTGTTTAGTTCATTTGTTCATTTTTTGATTGTTTTTTTTTTGATTGTTTTTTTTTATTGTTTTTGTTTTTTTAAGTTTTTTGAGTTTTTAATATATTCTGGATAGTAATCTTCTGACAGAAGAGTAGCTAGTAGATTCTTCCATTCTGTAGGTTCTCTCTTTACAGTCATAACTTTTTCCTTTGCTGTTCGGAAACTTTTTAGTTTGATGTCATCCCACTTGTTGATCCTTGGTATTATTTCCTGAGCTTTAGGGATCCTTTGAGAAAGTCATTGCCTGGGTCTGTATGGAGTGTTGACTCTACATTTTCTTCTAGGAGTTGGAAAGTTTCTGAATTCCTAGATCTTTCATCCATTTTAAGTTGACTTTTGTGCAGGGTGAGAGATAGGGATCTAGCCTCATTCTTCTACATATGGAAAACCAGTTTTCCCAGCATCAGTTGTTAAAAAGGATGTCTTTCCTCCACTGTATGTTTGTGATGCCTTATAGGGTTTGACATTTTTGGGCCCCTTCATCTGTGACTCCATCTTGTCCCTGCTTCCTCCTGGCCCGGTCCCAAGCTAAGAATACATTTGCTGGTGCTACAAGAATGGTGCCTTAGTACATGGCTTCCTTTGCTGCTTCAGGAGTTTTCCTCCCCCTCCCCACCATCATAATTTTAAAACATGACTTTTATGTTGGTGTTTCTATTTCTTGTTTTGATTTATGTGGTTGCCTGTGTCAAGGTCAGCTATGTGGGTTGCAAAGCGAAGAATGTCTTGCTGCATGACCTAAATACATGAATACTGTTGCCAGAGTTAACTTTAATAATGGAATGCATGCTTACTTTTAAAATGACAGTCACTGGAAGAGAGGAGCTCATCAATGGAATTTAATTATAAATGGATTTTCTAAATCACAATCATGAGTTTTAATCATGCATGGGATGATATCTAGAACTGCAAATGCTGTATTTAAAATTTGAAAATCACCTGTGGCACTTATGGTATAACTTGTCCATAAATAATTTCATTAATAAGTGTTAGATATGTGTGGGAACAGGAGTATCTGCTGGGTCATTACCAAGCATTGCCCTTGGCTATCAGCCAGAGAGTTCTGCCCTCTCATTTGCAAGCAAGGGCAGCTCAAACTCCCCTTTCTAGATTTTAAGACATGGTCCAGCTATTTATAGCATTCATTTGGATTCAACTTGAACTCAGTCAGTGAGAATTATAGTGCCTCTCCCTGCCCCCTTCCCCCAGGACCCCATTCGAAATTTTTTCGGGCCACCATTCCAGTCCCATGGTGACTGATGATCTCTATATTTTTTCCCCCAGTGCTGGAGCTTGAACCTAGGGACGTATACATGCTAGGCAAACGCTCTACCACTGATTATACTCCTAGCCCTAAATTTCTGATTGGTGTTGGGGATTGAACTCAGCTGTGCTTTAACATTGAGCCGCATTTCCAGCCCTTTCTGTTTTTTATTTTAAGACAAGAGTCTCACTAAGTTGCTTAATGCCTTGCTGAGTTGCTGAGGCTGGCCTCGAACTTGCCATCCTCCTGCCTCAGCCTCCCCGGTAACTAGAATTAAAGGTGTGCAACACTGCACCTGGGCCATATTGCTACATTTTCTTCAACCTAAAATTTATATGTTTTCTTCTGATTTTAAAAGAAATATTTTCATGAGTATAATATTACAAGTCCCAGCACTGTACCTATTGTGGCTTATAGATAAAGCCTTGAATGGTAGAGGTGAAACCCAGACTCTACTTTTTTCTTTTCCCTTTGCTGATGTGATATTTCTACCTACATCAGAAGTTCAAAAAAAAAAAAAATCCTGTTCTTTTTCCCATCTAGTGTATGAGAAGATGATCAGCTCTTTTGTTCCTACCCTTGTTTGGGCAAGAGGGAGGAAACGGATCTGGGACTGTGATAGTGAAAGAAGAGTTATTGTCACACAAGGATGTGTCGCCTTTCCCGCAGTGATCTTTTCTCACAAACATGCCTGTGCCCCTTCAGTGTAGTTTGAATTGCCAAGTTTAACATATTCTTTTTTTTCCCCTCACAATAGTGTGGGTAGGTGCCATGGTTTGTATATAGTTCATGCCCATCAAAACCAACGTTGGAAGTTGATTGTCAGTGTGGTGGTGCTGGAAAGTGAGGCCGTAGGAGGTGATTAGGTCAAGGGAGCACTGCCTTCGTGAACAAATTAATGCCTTTTTCCAGAGACTGGGTTAGTTCTCTAAGAGTGGATTGGTTCTTATGAGAACGAGTTGTTACAGAGCTAACCTGGCACCTTGCACACTCTGCCATGATGTGATACAGCATGAGGTCCTCACTAGACACTGAGAAGATGCTGGTACCCTCTTCTCGGACTTTCTTGCTTCTAGACCATGAGCTAAGATAAACCTTTTTACTTTATAAATTACCCAGCCTCTGGTATTTTGTTACAGCAACAGAAAGAGGCCTAAGACAAAGCAAATCAAGCCTTTTCCAACCCTAAATTCTACCTGAAGGAATCTTTGTTTTCTCAAGTGCTTAACTTGTTGAACAACTTGCTCTTGGTAGTCAGGCCTCCCTATTCTTCCTCTTTCTTGGGGGGATACTGGGGATTGAACCACTGAACTATATCCCTAGCCTCACTCCTACCAATTTTGGGTGGTACTGGGGAGTGAACCCAGGGATGCTGTACTAATAAGCTGCATTTGCCAACCCTTTATATTATTCATTTATTTTTATTTTTTACTTTTTTGTAGCACTGAGGATCAAATCCAGGGATTCACACATGCTGGGCAAACATTCTACCACTACAGCCCCAATTTTAATTTTGAGATAGGATCTTGCTTCATTGCCCAAGATGCCTAGAACTTGCAATCCTCCTGCCTCAGTCTCATGAGTTGCTAAGATTATAGGCGATGTTAGATATGGTAGGGTTTTGCAACAGAATTGGTGAGGTAGGTGTGTTGTTTTTCCTGGGCAAACCACAGATCTGCTATCTGCTCATTGAAGCAAAGTTAAAACAGTTTCTTTGTCCTTTGCATCATCACAAAGAAACTTTTAAATGAGAGTTTAATCTCAGATTATAAAGCTTCAATGTGTTGATTGTAAAAACTGGAATGAAAAACATTAGAAAAAGCCAGAAGAAGAAAATAATCACCCCCAATCCATGATCCAGAGATAGTAGTTGTTAACATTTTGGCCTTACGTTTCTAGTCATATTTTCTATCCAAATAGCAATTTGGTTTTAGACAAAACTGTCTTCATATGAAATGTACCGTTTAATTTCTGTCCTTTTTCACATGAACATTCTCATGTTGTGAAATGCTGTCCAATAAAATGATTTTTATGGTGATGTATTATTTCATTATGTTAGTGGATAATCATTTGTTTATTCAGCCTTTTATTGTTAGACTGTAAATTCATTTTCTCATTATTATAAATAAAATTTAAATGTTTAAGCTAAATTATCTGAACACGTATATAATTATTTCTTTAGGATAAAGTAGAACCAAAAGATCCAGGGGGCTCTGACTCTGAAGCTTTTTTGTATGTATTTCCACAGAGCCCCATGGAAGGATTGCACCAGGTTTCACTCCCATTGGTAGTACATGAGTACTTGGACTCCTGCCAACTCTGGGTTTTACCACATGACTAAAATTCAAACTAAGGAAATCTAGTATGCATTAATTTGAAAGAAACCATGACTGGCTTCTTTGCATGGAGTATTTAATGTTTAACAGATTGCTCCATGTACAATAATTATGGGTTTTATTTACAGTGCAACAGAAACCCTCTCATTAAATTTTTCATTCACCACTTTAAGTTCCTTAAATAGTTCCTAGGTTTTCAACTCTCACATTTTCTGCTGTTAAAAGTGTGGTTTTTGAGGGTGTGTATATATTCGGGATGATGAGATGTGAGCACCAGACAGAACTTTGTAACAGATTAGTCTAACTCCATTTACAGATTGGTAAATAACTCAAATAAGAAAAGTTCCCATAGATTTCTATTTGTTGGAATACTCTCAGTTGCAAGTGATAGATAATTCAGCTCAGGAAACTCATTGCTTCATGAAACTGTAAATTGGTTCTGGTATCTGCTGTCACTGACCTCGGACAATTCTTTGATATTTCTAAGTCTCAGTTTTCATATTTGTAGAAAGGATTTTTTGTTTTGGTACTGGAGATTGAACTCAGGGGAACTTGACCACTGAGCCACATCCCCGGCCCTATTTTGTGTTATCAGGGTCTCACTGAGTTGCTTAGCGCCTCACCATTGCTGAGGCTGGCTTTGAACTCGCTATTCTCCTGTCTAAGCCTCCCTCCCTAAGTGCTGGGATTACAGGCTTGAGCCACCGCGCCTGGCTTCGTGGACAGGATTTTGAACTTGACCTAGGGTTCCTTCTACCTATTAAAGTTAAATGTTTCTGTGTATATACTACAAATAATCACATCATGCTGTTAACCAAATTTACACATAGTGAAGGGAAGGCTGTCCCTCCAAGCGAAGAAAAAAAAATTTTTTTTAGCATTTGGGAATCAAACACAGGGCCTTGCACATGCTAGCAAGCACTGTACCACTGACCTACATCCTCAGCCCAAGATAAGAAATTTAAAAAGAAATATAATTTTGTTATACACTTGGATGTAAGTTAACAAGGTCTTTTTAACTTATATAAATCCTTCAGCAATTTGAACCTAATTATAACTAACAGTGTAAAAATATCTTCAAAGTACTTTAAAAATTTTTTCTGTTGATTTTGCAATACTCAGATATCTTTTCCTCATACTAATTTGCTTAACAAATTTTCACAAAGAGTGGAGAAAAAAATTTCAATTCTATTGCTCCTTATTCACAATTATTATAGCTAATTCTAACTTAGCTAATTCTTTTTCATATATATACATTTTTTTTTAGTTGTCAATGGACTTTATTTATTTATATGTGGTGCTGAGAATTGAACCCAGTGCCTCGCACATGGTAGGTGCGCTCTACCACTGAGCCACAACCCCAACCCAAACTTAGCTAATTCTTGAGAGGGTTGTTACTCTCCGTGGCAGTAATAGGTTGTTGAGTCAGACTCGTGCCCAAAGGAGTAATTGAACGCTCAAGTGCCTAATTTACACTCATAAAGAAATACAGCCACCTTTTGTTTAACGATGGGATACATTCTGGTAGATGTGTCATGTGTTGGGCCTTTTTATTATTGTGGGCTGCTCACAGAATGTACTCACAAACTAAGATGGCTATGTCACTAGGCCATAAGATCTCATGGGACCACTGTCATACACATGGTCCATCATTGACTGCTATGTTTTACTGAACATCACTGCGGGCATTAGGAAATCTTTCCTCACCAGAAACACTTCTTAAAGCTCTGTGGCTGGTTATAGGGAAACTCAGATTTTACACTTAATCTTCTACACTGTGAAATCAAGAGGACAACAATTTTTTCATGGCAGACTCTCTTAGATCTTTAAAATGGTTTCTGTGAGGCCAGGTGTGGTGGCACCTATCTGTATGTAATCCCAGCTACTTCGGTGGCTGAGATAGGAGGATCACAAGTTCAAAGCTAGGCTCAGCTATTTAGCAAGACCCTGTCTCAAAATAAAAATAAAAAGAGCTGGGAATGTAGCTTAGAGCTTGAGCACTCCTGGGTTCAATCCTTAGTACCTGGGGTGTGGGGGAGTTATTCAAAAAACTGTTTCTGTGACTGGTAGGAAAAGTTTTCTGGTCCTCTCCTCACACCCCACCCCTGTGTGTTTGCTTATTTTTCTTCCTTCCTTCCTTCCTTCCTTCCTTCCTTCCTTCCTTTCCTTCCTTTCCTTCCTTTCCTTCCTTTCCTTCCTTTCCTTTCTTTCCTTTCTTTCCTTTCTTTCCTTTCTGTTGGTACTAGGGATTGAACTCAGGGGCACTCGACCACTGAGCCACATCCCCAGCCCTATTTTGTGTTTTATGTAGAGACAGGGTCTCACTGAGTTGCTTAGCGCCTCACCATTGCTGAGGCTGGCTTTGAACTCACAATTCTCCTGTCTCAGCCTCCCTAAGTGCTGGGATTATGGGCGTGTGCCACGGCACCCAGTTTTGCTCATTTCTTTATTGTGGAGCTCATTGTATACCCTTGAGATTTACAGCAGGAAGTATAAATGCCTTTCGGAAACTATTCTGGTGTTCTAAAAAGTCTGTAAGAAACAGGCTTTATTTTAAAGCAATCTAATCAAAAGAGTATTAAAATATTGTTGCCACAATTTTTGAAATGCAGATTCATTTTTACAGTTTTAATTACTACCAGATTGGTTTTGGAGGGAATTTCAGAGAAAAATAAATATAGCAGGACCTATATACCTCTTTATTAACACTAAACTACCACATGTTTTATTAGTAGTAATAACAGCTCCTGTATCTGGTTCTGCTGGAAAGAGGATTCTGGGGAAATAAACTGCTAAAGACTTTGATGCAGGATATATTACTCATGATAAACAAGTGCTATGATTTGGATAAGTGTCTCCCAAGTGTCCATGTGTTAAAAGTTTTAGTCCTCAGGGTAGCCCAATAGGTGGTGAACTGTTAGGAGGTGAAGCCTAGGGGGAGGTCCTTAAATCATTGAGGGTGAGCCCTTAAAGAAAATTATAAGACTCTCACGTTTTCCCATGTCTGCTGTTTGTTTTCTGGCTAATGAGATGAGCAGATTTACTGCACCTCATGTTCCTGCCATGGTGTACTGCTTTGCCACAGATTCAAAGCAATGATGCCACTTGATCTTAGACTGGAATCTCTGCAATCATGAGCCAAAATAAACCACCTCTTTATATAATTTAATTATCTTAGGCATTTCATTGGAGTAATGCAATGCAATAGTGAGTTTATCTGACAGTAACAAATAACCCTGAAATCTCAGTGGCTTAAAGCACCAAAGGTTTATGTCTCAACACAAGTCCATTGAGGTGTGACTGGGAGCTTCACTAGGCCTTATCTTCCTTACTCTGAGACCCAGGTGATGGAGCAATCATTAGCTTAAATTTTGTTGGTTATGGTAACAGAAACAGAGTTCTGAAGGGTCTCATTCCAGCTGGAAATGCTCTTGCCTGCAAGTGACACACATTCTTTCCATTCATATGTCACTAGCCAGATTAGGAACACTGCCCCGCTCAGTTATTAAATATCCAGGAGTTGCAGCCTGACTCCATGGACCTGGAAGGAAGAGACCAGAAATATTGGCCAGCAGCACTAGTCACAGCATCTGAGTGATGCCTACTTTAGGCTTTGAATTAAGGGATGATACAACATCATTTCTATGTCAACCCTGGATGTGGTTCCTCTTGATCTAGAGACTTCAGAACAAAAAAGATGAGTTGTCTGCTCTTTATTCACCCCTCCCAACACAGGCTAATATACTAATACAGCAAAACAGAGATTGGAAAATTCAGTATTATAATGTATATTAGTCAGCTTTTTGTCACTGTGATAAATACCTGAGAAAAACAACTTAAAAGTAAAGATTTATTTTGCCTTACAGTTTCAAAGGTTTTAGTCCATTGTCGGCTAGCTCCATGGCTATTGGCCATTGTGGTGGGGAGGTTGTGGTCTAGCAGAACTATTCACCTCCTGGTGATCAGAAAGCAAGAGAGAGAGAAAGAGAGGGGGTTAGGGACAAGATATACCCTTCTAGGGCATGCCCCCAGTGACCTACCTGCTCCAACTAGGCCCCACCTCTTACAGTTTCTATCACCTCCCAATAGTCCACTTAATTATGAACACACCAGTGGATTATTATTGAAATCAGAGCCCTCGTGATCTAATCATCTCCCCAAAGCTCTATTTCTGAGCATTGCTGCATTGAAGACAAAGCCTTCAACATATGAGTCTTTGAGGGACATTCCAGATTCAAACCTTAATACACTGCCATTCAGAATGGGGTGAATGGGAGATACCAAGCAGTCACTGGTCCTCATTCTAAAATGGTAAAGCAGTCCTGAAATCCCTCTGGGTTCCTTTTTTTGTAGGAAGAGAATATTGCTTTGGGACCCTGAGTCTCTCTGGGACAGCTTCCCAGTCCATTCTTTCTTCAGCCCTTAGCTCCACTCTAGGGAGGTCTCTCCTTTTCCAGTAGCTTCCTTGATCAAATCTGTTCAATAAAAATTAGGAGAGGCCATTGTTTTGGGCTCAGCTCCTGCACTGGGCCCTAACAGACCCAGCTAACAATCAGAATGGAATCACTCACATAAAACTTCGATGTCACCAAACCAAAACTAAGCAATTTATGTGACTTTGTAAGAAATCAAGAGTAGAGAGATAACAAACAGCCCAGTTTCTCAAATAGACCAGTTTTAATTGGCACAATAGTGAAGTTCCCTCTGCCTTAGTCCTTACACAATAGACATAACCAGAAGTAACCTGATGTTAACCTGTTGTTTTTCTATAGTTCTATTTCCCTGTCCTTGCCTTACATAGGGAAGGTAACTCTGAAACACACAATCAACTTTTTGTTCTTGCTTTTTTTGGCCCCTCTCTGTCTATAAATCCAAATTTCTTTGCTCAGACCACTGGGACACTTATTTATTTATTTTGGTAATGGATATTGAACTTAAGGGCACTTGACCACTGCGCTGCGTTCCCAGCCCTTTCTTTCTTTCTTTTTTTTTTTAATTTTGAGACAGGATCTCTTTAAGTTGTTGAGGCTAGCCTCAAACTTGTGATCCTCCTGCCTTAGCCTCCTGAGTCTCTGGGATTATAAGAGAAGGCTACTGCACCCAGCTGGAATACTTACTCTATTTTATGGAATGTAGTGTTTTTCAATTCTAGAATTGAAAATAAAAGTCAGGCTGGGGTAAGAATGTGTGCTTAGCATGTCCAAGGCCCTTAGCTTTGATTCCCAATGGGTGGGAAGATAGAAAATAAAGTCAAAACCAAATGGTTGTAATTCTGAAAGTGTGCTCTTCTTAGAGGCTAAGCAGCTTTCTCATCTGCTTCCTAACTTAGAGAATCGGGGCTCCAGAGTTCTTTTGGTTCTTGAACAGTTCTCCCTGCATTTTTAGATTCAGGCTAATGATTTCTTTGGCAGGTCAAACTTTTCCAAAGGAAATAGGTTTCTTGTCTATTTGGTTCCGGTTTATTTCCATATGCCCGTAGCAAAGCCTTTGGTTCTTTTCTTTGGTTCTTTTCTAGGCATTCTCCTGGTATTTGCTGTATGTCTTTGGGTTTCGCTTCCATGCCTTTCCTTGTTGACTTAATGGATGATACTCTTTATCAGTCTGGTTTTGTGGGGTGAGCCATACCTTTAGTTTCTCAGACTGAACTGAGAAGCCACAACCTTAACTGTATTTTTACTTGGAGACACCTTAATTCTTTCAGAGGGTTAACATTGTGTTCCATAGCCGATTCTCTCTCCCTTTGAGAATGAAAGTGTAAAAGCTGTGTTAAGTGCTAATTGACTTTCACTCAAAGGCTTTCTCCATTTTTTTTTTAATCTGTTGGGAAAGACAAGTAGCACCTTTTCCTACCCTGCAAGTCTGACTTGATGGATTTATACCCTTTGCTTTTTGTTTGTAAACCAGTCAGTTATTTCTGAGTTAATTGTCTTTCAACTTTTAAAATGCAGCCAATAGTGGCCAATAATAGCCGCTAACATTTGACTTTCAAACTCTTTCGTTGTATCTGCTAATTCTTTAGGTACACTACCTGCGCTCTAAGTTATCAAAGACAATTGTTTGACCAAATTCTGTGGCAGTCTCCAAAATCTGACATACCCCCCCCCCCACACACTCCTTGCTACCTAACCCTAAGCCATGGTCACACTCTACTTCAAGTCTTCAAATATCAGTACAGAGAGTTTCTATTGCATTGACAGATGACATTCAAATCTCATGATTTAAAAAAACAAAGGTTTATTTGTGCTGTCAAAGGACAGGATTATAACAATGTAGTTTAACAATCCTAATTGGCTTTGTTTTTAATTCTAGAAGCAGGTAACACTTCATTCCATAAAACAATCAGTTTTCCAATGGGCTGAGCACTCATCAAAAATAATTTGATAGCTGGGCGCAGTGGTGCATGCCTGTAATCCCAGCACTTTAGGAGGCTGAGACAGGAGGATTGCAAGTTCAAAGCCAGCCTCAGCAATGGCGAGGCACTAAGCAATTCATTGAGACCCTGTCTCTAAATAAAACACAAAATAGGGCTGAGAGTGTGACTCAGTGGTCAAGCGTCCCTGAATTCAATCCCCAGTATCACAATAAAAATAAAAAAAAATAATAATAATTTGATGAGTTAACATCAGATTACTTCTTTTACATAATGATTAAGGAAGAGGGAGCTTCACTATTTCGCTAGTGGAGACTGGCCTGTTTGAAAATTTGGCTGTTCTCCCTCCAATCCAGATTTCTCTTGGAATACCAGATGAACAGTTTAGTGTCAGCTTGGTGTGAATGACTCCATTTTGTCTTAACCTGGTCTCTTGGGGCCTCGTGTAGGAGCTTAGTACAAAACAATGACCTCTTGTAATTTGTGTTTAACACTTGTTTCTGGAAGTCTTGTGAAATTTCAGTTTGGTCTCCTGCTAAACATTGGTGACGAATATTCTGGAAATTAAGAAAAGAAATGACATCTGGTTTAGGAAGGAAGAGTAAAGGGAGATTATCAGCATTCTGTGTCGAGAACCAGCATCCCTTATGGGCAAAAAGAACACACTCTTTTTATCAGTAGCTCAGCCGAATTGATCAAAGCATCTGGATATCCTGGATTCAGTGACAAGCATGAGTCATGGACAGAAGAGCTCAGATGTCCTTCCTTTCCTTTCTCTTCTATCTCCATCCCCACTGTATACATGGCAACCTTAGATTTAGGCAGATCATGGTATCAGGAAGATGAATAAAACTATACATGTAAAATATGACAGTGACCTGAAAAAGCATTATGATATGAGTAGACAGAAGAGCATTATATTTTTTATGAAAGTAAGAAATGAACATAGGTAGCCAGGCAAGATGGCGCAAGCCCCTAATCCCAGCTTCTCAGAAGGCTGAAGCAGGAGGATTGCAAGTTTGAGAACAGCCTCTGCAACTTAGCAAGACTGTCTTAAAATAAAAGAAAAAGAAAAGAAAAGCTACTGGAGATGTAGTTAAGTGGTAGAGCACTTGCCTGCCATGTGGAAGGCTCTAGGTTTAATCCCTAGTGTGTGTGTGTGGGGTGCACATAAGTTAATAAAAGCAGTTTCCTTTTTTTCAGTGCTGGGGATTGAACACAGGGCCTCGCACGTGATAGGCAAGTGCTCTATCAATGAGCAATGAGCTACATCCCCACTCCCCTAAAAGTGATTTCTGTTGCTACTTAAACTAACACAAGAATTCCAATCCTTATTCCCTCTTACCTTAACTCAGATTGCTTATATACATTGAACTGAATTTTTAAAATTCCACACCCCTCCCTGCTGCCGTTTAGTTGTGTTGCCAGTAGATACTTTGAAATGGCTCAGAACTGATCAGGAGGGAAAGCAGGAAGAAGAAACCAGGTTCTAAATAAGTTATAAACTGTTCAGGTGTCCACTGCAACATTTTTAAGAGTAAGACCTTTTGTTAGTTGCCTGTACTTAGCAAGAGCCAACCAAATAAAAGATTATGTGAAGCCGGGCGCAGTAGCGCACTTAGGGAGGCTGAGAGGAGAATCGCGAGTTCAAAGCCAGCCTCAGCAATGGCAAGGCGCTAAGCAACTCAGTGAGACCCTGTCTCCACATAAAACACAAAATAGGACTGGGGATGTGGCTCAGTGGTCGAGTGCCTCTGAGTCCAATCCCTGGTACCAAAAAAAAAAAAAAAAAAGATATGTGAGTGTTCTTCCTCTTGGAGGAATCCTGGGTTTCTGATATAGAACTAGATTATTTATATAGGTTTTACATAGCTTGGTTTGTCTATACAGTGCTGAGATATCTTCTGTTTTACATTACTGCTGATTTTTTTTTTTTTTAAATTTCTGCTTGTATGACAGTCCTAAGTATAGAATTTTCCCCATCCTTCCCCTGGATCTTTAGCTTCCACTCTCACAGCCTGCTCCTGTCCATATTAAGAACTTGGGGTCCTTCTGTACCTTTCTGTAGACTCATAATTAACATCTAAGAATCGTCCTTCTTTCCTCCTTTTTCCCCTCCTTCCTCTCTCTCCCCTCTTTTTTTTCCTTTTGTCAAACAAATGAGAAACACACACACACACAAACACACACACACACACACACACACACACACACACACACACACCCCTCTTCCAGGCATCTCTTGCACTTCTTGTTAATGGAAAATAGGGGGAAATATTTTCCAGTATAGATTTTGCTCATTGTCTTAACAGTTGCCTAATATCCCATAGTTTAGAAGTCACACAATTTATTGGTAAAGAACATGCCTTTTGTTTCTGGTTTGTTTTGTCTTTGTTAATTTGATAGCTCTTAAACTTAATATTTGAACATCCTTGCATTTAATTCCTGGAATATTCGGACTTTTTAAATATGGTCCAGGAAAAAGGGTTAGTTTGATTACAAAAATGCACGCATTTTAATTTTAATTAATATTGCCAGAATTTTTCCAAAATGATTATCTTAGAAATATTGGAGAGGGGCTGAGGTTGTGGCTCAGTGGCAGAGCGCTTGCCTTGCACATGTGAGGCACTGGGTTCGATCCTCAGCACCACATAAAAATAAATAAACAAAATATAGACACTGTGTCCATGTATAACTAAAATATATTTAAAAAAAAAAGAAATATTGGAGAAAACGCTTCTCCCATCCTGTCCAAGTAACAAGTGTCTTGCTTGCTCTGATAAGAATGGATTATAGCTGCAGTGCTGGTTGCATAGCCTAGGTACATGTTAACATGCCATAAAATGTCTCCATGGACCCCACTGAGAAAGAGTTTAATTAATTAATTAATCAATTAATGTATTTATTTTTAGTACCAGGGATTAAATACAGGGGCTTTTAACCACTGAGCCACATCCCCAGTCTTTTTAAAAATTGTTTTGAGACAGGGTCTCACTAAGTTGCTTAGGGCCTCACTAAATTGCTAAGGCTGGTTATGAATTTGTGATCCTCCTGCCTCAGCCTCCCAAGCTGCTGGGATTATAGGGATGCACCACTGCGTCCAGCCTCTGGTTAGCCTTTATGATTGGGAGCGCTTGTGATTTTTCTTTTGTATCTCAAAAAATTCACAGAAGCCGGGTGTGGTGGCTCATGCTTGTAATCCCAGCACTTTGGGAGGCTAAGACAGGAGAATTGCGAGTTCAAAGCCAGCCTCATCAACAGCAAGGCACTAAGCAACTCAGTGAGACCCTGTCTCTAAACAAAACACAAAAATAGGGCTGGGGATGTGGCTCAGTGGTCGAGTACCCCTGAGATCAATCTCCGGTACAAAAAAAAAAATTTCACAGAATATTTGTAGCAAGGAAGAAACTGGAAGGCATTCTAATGTAATGCATTCCTTCATAGATAAGGAAATTAAGATCCAAAGAGGTGGAAGACATTCCAGTGGTTCTGGCTGTTACTCCTGGAGTGCAGTTGTTCTGAATTTTATTTAAAGACTTTACCTATATATAACATGATACTGCTCTTATTCTGTGAGCCACATTGATGATGAAGTTTAGAGAAGGGAGCAACAAACATCATCTGTGAGCTGAATTGACTAATGGGAAATGTACTATTTCCAGTTTTCTATTATCTCCTACTAGGAGAAGCAAGTTTCTTGACCTGCCCTGGGCCATGTAGGATTTGCTTTGGAAACTTCTGAAAAGATAACAGGGGCATTTGTTAACCTGGTCCTGTCAGTGGAATTTGTTGTTCCTAATCCTTTAGGGACTTGGAATTTTGTTTCTCTGTAGTATTAGAGTAACTGCTCATCCAGTGTGGTGCAGCTGGCTTGGATCATAACTAAAATAGCAACAGTGAGGCACAGGGGACATTTTATTTGCAGGGATGGTTTCCCCTATGCACCCTTCCCAAACTTGCTTGAATAGAAAACTGGGAAGTAGGGAAGCCTAGAAAAAAGACCTTCTGTAGGCCCCACATCTATTTCTGACCATGTATTATGCACAATTTGGCAGTTGTAATGTGCACAATTTGACAAGGGCTCATATGGATGGATGTTCCCTAGGGTTGAAATCAAGGAAACTTTGAAAGAAGCCTGAGACTCCCTTAGTCTTTAAATTCAGATTCAATATCACAATTCAAGTTTAGCTAATGATTCTGCTGAGGGAAATGAGAAGGAGACTCCAACATTTGGATTCCCATTTGGGTTTGCTTTGTTTTCACTGCAGAATGTTTGACAGCACAGCATTAATTTTCCAGAATGTCTCTAAATAAAATCAACCTATTCAGGCAGCTCAGCCCTTTCTCTTAACAGCAATAAACATAATTGTGATGGAGATTCATTTACTCTCAGACAAACATCTCAAGTAAGTTAAGTCTTTATACATCTAGAGGCATGCCTTTCTGTTTTGGTCCTGGGCAGGAGCGCTATGGTTATATGTGAACCTGGCTGTCATTGGCCAAGATTTTTCTGGTTTAGTAGTTTCCACCTCTGCAACTGGAATGACTGGGGAACTTTAAAAATATTCTTATGCCTGGGACCCACGCCTGAATTAAATTAGCATCTGGGGAGAGGAGACCAGATATGGAATGTTAAAAGCTTCCCCAGGTGATTCGGACACATTTGGCTTAAGAATTTCTGGGCAGACTATTTGGGATGGAGAAAGCATCTCTGCCTCATGCAGAAAGAAATCAAATGTAACATGAGCTGTTCTTAGAGTTCTGCCACCCTACAGATCATCTCTGCCCATCATCTCTCCTGGTGTGCTTTCTCTCCCCCTTCTCCTTCCTACGTATTGTGGAGTCACAACTTACATGTCAGCTCAAAATGCAAAACATGAATCATTGAAAAGTGCTCTAGGAAGGCACCATGTGGGTTAGAGACCAATGTGCCCTCTCTTTACCCTCAGCACAATCATTTCCTCTTCTGAGACTGGAATACATCAATTTCTTTGGCTGAAATTCTGATAAAATAACATTTGGGAGCCCTGTGCAAAAAACAAACAAACAAACAAACCACTAAATATTGAAATAGTACTCAGTTTGACAAGATACTCAAGCCCCAACAACCCCAACTGAAACTGGCTTAGGGAACTGAAAATTCTTTTTTTTTTTGGTACCAGGGATTGAACTTAGGACTCAGGAGTACTCAACCACTGAGCCACATCCCCAGCCCTATTTTGTGTTTTATGTAGAGACAGGGTCTCCCTGAATTGCTTAGCACCTTGCCGTTGCTGAGGCTGGCTTTGAACTCACGATTCTCCAGTCTCAGCCCCCCAAAGTGCAGGGATTACAGATGTGCGCCACCGCACCCGGCTGGGAACTGGAGAATCCTATTTCTCATCTCACTTGATTCTAAGGCCTACTCATTTAGTGGAGTGTGGACAGTCGTGAGTACCACTGCAGTTGTGAATTTCTCTTGATGCCCTTTTAAAGGCACATATAGTCTAGTTCAATAAAATCAAATGTTAAATGCATTCCCTTACTGAATATTCAGAAACTGAATTTTTTTTTGCATGTATAGGATTCAGCAGGACTCTTTCTCTCTGCCCTCTAGCATTCCCATGGTTCGGCATGGATATTGGTGGAACTCTGGTTAAGTTGGTCTACTTTGAACCAAAGGATATTACAGCCGAAGAGGAACAAGAGGAAGTGGAGAACCTGAAGAGCATCCGGAAGTATTTGACTTCTAATACTGCTTATGGGAAAACTGGGATCCGAGACGTCCACCTGGAACTGAAAAACCTGACCATGTGTGGGCGCAAAGGGAACCTGCACTTCATCCGCTTCCCCAGCTGTGCTATGCACAGGTTCATTCAGATGGGCAGCGAGAAGAACTTCTCCAGCCTCCACACCACCCTCTGTGCCACAGGAGGCGGGGCCTTCAAGTTTGAAGAGGACTTCAGAATGGTAGGTGATGCTTATCCTTGTTAAAATAACCAAGCCTGTCACATGTCCCGTCATGACATTTTGTGCCTAAGAACTAAAGTCCTAACCTTGGGACTTCACAAATGTACTTCATCTCTATGCCTCAGTTCCTTTACCTCATAAAGTTGTTACAAGAAGGATTAAATGAGATAATGTGTACCTGACAGTAAGTGCTTAATATGTGTTCGTCATCACCATCTTTTCTGTTATAATTACTACTCTGTGATAATGCTAAAGAGAAGCTGATAGAAATTCCCATCTGAAATACATACTTCAGTTAGAATTTTCCACAGACTCTTACTACATAATCATGATACCAATGTTATAGATATATAAACTGAAGCTCACAGGAAGGCTTTCTATAAGTCCTACTAAAGTTATTATTTTTTTTTACCCACTTGTTTTTATGTGTCTTTTTTTGTTATATCAATGTTACTCAGAAGTTTTGCTCACAAGCCAGGCGCGGTGGCGCACACCTGTAGTCCCAGCACTTTAGGAGGCTGAGGCAGGAGGATTGTGAATTCAAAGCCAGCTTCAGCAACAGTGAGATGCTAAGCAACTCAGTGAGATGTCTCTGCATAAAACACAAAATAGGGCCAAGGATGTGGCTCAGTGGTCGAGTGCCCCTGAGTTCAATCCCTGGTACCACAAAAAGAAAAAAAAAGTTTTGCTCACAAATAAAAATGAAATCTTTATATTATTTTAGAATAATTATATTGTTGTTTATATAAATATAAATAATATGTAATATATAATATATAAATATTAATAATATATAAATATTGCTATATTAATATTGTTTATAGGTTAATTCCTTCAATAGGAATACCATTTAAGGATTATGGTTCTACGTCATAGGAATGATGCTGTATCCCAAAAGGTAGTACATACCACCTCTCCACCTGTCATTTAAATTTGACAAATGTGGCTAAAAGTAAGCTATGGACGAGAAACATGGAGTCCAAAGTTTTTTTGTTTTGTTTCTTACAATGTCTGTATTTATTTATTTTTTAGTGTGGTGCTGAGGATCGAACCCAATACCTTCACAGGTGCGAGGCGGCACTCTACCACTGAGCCACAACCCTAGCCACAAAGGTTTTCTTTAGTAATTCCTTAATATCCACACGTTCCAATTTCCCCATCTTATCTAATCGAGATAATTCTGTATTGTATAGCCTCATCTCACAGAGTAAAGTGAGAATAAAGTTCAATTGTAGATGTAGAGATATCTTGGAAAATAAAGTGAACTAGACAAACAAAATGGATTGAACAAAAAGAAAGGGTTAGAAAATTTTAGGATTCATCTTATCACAATTGAAAATTTTTCTCAAAGCCTGTAATGCAAACCATCGTATTTTGTCATGGAACTAATATAATCTAGTCTTGCTATAAAGTCTATCATTAGTGAATAATGAATCATGAAGACATTATTCATAGTATTTAATAAGGCTAAAATGCAAATTTTATTTATATCTTCAAAAGTAACACTTTTATTTCTTATCCAGCAGTAAATTTGATACCACTGCTTACTTAAATGACCTATGAAATCTTTCCCACTAAAGGGGCTCAACGAATAAACAGTTTGAAAACTTAAAAGGTTAAAGTCCATTGACATGAGAACCAAATTTGAGTCCATAATGGAAAAAGCATTGAACCCAAATGCTAGTCCTGTTTCTGCATTTAATCAGCTAGGTGACTTTGGGTGAGACATGTCCTACCTGTGGGTCTTAATTTCAACATCTGTAAAAAGGCAGTAAGGTGAAGACAGGAGGGAGGGTTTCTAGTATGTTCGAATTAGAAGAGACCTTGGAGAAAAGGACGTGCAGCAGTATTAAGTGATCTGGAGATGAGAGAGACTATGTGGATGAAGGAACTCAAGCTTAATGGGCATTTAAGAAGCTCTAGTAGAGTTGTACCTTCTAGGTGACATCTGGGGTTTTGGCTCCATTCTGATTCAGAAGTGGCTGGAAGTGCTGTGAGCTCCTAGGTTGCTCAAGGACACACCATTTTCCCTCTCCACTACAGAGCCTGAGGTGAACCAAAGTGGTAGACTTATGCAACCTCTATGAATGCCTTCCTCCCTCCTTGGGGATAATGTAAGTCCTGGGAGAAAGTTACTCAATGAGTACTGGCCGTGAGCAAGTGTGTTTCTCAAGGTTCTGAGCTGAGAAAGGTCATACCCTCATTCAGTCAGGCATTTGGAGCCTAATGAATAGCCTGGAGCAGGGAGCAAATCTGGAGTATTTGCTAAATAGCCTGGCCAGGCTGGGAATCCATCTATAAAAGAAAATTCCATGGGCTGCCTTCTGTTTCCATGCTCAGTCTTGGCCAAATGAAGACAGAATTGAAAGACAGATCTCTTCCTGTAGCCTGATTGACGGTGCACTAAGTGATGTGCCCAGATTCTTCCAAAGTTTATGAGGACAAATAGAGTGTACTATCCTCTTTCCTAAGCATTCATTCACTCATTCAACAAATAATTCATCGTGCTCCTTCTACATGCTAAGTACCATTGTGAGAAAAATCAAGCTCCTGCCAGCCCCTCTTGAACTGATATTCTAGTAGAGAGTCAATAATTAAACAAGTGAATATAGATTATATCAAATGGTAATAAGTGCTATGAAGGGAGAAATAAGGCAGAAGGATATGGAGTCCTGGGAAGGTCTCTGTGTGAAGAGGTAACAGAAACCTGAGGAAGTAATAGAGCCAGCCATGTAGATATCTGGGGAAGAGCATTTTGGGCAGATGGAGAAGTGACTGCTAAGGTGCTTAACTGTCATATTCACCCTCTTCTTTCCTGGATGGAAAATTGAAGATGCTTATTTTAAAATTTTTCATTTTCTTGTAGTGCCAGGAATGGAAGCCAGCCCTCTTGCATGCTAAGCAAGTGCTCTACCACTGAGCCGCATTCCCAGTGTGAACATGCTTGTTAAGTTGGACAGGATCAGTATATACTTTTGTATATATTAAACAATTTGACAATAATAAGACTGAATATACATACCTGTAAAGTCCTGTTAATATATAAAATCATTGTTTGGGGTATAATAAAATGTTGCACATAGGAGTTTTAAAGATCCATCTGAGTAATTAGGGCTAAGTAAAAGATGTTTAACAAGGCTGGGGATGTAGAATGCTTATCTAGAATGCACAGAGGCTCTGGGTTCAATCCCTACTACCGTAGTTCAGCAGGCTAATGGTTTAGCAATTGTCAGATATGGTGACTAACTATATCGTTGTTGTATGTAGTAAGTATACTTAAATCCTTAGGTAATGTAATTATTCTTCATACAATTTAAATGTATAAGAAAAGAGTCCTGTTTTGAATACTTTAAATTGGACAAAGCTGCATTTGGTTCTTCCTTTCCTTTCCTTTATTAACTTCCTTTTTTAACATTTAGAAAGAGTTTCCTTCCTTTTTTTTTTTTTTGGTACTGGAGATTGAACTCAAGGGTACTCTACCACTGAACCACATCCCCAGCCCTGTTTTGTGTTTTATGTAGAGACAGGGTCTCACTGAGTTGCTTAGCGCCTCGCCATTGCTGAGGCTGGCTTTGAACTCGCAATTCTCCTGTCTCATCCTCCCTAAGTGCTGGGATTACAGGCTTGCGCCACTGCGCCCGGCTTCCTTCCTTTTTTAACATTTTAAAATCACAAGCAAACTTTTAACTGGCTAAAATTCGTTTTCAAAAGTAATGATTTACCAAAATGGAATCAATAGAAAAACTTAATCTAACTTTAGTGGTCAAAAACATTTGATAAGCTGATGAGGAATCCCACTGTTTTAAAAAAATGGCCCCTCAGTTAAGGAATCTTGCATGGTTGTGCTCCAGGTCATAGAACACTATAGGTTTCATTTAATTTTGTATTTTTTCCAATTATCTACCTATGTAGGTTTTGTTTTAAAGAACCCAGAAGACTATTTTATTTACCAATTCTAATATTTTTATTCACCACCATACTTCCTGATTTTAACAAGAATATTCTCAAGAATGAAAGTATGTCCTTTTTATTTTTTATTTTGAGAGAGAGTCTCACTAAGTTACTGAGGCTGGCCTGAACTCACAATCCTCCTGTCTCCTGCCTCCTGCCTCAGCCTCCCCAGTCACTGGGATTAGAGGCAAGCCCCACCATGCCCAGCACATGTTTTTCAATTTTAAAAACATCCTTATGCCAGAAACTCTAAGGGAAGAGTTTAAAAAAGTTAGTAATGGTGGAAAAATCATCAGAAGAAAGTAGAGTAATTGTGGATATGTGCAATCTTAAGTGGACCATTCAAGTACATTTATAGCTTGGTTCTCATTACTAATCCAGGAACTGATTTGTCATATTGCAAGAGCATAAGGTTTGGTAGACATTTACCATTGCCTCTTGGCTTGACACTTGACCACTCACAGATATCCCTTTCATGCTTGAGGGTGGGAGACGAAAAGCCGTCTTTGAAGTTTTGTTATATTTCTTGCTTGCTGAACTGGTTTGAAATTCATCTCTTTCTCTCAAAGGTCTCTGTTGGGTCTTCTTTGTGAAAAGAAAAGAACCCTAAGCATAATTTGTAATTCAGAATCAATTATTTTATTTATGTGCGGCTTGTTCTTGGTGTTCTTGGTTTAGTGAGATAACTTCTGCCACTTCTAATTTGATTTATGGAGCCAGTGTCAGCCAAAACACCTTGGGAAGTGTAATGTATCGCACAGGTTTGTATTTTACTAATTTCTGAAGCACAATTCGGTCACTTAGTTCCCTATTACAGATGAATGATTTGGGTACATCCAGTCTCTTCCAGGGAGTAGTTATGAAACTTCTTTAGATTAGATTTATTTATGTGTGTATTTAACTATCTAGTTAAGTTTTTTTTTTTGTTTTTTGTGCTGCTGGGGATTGAACCTAGGGCCTTGTGCATGTGAGGCAAGCACTCTATCAACTGAGCTATATCCCCAGCACCCTAGTTAGTTATTTTTGACATGTGGAGCTAAAGCACATAAGTAATTCCTTGTGTAAATATATCCTCAACAAACCTGTGTTAGCATCAGTGCTTTTTTCTAATAGTAGCATATAAGGAATCCTTGAATGCTCTCCAGAAAAGCCTTCAGATTGGAGATGGTGCTTACAAAAGCATTTCAACTTGAGATAAGAAGACCTGAGTTCTTTTACTTCTCATATGTATAGTAATTATAATTCATGTGTGTAGTACTTTACAGTTTGCAGAGCAGCTTCACACAACCATCTCATTTGATTCTTTTTTTTTTTTTTTTAAATTTTTTTTAGTTGTTGATGGATCTTTATTTTATTCATTTATTATTTATATGTGGTGTTGAGGATCGAACCCAGTACCTCACGCATGCTAGGCAAGCGCTCTGCCACTGAGCTACAGCCCCAGCCCCCATCATTTGATTCTTAAAAATAGCCCTGTGCATTAACTAGGGCAGATGCTATCAGGGAGAGTATGTAATTTGGTCAAACACCTGTACTAGGGTTGGTAAAGGACTCAGTCTCAGGTCTTCAGCCAAATATGGTACTCCTCCTCCTATCTCACTGGTTTTCAAATTTTGTGGTCCCAGCACTAACAGCATCAGTATCACCTAGAATATTGCTAGAAATGCACTTAGAAATTCTAGGGGAGTGGCCCAGCAACCTGTTTTTTAACAAATCCTCCAGTGATTCTGCTTCACTTAGTCTGAAAGCCTGCTGTACCCATACTTGCTTGAGTGACTTTAGTATCAGGCAAAACAATATTAGTTTCTCTTAATAATAATTTGAAGGTGTTTTGTACCTTACCTCTTCTACTTGCTTTGGGATCCTGAATAGGTCGCTTAACCTGCTGGCCCCCAGTGACATATTTGATTTACAAAATAGGCAATAAGTGTAGCTTCCTTGCCTAAAGTTCTACAGATGGGATCTACATAGCTGTTTTTAAGTTTATGGATTGTAGTTTAAATTTAACCAGTAATTTGGGAATTCACAGAACTCTCCAAAAATGCTAAGAAGAGTTACAAGTGGTGGAGAGCTGGAGCCTGCTCCTACGGGCTTTAAAAGAGACCATGTACACATCTCTTCCGAACTCTGTGTTTAGTGACATCAGGTTAGAAGCTTGAAATTGGCCATGGTGAGGGTGATTGCCCCACAAAAATTAGTAATTGCTATAAACCAGGGCTTTGCTCCCAGAGAGCTGGTTGTTAACATAAATCAGCACATATTGGTTACAGGGTTATGTTCAAATTAGCAGAAGCTTTGCCTGCATGTTTGCTAGATCTGATATTTCAGATTTGTTATCAGTTAAGGCCCATTATAAAGATGAACATTAGAATATATACAGTTATGATTTCATAAGATCATTTTGTTCAGTAGTAGACCACTCATATGAAAGTGGTCCCATAGAATATATCATTTAGGGATGTTATAGCTTTCTTAGTTTATATAAGTTTATAATGTTTGTTCAGTGATGAAATCACCTAACAAGGTATTTCTCAGAATGCATGCTCCTCATTAAGCTATGTATGACTTGTATTAGTAAGCTTTTTGTTACTATTACAAAATACCTAAGACAACCTACCTTTATAAAGAAAAGAAGTTTCTTTAGATTGCAGTTTGGGAGGCTGAAAGTCAAACAATAAGACGCAGGCTCTGGGAGGCCACCACTTGGTGAATGGAAGGGATCATATTTTGAAACAGGAGAGAGACTCAAGGGTCAGGTTTAGTCTTTTTTTTTTTTTTTTAACAGTTTTTTTTAATTTTATTTATTTTTTTTTAGTTGTAGGTGGACAGCATATCTTTATTTTATTTTTATGTGGTGCTAAGGATCGAACCCAGTGCCTCACGCGTGCTAGGCGAGCGCTCTACCACTGCGCCACAATCCCAGCCCAGGTTTAGTCTTTTATAACAACTTGCTCTCCTGAGAACTCACTGCAGAAGACTAAGTATCCTCTCCTGAGGATAGCACGCTAAGACCTCTCCCTAGGCCCTACCTCTTTTCTTTTTTCAGGCCCTGTCTCTTAAAAGGGCCATCAACTCCTATATCTCCACGCTGGAGTTCATGCTCCCAACATATAGACTCCTGGGGTCAAACAACATCCACACCATAGCAACTACATATAAAATTGTTGATATGGACTAAAAGCAATGCGTTTTGTTGGCCTGCAATGGGTAAACAAAAATTATCAAATTAACCACCAACATTTAAAAATCAAAAGATTTCACATAAAATCTGGATTTCTGGCTCTTGAAAAATGGGGTCATTTGGCAGCACTAGTGCCCATTATTACCACGTAGCAATAATGGGCTGGAAGTGAATTGTAAATACATGCAGATATTTTGGTTGACACAGTCCCCATTACTCAGTTACTTTTCTTTTCTTTTTTTCTTTTTTTTTTTTGGTACTGGGGATTGAACTCAGGGGTACTCGACCACTGAGCCACATCCCCAGCCCTACTTTGTGTTTTATGTAGAGACAGGGTCTCACTGAGTCACTTAGCGCCTCGCCATTGCTGAGGCTGGCTTTGAACTCGCTATTCTGTCTCAGCCTCCCTAAGTGCTGGGATTACAGGCTTGAGCCACCGCGCCCGGCTACTCAGTTACTTTTCATGTGGATCAGGGCTTCATGCCTTTCTTCTTTCTTTTTTTTTTCTTTCTTTCTTTCTTTCTTTCTTTCTTTCTTTCTTTCTTTCTTTCTTTCTTTCTTT
>CM053404.1:33275130-33323323 GCA_028644305.1 Xerus rutilus
GTTTTTATCTCATTAGGAACATGAATGGACACTCTGGCCACCCCAGCTGATAAGCCCTTTGTATGTGCCAACCCTGGGTAAACACATCATATATATTATTATCATATAATCTTTACAACAACACTTTGTAGTAGGCATTATTATCCCCATTGTACAGGCGAGGAGACTGAGAAGTCAAATAACTCACCTTACATCCTTTAGTTAAGTCAATTTTAGAGCAAGAATTCAAAGTCAGATCTGTCTAACTCCAGAGCCCAGGTCTGGGAAAAGGGTAGCTGAGCTTTGTAAGCTCAGGAATTCTCACCAGTTTCCAGGCCTTTGGGATCCATGCACTGGCAAGGAAGTATAGGATTCTCGTTACTTTCTGAATGTTCTCACTTGATGGCATGCTGTATTTTTCATGGCCTTTGTTAACAAATGACCACAAACTTAGTGTCTTAAAATATCAGATATTGTTTTGCTCATAGGATTTTTGGTTTTATTTTGGTCGTACTGGGAATTGAAACCAGAGACCCTCTACCACTGAGCTGCACCCTGCCTGTTTTATTTTATTTTGAGACAGGATCTTGCTAAATTGCCAAGACCGGCTTCGAACTTGTGATCCTCTTGCCTCAGCCTCCTGAGTTGCTGAGATTACAGGTGCACGCCACTGTAGCACAGCCTGCTCATAGTTCTTGAGGCTGCACTTTCTTCAGAAGTTCTTGGGGGGATTCCATTCCTTGCTTCTTCCAGTATCTGGTGGCAGCTCTCAAATCCATACCTTCGTCTTCTCATGGCCTCATTCTGTGTGTCTTTCACATCTTTCCTGTGTGTCCTTTGTAAGGACTATTGTCATTGGCCCTCCCAGATGATTTAGGATGATTTCTTCAAGCTCCTTAATCACATCTGCAAAGACTCTTTTTCCAAACCATATTCACAGGTTCATGGATAGGGACCACTGTTCTCCCCACTATACATGCTTTTCCAGGCAAGCACCTGTCCTTTAGCACAACTGCTTTTCCAGGGGACTGATTGAATATCAACAAGGTTTTACAACTTGGTGTTTCAAGGATGTTTCCCTGCTTTTAAAGTGAATGACCCAATCTTAAATCCAGCTAAAGCTTCTGAGGCTTCTCCCAAGGTGGTTCATGGCATCTTATAAGGTTTTGCTCTCTTTCAGATTGCTGACTTGCAGCTCCATAAACTGGATGAACTGGACTGTCTGATTCAAGGCCTGCTTTACGTTGACTCCATCGGCTTCAACGGCAAGCCAGAATGTTACTATTTTGAAAACCCCACAAATCCTGAATTGTGTCAAAAAAAGCCGTACTGCCTTGATAACCCATACCCTATGTTGCTGGTTAACATGGGCTCAGGCGTCAGCATTCTAGCAGTGTACTCCAAGGACAACTATAAAAGAGTTACAGGGACCAGGTAAACGTGTTTCCCATTAGAAGAACCTCTCTGTGCTTAAACCCAGGCCTTTTCCTCAATGAACAGTGTATAATAAAAAGGTTATTTGTATTGAATCCGTTTTTAAGAGAAATGTATTGGTCTCCTTGGCCAACCAAAAAGGACTTATTGAATGACATATTAAGGGGATGAAAGGGTGATTTTTATAAAGGTTAATAAAGCCCAGTCTTTATATTTCTGGAAATTGTGGTCAGAGTGAGGGTTGTGCTCAGAAGAAGATTGCCGACAAGGTGGTATGTGTTGAATGCCAAAGGAATGGTAAAAACAATAACCCAATAGAAGCTAGATGGAAGAGCACTTGATATGGTCAGAGAAGGCTTCAGAGAAACCTTCTATTGGACTCATTGGTGCCTAGCACAGGGCAAATTGCTTGGAAGAATATGCCATTTCAACCAGCAAACAAAACAAGGTTATAAAGAATTTTTCTTCCCACTTCAGGTAAATACTCCAGCTGAAAGCTAGAATAGTCAGCACAGCTCACAGGGAATTTTGGAATGCAGTAGACAGGAAAATAGCCACTATAGTCACAGCTGGTCAGAGTGCCTTGTTCCTATCCCAAGGCCCCGCATAAGGGCAAATGAGCTCAGCTTCCTGTTAATGATGATTCAACATGAGAAATGGATCTCCTGTCGAATATTTTTGAGAAACCTCAGTGTAAACAAAATTAAACAGGTTTTCCTTACTTATTGGTAAGAAGAATTCCTCCAACTTATTAGACAGCAGAACTCATTTTTAAGGAGCAGTTTAAGGAACTAGTGTCTTGTAGAATGTGCTTCAGGGCAGGGTGTTGAAACCTTTTTTTTTTTTTTTTGACAGATGAAGCTATAGTCTCTGGGTCTCAGTATTCTCATTTCATTTCTGCTGTGGAAGCTGTTGCTACTTAGATTGTTTCTACAGGCTTTTCTAGTGCTGGAATTTAGCAGTACTACTCACCCATTAGAAGAGCCCTGCTTTTCCACTGTATTTTCATGAGTCGTGATGGATCTGCATAAATGAGTGGCTTCCCCACTGAAGAGAGGAAGATTTATCTTCTTCCAGGCAGCGTCAGACAATGTCTGGAGACATGTTTTAGTTTTCATCACTGGAGGTGGGATGCCACTGTCATCTAGTAGGATTGAGGTCAGGGGTATACTAAATTCTACACTGCATCGGGCAGCTCCCCCAACAACAAAAAGTCATCAAGCTTCAAATGTCAGTAGTGCTGCTTCTGAGGAACCCTCCAAACCCCTTCCCCCCACTGAAGTCTCCTTGGGTCTATAGTTTTGACTCTGTTGTGTCACTCAGTTGCTAATAGGTGTACATTTTTTCATTGAGAATACAGAAGCTTGATCTGTCACACAAGAATCAAAACTGACCTCATGGCCTCATTAGTATTGTTGAGAGTAACCAAGACATGGATATTTCAGCTGAGTTGATTTTACCTTAGAGAGTAATCTGATAGAGACATGATTTTTAAGATATTACAGACTTCTTCCTCAAAGGAGTAATTGAATCAGTACAGCTAGTCCAAGGAACAAGCTAAATATTTTCCACAATTATAGATACTTACAGTTTAGTTGATGAACACTTAACAGTTTATGAATTATCTATTTGGTGCATTCTCAAATGTGGAGACTCCATGGTTCTGAGTTGTCCCGAATAGCTGCTAAGGAATTAATTGTGGTTGGTTTCTCTTATACATGTAACAGTACCTATAAATTCTAGTTGTTGGTAAATACCCATTAAAGACCAGTGTTCTGCAAATATCAACAACATACACTGTCTGGATGTTCAATTTCCCTATAAGCTCTGTGTTCAATCAGTGGTTTTGGGAGTGTGCTGCAGGAACCTACAAGTTAATAGGGAGCCCTTCCAGGGGCTGGCTGCCACATGTAGTGGAGGGGAACAGAACTTTATGTTTGTGGGGCCTCTGATCCTTGTCCAATCAGAGTTGTTTTGCCAAGCGTTTCTTTTGATCCAAGTCACAAAACCCCAGACATAAACTGTAAGAGTTAGCAGTGTACATCAGCATGTAGAACATACTTTTGGGAATCACTGATCTAAACAAATAGTTTAAGCTTTAAATTTTAATTCTCCTCTTATGAACTGATAGCTGTAACTTTAGGTTTTTGTTATTGTATTATACCCTATCTTCCTATAAAGCATTTTTAAGAGACCATGCCATTTATCTTGGGCTATCAGTTTTCTTTTCAACGTGGTTATTTTGATTATGTGTAATTTTCCCAGATTGAGTAGCAATATTTTTTTCTAGTGACACAAATCCAAGTTTAGTGTGCAATGGAAAAAAAATAGTGCTTTACAGCTGACTTCAGTAGAATGTATAGCCTGTTAAAAGAGTAATGTTTAAAAACTGGCAAAAGTAGCAGTACATCTCATCTAGTCATTCGGGAATCTGTTTTAAGGATAAAGCACACTAATGCCTATTAATGACCAGTGTCCTGAAATTAACAAATTGGTTACTATTTCAAAATGAGTAACTGAAGATTTCTTCTACTTCTCCCAAATATCTTTCACTGTTATGAATAATGATAATATTCAGTGGCTTTTCCTAGCAACATATTTTTGTCTCACTGTATACTGAGGGTTTTGCTGTGCGTCTGCCAGAACAAACAGGTATATCTGATTGTGAATGAGGAAATCACTTGATTAAATAATGGTTAACATGTTGAGGATATTAATAAAGTGCTAGGAGACTCTTGGCTCTTCCATGACTGCGCATTCTTCTCTTCTATCTGCAGTGTACCAGCTGTGCCAATGCATGCTTGCTTTCCCCATTCAGCTTTTTATCTAGAGTCATCTGCCATTTTCCAGTTGTATTTGCCCTTTTTCACTTTTACCAACACATCCGTTGATGAGTTACCTTCTTTCTAAGTCAGCCAATGTCTTCAGTTGCCTTCATTTGGAGGAGGTTGTTCAATGCCTTAATTAAGACAAATCCCTAATATTTGAAGAAAGATTCTTAGGGCCAAAAGGTAGTGAAGGGGCTGGAGTTGAAGCACAGTGGTAGGGTGCTTGCCTAGCATGTGTGAGGCACTGGGCTTGATTCTTGGCCCCACATATAAATAAATAAAGGTCCATTTATTATATATATATATCTATATATATATACACACACACACACACACACACACACACACACACACATATATGTGAGAATCTAGAAATGTGAGCAAAGATTTCTTTTTAAAAATATATAGGAGCCGGGCACAATGGCACATGCCTGTAATCCCAGCACTTTGGGAGGCTAAGGCAGGAGAATCGTGAGTTCAAAGCCAGCCTTAGCAACAGCGAGGCGCTAAACAACTCAGTGAGACCCTGTCTCTAAATAAAACACAAAATAGGGCTAGGGATGTGACTCATGTGGTCAAGTACCCCTGAGTCCAATCCCATTAACCCCCCCCCCAATATATATATATATATAGATAGATAGATAGATAGATAGATAGATAGATATAGAGAAAGAGAGAGAGAGAGAGAAAGAGAGAGAAAACAAAACAAGTCCAGATGACTCACAAAACCAAAAAATATTGCATTAAAATACACTAGTGGCTGGATGTGGTGGCATATGCCTGTAATCCCAGTGGCTTGGGAGGCTGAGGCAGGAGGATCACAAAGTCAAATCCAGTCTTAGCAACTTAGTGAGACCCTGTCTCAAAATAGAAAATAAAAAGAGCTGGGGATGTGGCTCAGTGGTTAAGCACCCCTGGATTCAATCCCTGGCACAAAAAAAAAAAAAAAAAAAAAAAATTAGCAACTAGCAGGGCTGGGTGTAGCTCAGTGGTAGAGGGCTTGCCTGGTATACCCGAGGCCCTGGGTTTACTCCACAGCACCACAAAACAAAAGCAAATACAAAATACCCACACTAGCTTTGTAGGGTAGGCTGAAACCAACAATGTAGCATGATACACCATATTAAATGCAAACAAAGACACACTGTCTTATAGGAAATCCAGAATTTCTACTGTGTCAATGCAATAATGTACATAGAACTCTTTGTTTTCTCATGGTATTACACCTGGAGTTTGTGTAGCTGCTACTAGTGGTGCTTAGCTATATCACTCTCCATGAAAAAGAACCCATAATTTTATCAAAGATGCACTTTTTTAAAGAATCACAGTTTAAGAATATTACAGTTTTGCATTAGATGCAATTTAAAGAGCTATGTGCTCATCTACAACGTTGTATCTCCTTGTTAGCAGTTATTGACAGTGAATTTCACTTACCCTGAATTTTCTTTTTTCAAATTTAAGGTAAAAATAACCTTAATTCCAGCCAGGCCTCTTGGCGCATGCTTATAATCCCAACAACTCGAGAGGCTAAGAGAGGTGGGTCTCCAGTTTGAGGCTAGTCTCAGCAACTTAGCAAAACTCTGTCTCAAAAAAATCAAATGAAAAAGACTAGAGATACAGCTCATAGATAGAGTACTCCAGGATCAATTCTTAGTGCCAAAAATAAATAAATAAACAAACTTAATTCCAACTTCATTTTTTTCCTTAGAATTAAAAGTGAGTGCAAAAATACAAATTGTATTCCCAGAGCTAGTGACATTCGGGGGCTTCTGAACCAATTGATACGAGCTGCTCTCTCATGTTTATTTTTTTGCATAGTAAATAGAGAGTAAAACATATATCCAACCATTTAGGAACCAGCTCTTTTCCTGCCAGGGGTTCCCTGATAGTAGCTTTACCCTGAACCTGCTTTTCTTTCTAGCAGGTAACTTTGATATTAATGCACATTTGAGTTTGTCCTCACCTACTATAATTGGTTTCTGATTTTGTCTAAAAGACAATCATAGTGTTTCCCCAAACAATTGAAAGCTTTTAAAATGTAATTGAAGCATTGGAATGATTTTGTGACCTTTGTGACTAGTTTTTAGTCTTGGGTGGTAAGTAAAATATCAATAACCAAATATCCAAAGTCTACCAGGAAAAACAACTTGAATATCAGATGATGTCCAGATCTAAGAAGGTGGAATGAGATTTCCTCTGCTAGGCAAGCAAGGTCAGGTGAAAGATAGCCTTCAGGCTGGTGGCTCCTGCCTGAGTCCTAGGTCAGTTCGGTCTTTTGAGGGTTTGGCTCCATAGTTAGTTGGGAATTATATACATACTATTTTTTTTCTCTAAATATTTGTATTCAGCTGCATATGGTTTTAAAATATCAGTTGTTTCTCTTATTTGTTGCTTTCAGACCACCCAATTAGAAGAAGTCATGATTTGGTCCCATTTCATAGGTGGGAAGACTGAATGAAGAGCTTAGGTTAGTGGCTGGTTGAAGGTCTCACAACGGAAATCAGTGAGAGTCTCTAGTTTTGTTCTCAAATTTAGGGGCAGGTTTTTCCTTATGTTTAATTTTAGCCTCTGCCCTCTTTTCTTACCCAATCTACCCGAGAGTTCTTTTGCACTCTAGCACTTCAATTCAAGTGCCCCTTCAAACAAAGTGCCCCTTTGCTTTTCTTCTGTTTTTCTTGACCCATATTAATAGTCTTGATGTAGCTGGGGACTCGGATGGGCATAACTTAAAGTAAAATTTAAAAATAAACCTTATTGTTCCTTCAGTCTTGGAGGTGGAACATTCCTAGGCCTATGTTGTTTGCTGACTGGTTGTGAGACCTTTGAAGAAGCTCTGGAAATGGCAGCTAAAGGCGACAGCACCAATGTTGATAAGCTGGTGAAGGACATTTACGGAGGAGACTATGAACGATTTGGCCTTCAAGGATCTGCTGTAGCATCAAGGTAGAGACAAGTAGCTAGGAGCAGTAGTGACCATACGTGAGGCAGCTTCTCCACCCTGGCCATTTATTTATTTTTTCAAATGTCAGCCCACCAGCCTGGTGCAAATATCTATTAAATCAGATCTCAGACTTGATCTCCTGTCCTTAATGAAGCACTGAGATGTTTAGCCTTTGATGCTTGTGCTTAAAATAAGGCAACTTTGAAAGAAGGTTCTGGAAAACTGCAACAGTTATCCCTGTTCCATTCTTGTCCAGATATCTAGAGGCATTAAAAAATTTCCCCACATTATAGCCATTCTACTTTGTCCCTATTAAGAAAGGGGCAACCAGCCATTCATACTATAATCCTGTCTGCTTGTAAACCATGGTAGCAAAATCAGGTAAATTGAGTTTGAACAGAGATTCATAGAGCCTTCCACAGTGCCTTGGTGGAAGCCCAGGTCCTGCCTGAGGATTATTTTGAACGCTCTCACTAATATTTCCAACATAGCTTCGGCAACATGATGAGTAAAGAAAAGCGAGATTCCATCAGCAAGGAAGACCTCGCCCGGGCCACATTGGTCACCATCACCAACAACATTGGCTCCATCGCTCGGATGTGTGCACTGAATGAGGTAAAGCCTTAACCTGGGGGAAAGGCATGTGTTCTTATTTATCATAGTGTGATAACTGTTGACTCTTAAGAAACCGCATATCCTTGGGAAACCTGCTCTTTATTGTATAGTTATACCTTAGAGAACAGGAGGTGTGTGTGTTAGGGGAGGGAGAAGAGTATGTGTTATATTTTTAAGCAAACGCAAGCTGACATACCATAAACCACCAAACTCTGGAAACATGGTAAAATTCCAACCCATGTCGCAGCCTCTCTAACCATCATTAGCGCCCCGTGTTCACTGAAATGTGAGGAAAAACTTTGAGCATCCTTCCAAGTAACTGCACATAAAATGCTTGCACTTGCAATGTCCGATATTCTCTTTGCTTTCAGCTTCTTTACAGTGTTGCCTTGTGGCATGGAGTTCAAGCAGCATTGTACAGGGCTATCAAAGCACAGAGAGCTTGCTACAGCAGAGGCTAGCCAGAGCCCCAGGCACAAGAAGGGGTGGAGCTGGTGACAGACAAAGCTTTACTAACATGTCTTGAAACACTGCAAAATGGAACCCTTTTCTGAAATACAAGATTTGTAAAGTAGAACAACCCTCTCTTTCACCAAGGTATGTCAGGAAGACAAGAAAAAGAAGTTGGGGTGCGGAACAGGTAATAGGAGAAATATTAAAAAGAACGATAGTAAATCAGTAATGGAGTTTTAAAGTATGTAGTTATATGACATACATACAGAAGAGGGCTCAAATTCTAAGCGTACAGCTCGATGAACTTTCACACAGACACACACCTGTATAGCTACAACCTAGATCAAGAAATAGAATGGTACAGATACTTAGAAACCCCTTCTTGGCCCCTCCCAGTGGAGCTGTGGACTTTCAGGATATGAGGCATTCTTTGTAATGGGTGGGTGCTAACCTTGCCTTTGAGCTTTGGGATTACAAAAGAGACATCTTCTTGTATGATGCTTGATAAAGTATTTTGCTTACTTGTGGGTCGGGTCATAATTTTTTGGAAGTCTTCAGTTTGAATTAAGTGGGAGGCTGATAATTAGGTAAAAGTGTATTCCAGAGATAGGCCCTTTCGAATTCCACTTTGGTCATGAGATTCATTGTAACAGAGGAGTTATGTTTTTGACATTAACCTTTAAAGGGTGTTTATCCAAGTACTCAAACAAGCCCCACAACTATATGTGTGTAGCTGGCTGTACTCATAGGCTCCTGAAGGTCAGATACACAGTTACATCCCTTGCCACATAAAGCAATAGCTGCCCTTTCCCCTACTTGCCACAGAGCTGCCTCTGCTTTGCACTGCTGGCTAAAGTGAGCCAGCAGGTCTTTTCATGGGTACTGTATCCCTTTAGGAGAGGAAAATAGATTTTATTTTTCACTACATGAAAATATAGTCATGTTATATACTGGTTTGAGTAACTGGATGTTTCTGTTGGAATTTAATGAATGAAGGCACTTGGCCATTACTGAGGGGCCAAGCCTCCATTAGAGGGTGTTCATTCACTGCTGGCTCCCAGGGGACACACTAGCAACTGGCATCATTCCATTGCCCTTTGAGCCCAGTAACAAGTCTTAGTCCTTGTGTCACTCTCTGGATTCACTGATTTGAGAATCCTTGACTCCATCCATTGTGTGGAGGGGGCACCATGTTTACTGAGTCTAAAACATTTTTGTTGTGATGATTAGAGTGCTATGAAATGCTTTTCTATCAACTTTCAATTTTCGTATTTCTGTTTTTGAATAGGTGTTATAAAGACATCTGCATTTTGTGTTTTTAAAGACAGCAGAATAGACACACAGGGAAGTGAGTTACCATTTCCACCCTATCATTTGATGGGAAGGAACCTCACTAGATAGAGGCTGCCCTTTGTTTTAGTTTTTGTTTGTTTATTTCTATACATTTTGTATGAAATTTGGCTAAATATATACTTCCAGAGGTTGCAAACTCTATATAACATTCTTTTGAAAAAGAATGTTATGAATGTTAAAGAATGTTAAGAATCTTAGCTTTGCTAAGATATAATCGTGTCCCACACAATTCACTCTGTACAAACTATTCTACATCTTGCTTCATTTTTCAGCTTCTTATTATGAAAATTGGTAAGCACGCATAAAGGAAAGACAATAGTTCAGCGACCTCCACGGGTCCGACAGCTCAGACTCAGCAGTTATCACGACTTTATCACAATGCTTTATCTATTTTTCTTTCTCCTTCTATTCCTCTCAAGTCCTTCTTCTCTTTTTACTAGAATATCAGAAAGCAAATTCTAGTCAGTGTAACAGTCTACATGCACTTCATTGTACACCTCTATGAAAATATTGCCTCTTGCTTTTTTACATAACCCATCTTGAGATTGTTCATATCAGTATATTTCAAACGTTCCCTTTTTCTTTCTTTCTTTTTTTGATCCCAGGGGTTGAACTCGGGGGTACTCCATCACTGAGCCACATCTCCAGCCCTATTTAGTGTTTTATGTAGAGACAGGGTCTCACTGAATTGCTTAGCGCCTCGCGGTTGCTGAGGCTGGCTTTAAACTTGCGAATCTCCAGTCTCAGCCTCCCAAAGTGCTGGGATTATAGGTGTGTGCCACTGCGCCCCTAAACTTTCATTTTTAACGACCATATAGCACCCTAACATATTGATATACGGTTGTTGATTTGGTCACTTTTCTAATGATATTTGTTTTATTTCTAGTCTCTGAAAAGCCTGCACTGTATTTACGTATAGTATATACGCATATATGTATACACACACACAGTTTTGCATACATGTCAATATATCTGGCAGATAAACTCCCAGAATGGAAATTGCTGAGTCAAAGGATATATTCAATATAATTTTGACAGATAATACAAAGTTCCCTCCATAAAAGTGGTTTTAATTTACATTCCCACCAAGCAGAGTATAAAAGTACAAGTTTCTTTACCCATTTCTATGTCAGATTGTTGGATTTTTTTCTTATTGATTCATAGGAACTTTATTTATTTAATAAAACTACATTTTATGTGACATGTACTGAAAATATTTTCTATTTATCACTTTTCATTTGGATTTTCTTGTGATGTTTTCCCTTTGAATAAGTGTTTATTTTTGAAGTAAATATATCAATTTTTTTTTTTTTTTTTTGGTACTAGAGATGGAACTCGGGGGCACTCGACCACTGAGCCACATTCCCAGCCCTATTTTGTGTTTTATGTAGAGACAGGGTCTCACTGAGTTGCTTAGCGCCTCTTGCTTGCTGAGGCTGGCTTTGAATTTGCGAGTCTCCAGTTTCAGCCTCCCAAAGTGCTGGGATTACAGGGGTGTGCCACCGCACCCGGCGTAAATATATCAATTTTTAATGGAGTCAGTATTATACCCCTTCTACTTCAATATTATTTTTCGAAAGAATTCATGTTTTCTTCTTATGTCTTTGTATTTTCTTTTTCTTCTTCTTTTTTAAAAAACATTTACAATTTTTTTAAAAAAATTTAATTGTAGATGGGTACAATACCTTTATTGTATTTATTTATTTTTATGTAGTACTGAAGATTGAACCCAGTGCCTCATACATACTAGGCAAGCACTCTGCCACTGAGCCACAACCAAGTCCAAACATTTGCAATTTTTAATCAACTGAAATATATTTGAAACATGGAATGCTTGTCAGTTTTGTTTTGTTTTTATTTTTTTTTTAAATACTGGGGATTGAACCCTGGGAACTCCATCACTGAGCTACATCCCCAGCTCTTTTTATTTTTTTTTTAAGATAAGGTCTTGCTAAATTGCCTAGACTGGGCTCGAACTTGTGATCCTCCTGCCTGGAGGATCACCCCAAGTAGCTGGACTTAACCAGTGACCACCACCACACTTGGTGCTCATCAGCTTTTTTTTTTTTTTTTAATTTTTTTCTTAGTTGTAGATGGACACAATGTCTTTATTTTATTGCTCTGTATGTGGTGCTGAGGATCGAACCCAGGACCTCACGCATGCAAGGCAAGCGCTCTCCCGCTGAGCCACAATCCCAGCCCACTCATCAGCTTTTAATGCTACTTCTACTCCTGGCTTCTACCAGGATAATGCAGGACTGGATTTTGAGCAACCCTACCTTGAGCTCTAAATTTAGTCCAATTCCTCTTTAATCCGAGTTTCTTACTTTGAGTGTTCCTTGCTGCTTCGTAGTCTGGATAGTTTGTGGCTACAGTTCTCTTTTTAATAAAAACTTACTAATATTACCCCAACCCCTCCACCCATAGGAAGTTTTCGGTGGCTGATGGCTTCATAAACGTGCATTGCCAAAACTTGAGACAGTTAAAAGGTGATGTTCCCAGACCTTGATTATTCCTGATAGACTGTGTTTAGAATGCAAATCTACATCCATGGTAACAAAAATACAAATGGAGTTTTTGTTACCATGTTTTAACCCATATGTTGACCAAACAGGATATTCCACCACCATACACCCTGAGGGCAGAAATGGAGTGTTGTTTCCTTTCTATATCCCCATTGTTCAGCCTGCAGCAAACAACAACAGTCATTTGATGAATCCACCATGCCATAGCCATTTCTTTTGTGAGCTGGTTGTAATTGTATTTTATACTTGGAATTTTAGAGGATTAAAGAAATGCACAAGAAAGTTTAGCTAAACTTGAACTCCAGTTACAATGTTATATGTATTTGTATATATTGGGAGTTGAAATACATGTCAGACCTAGCAATCTGACATAACAACTGCAAACAAGCCTGATATCAGTTTCTGCTTTGCCCAACTAAAATCTTCCCCTTCTGTCCTTGTGAAATGCACTGTGAGGTTTGCTCAGCTTCATTTTGGAGATAGTGAAATTCTGCTTAAGGAATTCACTGTACAAGGTTGTGTACAATGACATCTAGAACATTGGGATCTTTGCCAAATGGTATTTTTCTGCCATCGTTCAATTGTTTTTCTTTAATTTTTTTTTCCAGAATATTGACAGAGTTGTGTTTGTTGGGAATTTTCTCAGAATCAATATGGTCTCCATGAAGTTGCTAGCATATGCCATGGATTTTTGGTCCAAAGGACAACTGAAGGCTCTGTTTTTGGAACATGAGGTGGGTTGAGCTTCCACAGATTGAATTGTCCTACGTGGACTGTAGGTTGACTAACAAACGAGTGGGTCTTTTCATTTTTACAACTGGTCAAGTAGAAATGTTGCCAGTTTAAACTTTGCATTTATGCAAAGGATAACAATGAACTATAGAAAAATTTGGGGGACAGTGTACTGGGGATTGAACTCAGAGGCTCTTTACCACTGAGCTGCATTCCCAGTCTTTTTATTTTTTACTTTGAAACAGGGTCTCCATAAATTGTGGGTCTTGTTAATTTGCTGAGGTTGGCCTCAAATTTGCGATCTTTTTGTCTCAGGCTCCCGAGTTGCTGGGGTTACAGGCATGTCCCACTGTGCGTGCCTTCCAGAAAATGGAAGCTTTTTTATCCAACAATCTGAACTGGTAGTTGGTTAATTTAAAAAAAAAATAGAACCCACAGGAAAAGTAAATCAATATAACCATTGTGGAAAATAGTATGGATGTTTCTCAAAAAATAGAACTACCCTAGGACTCAGCAATCCCACTTCTGGGTATTTACCCAGAAAGATTTGAAATCATTATGTTGATGAGCAATCTGCCTGCCCATGTTTATTGCAGCATTATTCACAATAACTAAGAAATGGAATCAACCTAAGTGTTTTGATCTGAGTGTTCAGCAGCACACGAATGGATAAAGAAAATATGCTATCTAATGGAATACTATTCCACCTTAAAAATGAAAGAAATTCTGTCATTTGTGACAACATGAATAAAATTGGAGAACAAGATGCTAAGTGAAATAAGTCAAGCACAGGAAGACAGATACCAATACCACATGTTCTCACTTACATGTGGAATCTTTTTCTTTTCTTTTTTTTGATACTAGGGATTAAACCTAGGGGTGCTTAACCACTGAGCCATATCTCCAGCCCCTTTTTATATTTTATTTAGAGACAGGGTATTATTGAGTTGCTAAGGGCCTCACTAAATTGTTGAGATTGGCCTTGAACTTGCAATCTTCCTGCTTCAGCCTCTGAGTGGCTGGGATTAGAGGCGTGCACCACCACACCTGTCACATGAGGAATCCTAAAGAACTGAACTCGTGAAAGCAGAATGGTGGTTACAGAGGCTGAGAGTTGGCAGGAATGAGAAAATGATGGTCATAGGGTATAGAAGCTCAGACAGGAGGCGTAAGTCTCTTTTGAGATCTACTGCACAGTGTGGTGAATAGTGTATTGTATATTTCAAAATTGTCTTGAGAGTAAATTTCATATATTTTCACTGCAAAAAAAATGGTTAAGTATTTGAGGTGATAGATATGTTGGTTAGTTTGATTAAGTCATCCCACATTGTGTTGAAAAGTCATAATATAGCTTTTGTACCCCATAAATATATACAATCACTAATTGTCAATTACTGATAAAATGTACTTATTTATTTATTTTTATGGTGGTGGGGATTGAGCCCAGAGACACTCTACCACTGAGCTCCACCCTTAGCTCTTTTCACTTTTGAGACATGATTTCACTAAGTTGCCAAGGCTGACCTAGAACTTGTGGTCCTCCTGCTTCAGCCTCTCAAGTTGCTGGCATTAGAGGTGTGCACCAATATGCCCAGTTTAAAAAAATTTTAAAGTCAGTTAAAATAGGTAATCATTAAAAAACATCTTCCTACTTTAACCATTTTATTTTAATTTTAAAATGCATAAATATGAATCTACTTACCAGTTTTCCAATGTAGGACCAAAAGTTCATTTTTGATAATGGTTTATGTGATTAGAACACTTACCATTTTCTTTCTTAATCTGTAAATATTATATAATTTCTTGGATTTTCAGTTTATTTCTTTGAAGTGGATCAAGAAATTAAAGGTACTTATGGAGCAGTTTAGTGGTAGAATCCTTCCAGTTTTTTCCTCTTTCATGTTGTGGCATGCACCTAAAGAGCAATGGCTTGTGACTTCCTTTTTCAGCTTTGCTGAATTTTCATAAATTCATCATTTTGCACTTTATTGGTTTATATGGTCATGATTAGATTGTTACCTAAACAATGAAACTGTTAAAAACAACTGTGAGGTAAACACAGCTGACTCTTGGCAAGTAAACAGCTCCACTGATGAGAACAGATGTTCTTGGGCTGCTAAAGCCTTGAGAGGTGAGCGCACCTGGCTGATGGTGACCTTTTAACACAAGAAACAGCACTGGTTAATGCAGGGCATCTTTGATAGAGCATTTCTACCATAACATAGATCAAGCGGAGGGCCTTCCTTTCTTCTCGCCATTGCTTCTGTCACCCTTTAAAACCAGTGCTGTGTAGTACCTAATCTCTTGTGCATATTGCTGAAGAAAAAATATTAAGAGAACTAGTATTGTAAATTTCAATTATAATGAATAACTACTATGGCATTTTCTTTCTTTTTTTTGGTACTGGAGATTGAAATCAGGGGCACTCAACCACTGAGCCACATCCCCAGCCCTGTTTTGTGTTTTATGTAGAGACAGGGTCTCACTGAGTTGCTTAGTGCTCACTATTGCTGAGACTGGCTTTGAACTCATGATTCTCCAGTCTCAGCCTCCCTAAGTGCTGGGATTACAGGTTTGTGCCACTGCACCCGGCTTACTATGGCATTTTCTTATCTCCAAACTGAATTGTTTATTTGAGAAGATACTGATAAATTTAGAAGCTATTTAGAGCTCTGTATGTCCATATTTTGTTTTCTTAATGCATATAAAACAATAATAACTTAAATATAAATAGGTTCTCATGATAGAAATTAATACTGAAAGCCTTCTTTTTCCTTTTCTTTCTTTTTTTCCTTTTTTTTGGAACCAGGGATTGAACTCAGGGGTACTTGACCACTGAGTCACATCCCCAGCCCTATTTTGTATTTTATTTAGAGACAGAGTCTCACTGAGTTTCTTAGTGCCTCGCCATTGCTTAGGCTGGCTTTGAACTCATGATTGTCCAGTCTCAGCCTCCCTAAGTGCTGAAATTACAGGTGTGTGCCACCGCACCTGGCTTTTCCTTTTCCTTTTCTTTCTTCCTCCTTCTTTCTTTCTTTCTTTCTTTCTTTCTTTCAGTAGGATTAAAACACAGAGTTATGTAGTTTGTATTGATTGAGGGAGAATAAGATCCCAGAACCTTCATTCCTTCGTGCTCCAAAAAGAACAACTCTCTGATTCTGCTTATTTATTAAGATTTTGTTTGAAAAATAAAAAAAAAATCACAGCTTTTAAAAAATATAACAATTTAAAGAAAATGTTCTGGCCTAATACATTTGCCATATTTAGCACTAAAAAATGCAGGATGCTTGATTATTTTATCTGACATTTAACTGTACTTTATTGGGCAACTTTATGTCCAGATATTCTTGGCTTAATGTAGAGAACAAAACCTAGAAGTTGGCAGGGATAAGAAGTCATCTCCAAGGTCATATGGGTAGTTGGTGGTAAGACAGAAAACAGACCTAACATTTTAGGAAAACTCAATTCTGTAGTTCAACATGTAGTCACTCGTATCACTGAATGATCCCAAACCACTGTGGACTGTGGATTTGGTTTATTAGCATGTGTCATAACTCAGACTCTACAGCAAGTGAATTGCTTAAAGGTGCCCCTTAGAAAATTCTTTACATTTTTAAGTTCATTCTGGGTTGAACAAGCTTTACCAGAGACTATTATGGAGGGAAACTATTGGGAAGCTCTGTTTTGGTTGGTGGCTTTCTGGTCACTTGCACTGCTGTAGGACTCCTTACTCACTCAATTTCTCTTTAATTCAACTAATGTTATGGAACATCCTTAAAGTAGTACAGCCAAGCAGTTCAGAGCACAACCTTTTATTGACTGTGAGATCTTAGATAATGACACCTCTCCATCTCTGTTTTAGCATTTGTAAAATGAAGCAACAAAATATTTGTCTCATAGAGTTACTGTGATGTTTGAATGAGTACATCCATCTAAAATGCTTAGACTAATTTCTAGCATGTAGTAAGGCCTCGGCCAACCTGAGCTGGAAACAGCAGTAGCAAAGGCCCTGACACGTGCACACCTATCTCTGTATTAACTGCTGAGTCAGGCAATGCCAGAGGGGTGGAGTCTCCAGAACTGAATATTTGTGTGTTGTCCCTCCCAACTCTAATTCATCTGTTAAAAATGCTAATCTTCCAGAGGATGGTGTTAGGAGGTGGGCTTTGGTTAGATCTTAAGAGTTGAGCTCTCATGAATACGATTAGCATCCTTATAAGACATGCCCAAGAGAGCTACCTTGCCCCTTTGGCTGTGTGAGGTTACAGTGAGAAAGATAGCAGTTGATAAAGAACCAGCCCTCACCAGACACCTTGATCATGTACTTCCCAGCTTCTAGAAGTCTAAGAAATAAATTGCAATTTTTTCTAAACTGCTCAGTCTTTGGGACTTTTATATATAACAGCTCAATAGACTGAGATGAAAGTTACTAAAATTTCTGGGTTTTAGTTCCTTTTATTTTCACAGAGCATGGGCTTACGTTTTTCAGATAGGCAAAATGACTTTCCAGCCGACTTAAGAGCCTTCCTCAGATTTTGTGAGGGAAGTTTAGGATTTTCTCCCATAAGATACAGATTTGATGTCAGATAAATCTGAGTGTTGGGCCCTTCCACAAGTTGCATAACACTGAAAGGGTAATTTATTACCTTTCTTTTCTTATCTGTGAAATAATAATGGGGATTTTGCCATGGAAAAGGTTAAAAAGAAATGCTGCTAAAATACTGACAATATCTAGCACTTAGCACACAACACGTGCCAGATATTGTTCTAAGCACTTTATGTATGTTAACGTATTTATTTACTTATTATTATTATTATGTACATATTATTATTTATTTATAAGCAAGTAGGCATTCAAATAAATTATTGTTGTTGTTAGTCCACCATGTTTGTTTGTTTGTTTTGCTGATTGAACCCATGGCCTTACACATGCTTGGCACATAACTCTACCACTGAGCTATATCCCCAGCCTAAGAATTCAGTTTTTTAATTTTTTCTTTCCTATATAAATTTAGGGGACAGCATTTCTAGAATTATGAAAAATAAGAAATCTTTGACTGCTTCAGCAACAGCGAGGCACTAAGCAACTCAGTGAGACCCTGTCCCTACATAAAACACAAAATATGGCTGGGGATGTGGCTCAGTGGTCAAGTGCCCCTGAGTTCAATCTCCAGTACCAAAAAAAAAAAGAAAGAAAAAGAAAAAAATCATTGGCTAAGGTTCCAAGACATTCCTACAGAAGTTTTTCATTGTTTTTGTAGGGTTATTTTGGAGCTGTTGGGGCACTGTTGGAACTATTCAAAATGACCGATGACCAGTAGAGATGAGCAGTAGAGGGAACACCCTCCTGTGAGGACCGAGAACTGACAGGTACTGCTGGAGAACAAGAAAATCGCTGTGGGATGGAAGCCAAGCCATTGTGGCAGAGGAACCTGCTGGATTTATAAATAATCTAAAATTCTTCTAGCTGATCTTTGATTCTTAGATATTGAGCTTATGATTCAAAATGGAGAATATAAGAGTTTTTTCTGTATACTGTATTTTTTTAAAAAAAAATTGTGCAGCGTGGCCAAACCCACCAATTTTATGCATTAACTTGGAAAAACTGTATGGTGTCTAAGAAGGACCTGAAATGTAAGCGCTGTTCATTTTTCTTCTGGGGTTTACTGATCGGTGTGGTAATTTTAACTTCATTTAGTAATTACTCTAGGAGATTTTACCTTTACTTATATTTTTCATGACGTTTCATGATTTGCTGTTGGTTTCAAATGAAACTACAAATCTGGCATGTTTTACTGTGAACACTTTTTTGTTTGTTTGTATGCCTTTTTTTTTGTCCTTTCTGTTCAAATGTCTTATGAAAAAAATGAATCCCTCCCCGTTTTTGTTATTAGCTGATCTCCCTCTGCCCTACCTACAATCTTACTTTAATGTAATTGTTCATAGCAATCAAGGTGCTGACCAACTCAATACAAAGTTAAACACACAATCCAAAGCTCTCAAAAGTGCCCATGAGGAGACTCTAAATGTGTTAATGAATTTAATGAGTCTGGCAAAAGTTCAAAATGATATGCAATTTTATCTTATTCCTTATAAATATAGTGATTTGCTGGATTTATTTTATGCTGTGTTATATTAAATTGAACTATCCTATGATGACATGCCTTTATCCATGTAATCCTTGTGTATAAAGTTTGGAACTTATTGGGAAAAGCTTCCCAGCATATGAACTGTCAATGAAGGGGAAGTCATGGGTTGAGGTGTCAGGCAGTAATAACTGTTTTGTACGTGTATGTACCTAGAAGCTTTGTAACAAGACATCTTAAATAATAATGTTAATTTTTTCATTTTTAATATTTTAAACTGAAAACTGTACTTTAATCCCAGTTTCTAAAATTAAAAAATAATTTATAATACTGATCTATCTATCTATATATATATATATTTTTTTTTTTTCTTTTTGAGAGATTCCTTTAAGACTGATGGGTAACTTTCAAGTGAGGGTCCTGTATGTGTATTGGAACACATGAGATCTTATGATCTTTTAGGTTGAGCCTGTCAATGAAAAGAATTTTTGAAGAGCAGTGCAATTGCTCCATGATAATGTTCCCTTTTCTGCCTCTGAGCACCACCTTTAATTTTGATATCTTTAAATCTTGAGGAAATTGATGCTAATTGAAAAATTCACTTGTCTTGTTGAAATAAAAGCCGTTTCTGTTGTGATGTTTTTAGTGTATATGTTATTTTCATTTCTTAATCCTCATCTTCGTATTATCTGCTTTGTAATGTAAAATGACTCTGTGTTGTATTTTTCTGCTCTATATTTCATAATGTGAGGCTTTCATGAGTGTGGTAAGGTCCAAAAGTGTCTGCAGTTGAAGCTATAGTTCCACATGAACAACTCCTTAATGCCAAACTATCACTCCTGTATTCAGTAATTCCAAAGGAGTTTGGAATTTGCTCATCACGAATACATTTTATCAGCTCCTGCCTGGTTTATAAAAATTCAAGCAACCAAGAATGGATGTTCTTGAAACTAATATTATCTAAAATTAGTGCCTTTCGTGGTCTCTTCTCCCATTCTTTTATCAAGAAACAGAAGACCTTGGATCTGCAGATCAAGGTTCTGCAAGGAAATTGGGGCAAGTTAGTGTGACTCTACATACTTTGGTTTTGTTTTTGGTGCTGGGGGCTGAACCCAGGGACACATTACCACTGAGCTACATCTCTAGTTCTTTTTATTTTTTTATTTTGAGGCAGAGTCTCACTAAGTTGTTCAGGAGCTTGCTAAGATGTGAGGCTGGCCTCCAACTTGAAATCCTCCTGCCTCAGCCTTCCAAGTTGCAGGGAGAATACAGGCCTGGGCCACCAAGCCCCGCTGACTATATCTACTTTTAATTAACTAAAATCACTTGATCTCTTATTACAAACATTTATAACATGGTTTATCTGAGGAAATACATTATTTCAGTATACAAATATCAGTTGGTTACATGTAGCCAGCCTATTTTTACAAGATCTACTTGTAGCCTACAGATTTTCACATTCACTTGAGTTACAGAAACTTTTCTTAGAGTCAACACCAGAAAGAAATTTGGCGAAATTTTCATCTTGTGCTGTGCGAAGTCAGATGGATCAGGTGGTCCAGACCGTGGCTTTTTATTGTGGGACAGTTGTCTTACAATATTGTTTGGATCCAGCTTGCCAGTTACTGTGCAGGCAAGTTGCCAAACCTCTCTCTAAAGTAGTTTCCTCACCTGTAAAATAGGGCAAATAATCATTTTACATCTACATTTAAGGAGTACAAGGGTTAACACACAATAAAAGTTTCATTCATGTTAGCAGTAATAAAAATATAGAGATGTTTTAAACCAATGCATTAAATCAGTGATTTCTCATCTTGTGGGATGTAGGGAACCCATTTTAGCATGGAGCCACTTTCAGATCTCCACATGCCGGTACATATCCTCAGTGTTCATTCACAATTCCAAAATCCCAAACTCTTAAAAATTTACCTTGAAAACCAACTTGGTAGCAAAAGCTGATTTGAGCATTATTTATCCCAAGTAACAGGACTTTTCACATGTTTTGTTACTAAGCTATTAATGTATTTGATTACAGGGTGCTGACCCTACATTCTAGGGATATTAAAGTAATGAATGATTCTGACTTTTGAAAACATATCTGACCTAAGAATTTCAGGTAAAGGGATGTAGCTTCTGCAGTACACATAGATTCGGAGTCCCTTGGTTGAGAATTATTGCTATGGGGAATTATATTTAATGTCATTTAGCTATACAAGGATTATTAAGAAGTTACTCGGTACCAGGAAGGAGATGGAGACCAAAAGAAATAGATTTCAACCCCTTCTGTCCAGGAGAGGAAGACAGCAGTCTTAAGCCAAAGCATACAGTAATGTGCCACAAGTGCCATTCATTCATTCATTCACAAATATTTATGGCAGTAAACAGAATGAAGATCCACAGTCACAGAACTTACATTCTAAAAGGGAAGATGGACACATTACTAAATATATAATATAATGTTAGGTCAGTACTACGGAAAAAAAGGTAAACGAGGATACAGAGGTAGAGAGGGGATAACTACTGAGGAAAATGAGAAAGGGAGAAATGTCTTGGGTTCATGTGGTTAAACATAACCTCTCAGAGGAGGTGACCTTCAAGCAGAGTTGAATCAAGTTGGAAACACTGTACATACCTGGGAAAACGTTTTTTCACTCACAGCAAATGGGAATGGGAGTTTGGAGGATCTGCAAGGAAGCCAGTGTCTAGGCTAAATATTGGGAACAGTGATGGGAAATGGAGTTTTAGGAGGAGCCATGGGCCAAGTCCTATGGGAAGACCGTTGAGGGTAAAGAGTAGCACTGGAAGGAGGGCTCGGTCTGAGGATTTCTCCTTGTGAAAGGTGCTGGAAAGGATTTCATGGAATCTTATTCACTGAGTAGGGGCCATCAGGTGGATCAGGAGAAGAGAGCTGCCCAAGCAGAGGAGGCCAAGTAAGCAAAGCTCTGAGGGAAGAAACAGCCTGGCTTCTTCAAGGAACTAGGAATGGAATGCTTCAGCTGGAGCTTTGTTCATGAGGGAGAAAGCAGATAACGGGAGAGAGGAAGCCAGACCAACCACAGAAGGATTTGTATTCCATGCTAAAGATATTAAACTTTTCTGTGGTCAGTTTGGAACCATCAAAGAATTTGAAGTAAAATGAAAATGGAAATACTCTGGCTTCAAAGTGATAGAACAAATTGTCCTCTTGAGGCAAATGAATAAACCAAGCATTGTGATTTTGAACACAACACTATTTGGTTATTGGTTTATTTCCCCTGTTGAGCTATGCCTCATAGAGTAGCTGCATTGTGGACCATGTTTTCTTTGTAACTGAGGTTATCTGAGGATTTCCCAGAGGACAAAGACTCATAGCTACAACTCCACTATGAGTATAGTCAGTGAACAAGAAAGTTTCAACACCAGGGAGCACCATAAGTTCTTATCACTTGCAAGAATTGTTAAAGTGAAGATGATTTTCCTCTCAGTGATCAGGAGATGACCCCAAATTTGTGAAGAATATTTAATTAATGCACATCTTTTAGTGGGTCTATCAAGTGCTCATTCATTTTCTCTTTTTTCAATGTTTACTGAATGTCTATGACGTGGGAAGCATTGAGTAACATTCAGGAGGCGTTTGGTTGTAAAGAAGACAACTGAGCAGGTTCCTGTTTTCATTGGGCTTAGGTTCTGGTGAGAGAGATAGACTTTAAACATATAAACAAAAAAATAAACTAGAAGACACCAGGGAACCATTAGTGCTACGAAGAAAAGAAACAGGTTGTATTCGTCAGGTTTTCTGTCATTGTGACCAAAATCTCTGATGAGAACAATTTAGAGGAGGAAAAGTTTATTTTGGCTCACAGTTTTAGAGGTTTAGTTTGTGGTTAGCTGACTCTACTGCTCTGGGCCCAAAGGGAGGCAGATCATGGTGGAAAGACTTGGCGGAGGAAAGTTGCTTAGTTCATGACAGCCAGGAAACAGAAAGAGGAAAGGGCCACAGGAAAGATGAACCCTTCCATGGCTTGCTCTCAGTGACCCACCTCCTCCAGCCATGCCCACCTGCCTACAGTTACCCCTTTGTTAGTCCATTCAAAATAGGATGGACTGATTAGGTCACATCTCTCATAACCTACAGCCCACCTCTGAATATCCGTGCATTAACAGAGGAGCTTTTGGAGAACACCTCACATCAAAATCATGACACAGAGTCAAGTGCAGTGCCACACGCCTGTAATCCCAGCACTTTGGGAGGCTGAGACAAGAGAACCACAAGTTCAAAGACAGCCTCAGCAATGGTGAGGCGCTAAGCAACTCAGTGAGAGGCGGTCTCTAAATAAAACACAAAATAGGGCTGGGGGTGTGGCTCAGTGGTCGAGTACCCCTGCATTCAATCCCTAGTGCAAAAAGAACAAAAAAAACAACAAAATCATAACATAGGTGAAATTATAGGAAGAGGAGGGACTTCCATAAGTACACGGTGTTGGGATACAAATATGATTAAGTCATGGTCTCAGCTTTTGAGGAATGACAGGTTCACTTTGCTTTCATTCTTGCCACCTCCTCAGTGAAAAGGAAAGGTGTTTACAGGAAACAGTTTGATGGCTAATTCATTTTCTTTTTTTTTTAGTTAGAATATTTAGTTTACATACACATTTATAATCAAGCATGATATCAAATTAGTAATACATCTATTTTTACTACTCATTTCATGAAACAATTTTATTTGAATTGTTCACTTAAATCTTCATTGTTTGATGCCTTTATCATAATCAGAGTCACTTAAGAGCACAAATTTAAGCACTTTTTGAATCTATGTATGTCAGCCTTTTTTTCCCCCAGCAAAGCCACCAACATTTATTCTCACAATGAGCTCAATTATTCCATTTTCTACTGGCCATATAGTGTAACATTTATGTAAAGCCCTTAAAAATCAACTTTAAGAGGCTAGTTTACAAGCATTCATTACTTGCAATACAAAAATAAAAATAATTTGAATTAAGCTTTTGCTTTTTTTATTCACTCTTAACAGGTACCCACTAAATATTCTAGACTAGAATCAATTGAGAAGACTTAGTTAATCTTTTCACCAAATAGCTCTCAACCAATCCACAAGGAGAGTTCATTTTCCTTTTAGACTAAAGTTTTTAAAAGTTATTTTATTTTTTATTTTTATTTATTTATTGTGGCACTAGGGATTGAATCCAGGGCCTCATACATGCAAGACAAGCACTCTACTACTAAGCTATAACCCCAGCCCCAAATTTTCAATATTTTGTGTTTATATTATTTAAAAAGTCAAATAGTCACATAAGACTATGAACAATAGGAGTAGCCAAGTTTTCTTTTTTCTTGTTTCATTTCCTTTTGAGCATAATGGCTTCCCAGAACATGGTAAAATGATGTAATAAAAATGTGTTGAAGACCTGCATGTCAAAAATTTCTAAAAACATTTTTATTCTACCTTCATACCCAATGGACAGTTTGGCAGGTTATAGAATTTTAACTTAGATATTTATTTTCCCTTATGATTCTGAAAGCATGAACTTCTTTTCTTTTTTAATATTTCTTTAGTTGTTGATGGACTTTTATTTTATTCATTTGTTATTTATATGTGGTGCTGAGGCTCAAACCCAGTGCCTCAGACATGCTAGGCAAGCACTCTACCACTGAGCTACAGCCCCAGCCCTGAAAGCATGAACTTCTTATTATCAGTTTCCACTATTGTTGTAAGGAAGCCTAATGTAATTCTAGTTCTTAATCTTTTTTTCTTTTAATATTTTCTAGTTATACATGGACAGTGTCTTCGTTTTGTTTACTTATTTTTATGTGGTGCTGAGGATCGAACCCAGTGCCTCACACGTGCGAGGCAAGCGCTCTGCCACTGAGCCACAACCTCAGCCCCTGGTTCTTAATCTTTTTATGCAACTAATTTTCTTCTTTCTCTTGGAAGTTTTTAGAAACTTTTCAACTTCCAATTTCGGTTTCAACATGTAAAATGTTGAAATTCATCACTCTCATTTTTACAATAAAAAAGAAGCTGAACAAACTGAAAATCAGTGACTTTTTTTTTTGATCCATCAGAGAACTGAGGTGGCAGGAAAATCTGTCACCCTGAAATCTGAATAGATAAGGCAATGTAAAAAAAAATCACAGCTGAGATCAGTTTACTTATCAAAACTGATGAGACATTTATTTTAAAGTTTGGTGTTTTACATACTGATTTATTTTAAAGCATAATATATGATCACAAAGTATTTGATAAAAAAATTTGAAATACAATTTTTAAGCTCTAAAAAAGTCTCTACTTTAGAATAAATATGTGCATTATTAGCCATAAAAGTACAGTTTTAAAAGCAGATTTCCTAAGCTATATAATGGCTAATACTTAAGGACTTCAAAAATGTACAAATTATATAACTCATTTTTTTAATTTGAGGAAATTCATTAAAATATTTCATAAATATAGACATCTTGAGTAGAGCATTTACACCATAATTTTGATGAATTGGTTGAGACTAAGTGTGAGAAACTCATGAAGGCTGTTGTCTTAGGGGAGGGTCTCCCACACTTTCATGGAATGTGCTTCCAGGAACCCCATCAGATTCTTATGGTGAAGAGTCAAGAAAAATCCCCTCAGGTCTCTAGCAAGAAGAAAAATAAGTTTCCTTTTGAAATGTGTCTGAGAATGGTCCATGAAAAAGTCTTCCTTCTCAGGGGAAAGACTATCAGAAACATCTTTCCTTGCAATTACCCAACTTCAGCCCTCTTTATCCTCTCTGACTCATCTAAGGGGGTGGAAGAAGTATTGTAAAGATTGCCTCCCAGGCATTTTCTGGTAAATGGACGGAACTGGAGAACATCATGTTAAGTGCAATAAGCCAGATTCAGAAAGTCAAGGGTCAAATGTTTTCTCTCATATGTGGGAAAATAGGGAATCTCAGAAAACAGAAATCAGTGAAGTAGAGTAAGGGGATTGAGGGGCAAGGAAGAGGAATGAGAAAAGGGAAAAGTGGAATAAATATGATCAAACTTTTTATGTACATATATGAATATACCACAGTGAATTTCTCATTTATATATATCTACAATGTACTAGTTAAGGAAAAAAAAACTATAAGTAAATAGAAGAAAGATCTATAAAGAAGAGGAAACAGAGAGAAGGAGAAAGAAAGGGAAAGAGCCAGTACTGAGGACTGAATTGGAGTTAGTTATATTCCATGCTTGTATAATTCTGTCAAAATGAGCACCAATATTATGTGTAACTATAATGAACTAATTGAAACAAAAAAGATTTTAACCCAGGGACACAAGCCCACTGTGTAAGACTGAGATTTAATCCTGAGAGTATAGACTGCTTCCCTTCTCCACATATTACCACCATATCAACAGGACTACAGTAAAATGAAAGCAGATTGCAACTGAAAGAAATGCAAGGTGAAGACTATTTAAAAGAAGTTATTGGGGGGGGCTGGAATTATGGCGCAGTGGTAGCGTGCTTGCCTAGCACGCATAAGGCACTGGGTTCGATCCTCAGCACCACATAAAAATAAAATAAAGATATTCTGTCACCTACAACTAAAAAATAAACATTTAAAAAAAAATTTAAAAAAGTTATTGGGGATACTCAGGGCAATAGAGTCAAAAACACTTTGAGGAATTGGTAACCTCTGGCATTTACAGCTATAGCAACATTAAACACAGCCCAACTCGTAGCCACTAGGTTAACTTAACTCACACTGAAGTCTTTTTACCTCTGTTCCTATTACTTAGTACATCACATCTAACTTTTTTCTTTCTTTCTTTTTTTCTTTCTTTCTTGCTTTCTTGCTTTCTTGTATGGGGAATGAATCCAGGGACACTTAACTACTGAGCCACATCCCCAGCCCTTTTGATGTTTTATTTTGAGACAAGATCTCACTCAATTGCTTAGGGCCTGGCTAAATTGCTGAGACCTGCTTTGAACTCAGTCCTGATGCCTCAGCCTTCTGAACCACTGGGATTACAGGCATGCACTATAGTGCCTGGCATGTCTAGCTTTTAACAAAAGATTACAAGACTTGCTAAAAGACAAGAAAAAACAGCTTGAAGAGATAATGTAAGCATTGGAACCAGACTGAATAACAGTTTTTAAAATTACCAGCTGCTGAATTTAAAATAAGTATGATCATCTGGGTGCAATGGCACACATCTGTAATCCCAACTATTTATTTATTTATTTTTTAAATGTTTTTTAATTGTAGATGAACACAATATCTTTATTTTATTTATTTTTATGTGGTGCTGAGAATAAAACCCAGTACTTCACGCATGTGAGGCAAGCACTCTACCACTGAGCTACAATCCCAGCCCCCAACTATTTAGAAGGCTGAGGCAGGAGGATCACAAGTTTGAGTTCAGCTTGATCAACTTAGTGAGACCCTGCCTCAAAATAAAAAATAAATAGGTCTGGGGATATAGTTCAGTGGTAGAGTGACCCTGTGTTCAATCCCCAGCACCACAAAATAAATAAGGAAAAAAGAAAGAAAAGAAAATAATTATGATTTATATATTGAGAGAGCTGATGGAAAAAGTAGACAACATGTACAAACAGCTGGAGGAAATGAGTAGAGAGATGGAAACTTCAATAAAGAATCAAAGGGAAATGTTAAATATAAAACCACTGCAACAGAACGAAGAATGCTTTTGATGGGCCCACTGGTTTGTGGATGTTGGATTTCCTATACTGCTCCTCTAATTTTTGTATCCTTTTTCTTCTCTTTTTGCTTCCTCAATTTTTTTTTGCTTCCTTCAACCAGTTTAATATCATATCAATAAAGACAAAAGCCACATGATCCTATCAAAAGATGCAGAAAAAGTATTTACAATGATTCACCAAACTTTCATGGTTTAAAGAAAAAAACAACACTCAACAAACTAAGAATGGAAGGAAACATCTCCACCTGATAAAGGGCATCTATGAAAAATTCATATCATCTTCAATGATAAAAAACTGAATGCTCTCCTACAAAGATCAGTACTAGAACAAACATATCAATTTTTGTCCCTTCTAGTCAGTGTTATGCTAGTGTTAGCTGGGATATTAGGCAAGAAAGTGAAATAAATTCACCCAGATTGAAAAGGAAGTAAAGCTATTTCTATTTTCAAATAGCATGATTTTGCATATAGAAAATTCTAGGGAATCCACTAAAAAAAAAAAAAAAAACCTACTAGAATTTTAAAAATCAAGGTTACAGGTTACAAGAATAAATTGTATTTCTATAAACTAGCAATTACCTATTTGAAAATAAAATTATAAAACCAATTGCATTTAACAAAAAGAATAAAATACTTAGAAATTAAAGAAGTACAAACTTGTATTTATTTATTTATTTATTTATTTATTTATTTATTTATTTATTTTTGTGCTGGAGATTGAACCCAGAGGTGGTGCTTTACCATTGAACAGCTTTTTTATTTTATTTTTTATTTTTTAAAAATATTTTTTATAGATGTTGATGGACTTTTATTTTATTCATGTATTTATATGTGGTGCTGAGAATTGAACCCAGTGCCTCACACATGCTAGGCAAGCGCTCTGTCATTACCCAGTCAGAGATTGAAAGACTTAACAGTATATAAAAACAGCAGGATTTCCCCCAAATGATCTACAGATTCAATGCAAATCTCATCAAATTCCAGATGCTTTTTTGTTGTTATTTTTCTTGCAAAAATTGAGAAGAGGAATATAAAGTTCATACAGAAACTCAGGAGATCAGAAGAGCCAAAACCATCTTGAACAAGAACAAAGTTGGAGGACTCATACTTCCTGATTTAAAACATATTACAAAGCTACACTAATCAAGACAGTGGAATGCTCACGTAAGGATAGACATATATAGGCCAATGGAATAGAATCAAGAGCCCTAAAATAAACATTTACACTTACAGCAATTGATTTTTCCCACAAGCCTACCAAGACAGTTTTATAGAGCACAGTTTGGGGAACAAAACAAGTTGGCAGAACTGTATATCCAAACGTAAAATAATGAAGTTGGATCCCTTCCTTACAGCTTACACAAATGTTAAAAATGTATAAAAAGAAATAAGTATAAGAATAAAAACTGTAAAACTGATGGAAGAAGACATAAGTAAATCTTCATGACTAGGGTGCAGGCAGTCTTCTTAGTTGTGACATCACGAATAAAAGTGACAAATGAAGAAAAAAGATCAAATGGGCTTCATCAAAATTAAAAACTCATGCTTCTAAGTGTATCATCAAGAAAGTGAAAAGATGAACATCAGAATGTGAGAAAATATTTGCACATCATGTATTTGATCTGTATCTAGAATCTATAAACAACTCAATAATAAAAAGACAAATATGATTTTAAAATGGGCAAAAGGCCAGGCATGGTGGCACACGCCTGTAATCCCAGCAACCCTGGAGATCAAAGCAGGAGAATTGAAAATTCGAGGCCAATCTTAGCAACTTAGTGAGACTCTGTCTCAAAACAAAAAAATAAAGGCTGGGAATGTATCCAAGTGATAAAGTGATACTGGTTCAATTCCCCAATACAAAAAAAAAAAAGTGCTGGGAGAGGAGAGTGGCAAAGGATCTGAACAGACTTTTCTGCAAAGAAAGTTTACAAAGGAGAACTATATGAAAAGATACTTAAGGAGTTGGTGAATGAAATATGGGGGATATATTTTTCAAAGGATAAAAAATTTTGATTACACAGGATGAATAAATTCTGGAGATCTGATGACCAATCTGTTGATTAACAAATTAATACCCATCAACTGATAAATATATCAATAAAATGTGCATTTTCATACAATGTAAAATTCCATTGCCATAAAAAGGAAGAAAGTACAAGACACACGAAACTTTTTTGAAAATTTTAAAATTTTTTTCCACATTTTCATGGTGCATTGCAGTTGTTCATAATGGTGTGACCTGTTGCTACATATAAGACACATGAAACTTGTAAGCATTATACTAAGGGAAAGGCTAGTCACAAAAGACCACATGCTGCATGATTCTGTTTATGTGCAATATACAGAATAGGCCAGCCTATAGGAACAGAAAGATTCGTGGTCTCCTAGCACTAGGAGCTTCGTAGAAAGGAAGAGTAGCTGCTAATGGGGATGAGGTTTCTTTTCATGGTGATAAAAATGTTCTAAAATTGATTGTGGTGATGTTTATATAACTCAATTAAAAGCCATTAAATTGTACACTTGAAATGGATTAACTGAATGTTATGCAAATTGCATCTCAATAAAGTTGTTTTTTAAAAGCAACCTAAATTAGAAGACTGAAAAAATCTTTTGAATATAGCACAAAAGTGAAATCACATATGTTAATTTTGTTCTTCAACCTGACTGGTATCATTTTCAATTTGTAAAATATTCTACTTGTTGCTTTTGCTCTCCTACCTGTTTCCCCCTGATGTTCCCTGAATTATCACATTATAACAAGTTCAATCACTAAGTGCATTTTATTAAACTTGTGTGGCCAAAATTTGTTGTGTTTGACAGGACACTGTGATATAAATTCAAATAACCTCAGCCCTAGTTGTATAGTTTCTTTCTCTCTTTCTGTACTGGGAACTGACAACACAGGTACTTTATCACTGAGCTACATCCTCAATCCTTTTTTTTTTTTATTTTGAGACAAGGTCTCACTAAGTTGCTTAGGGCCTTTCTAAATTGCCCAGGCTGGCCTCAGAACTTGGGATTCTCCTGTCTCAGCCTCCAGAGTCACTGGGATTATAGGCAGGCACCATTGAACCTGGAAAGGTTTCTTTGCTCTTTTTTTTAACAAATAGACTTCCTTTTTAATTTCTGCAGTCATAGCTTAAGAAGAGTTTTAAATTTTCTCTTAGGCTGTAAAGCAACTAGAAATAATTGGGCTTTTATTTTATTATGAGATTTTCTCTCTTCTCCCACTCACTTGGTTATGAGATGTGTTGTTGCTATATTAACCAGGTTTGGCGGCTAGAAAATTTATGCAATTTGACTGCCATGATGTGGCTATGAATTATGTCACATTTATTAAATGAGGCAGATGATCTGTGTTTTCTTGTGTTTTAAAGAGAATTTAAATTTTACAATAATAATTCCTTACTACTCAAGTTTGTTTACTCTAACATATTAAAAATGTATTTCATAGTCTGCTTTCCTAGTATTTATGATGTTTGTGTGTTTGGGTGCATGTGTTTGTGGTATATCCCCAAAGAGTTAGACCCCAAGTTAATCCTACAAGTAAAAGATGTAGAGTTTTCATTTAACCTAATTTAGGCAGATCATATTTTTAAATTTAACACTTGAAGAGTTTGTCAAATGGCACAGTATTTTAAATGTATGCCAAGAGTATTTTTGTCTTAAGCTCCTTAAGTGTGTGGGTTGAAATTAGGTAAGTTAAATGATACTGTGAATTTAAAGTAGGAACATTTTTAGGCCTTTTCCTTTGGGGTTTGATTACTATTTATGTTGGATTTATAAATTTTAAAATGAGCAGTCACTTTCTGACGGTCGGTTCATGTGCCAACATCAATATTGAATTTATCTAGTAGCTATTTATGCAATGTTTAGACAGCCAAAATGAAATAGAGAAGTGAGGCAATTATCTGTAGATCCTACCCACACAACTGTCAGCAACTGCAGAGAAAATGGTGTGCTTGTCCAGAACAATTGAGTTGTGTTCACTGTGCCCTGAACATTTAGTTAATTGCACAATTCTTGGTGTCCTTTAGCCTGCATTTCTGCAGTTCACCTCTGACCTCAGCTGTTCATGGCAGTCTCCCGTGGTTGTTAATTAAACATGAGGATTGTCTCCGGGAAATCAAACTGGGGATCTTTGTCCATTGAAAAGCTTGCTCTCAGAAAATTTTAAGGGTGATTTCATCAGCGGCATGATCTCTTTTAATGGCCATAGAGAGAGAGATTACCAAGATATAGCCTCACTTGGATATAAGAAATTAACACTTTAAAAAAGGTAGATGGCATTCAAATTGGAATATTTTTAATTTAAAAAATGCATATGGTACACAGTTTTGGGATACTAAATTCTAAATACGCTGCTATGCAAACTTGAAGACATAGAGATTTAGTAATTCATATAGTGTTAATTACTGAGTGATTGCCACTCAGATTAGTCAGTTTTTACTCATTGATTCAATCCTGCAAAAGAGACTTTGGAAGCCATTACTGAGTCTTACATTTCAACTCAAGAGAAGTTAATTTTGATCACTGAGGGGTAAACTGCAAAACTGTGCTAAACGTCTCTCCCAAAGTGAAGTTACCAAGTATAATAAAGGGAAATAGGGTGCTTCACTATTATTCTAATTTTTACATTCTTAAATAAACGTGGAATGACCATTTAGAGTGTCAGTAAAGAAGGTGCCTGTGTTCAATTCTCATAGGTTCTGACCTGCCACTGGAGGGAGAGGTAGGGCTTGGACTAGAAATGACCTTTAATGTCCTTCCCAACAGTGAGCTTCTGTGCTTCCAAGAAGTGGGCATTAAGCCTGTCCTTCACAAAGCTATCACATGGGAATAAAAGATGTTCACACCAGAAAGAGTTCACAGTAATGACAGCTCTGATGGATTAAGCCTTTTCTATGCTTGGATCCATGTATATAACCTCTTTTAATACAATCAGGTAATGAAGGAGGTAGAAATTCTTATCCTAATCCCCCATACTCTCATGCTGGAGATCAAACCCAATCCCTCATGAATGCTAAGCAGGTGCTCTACCTTGAGTTACACCCAATCCCTCATATTCATTTGACAGAGAAAAGAACAAAAGTTAGAGAGGTAAAAGGACATGTCATGATCATGAGCCAATAAGCAAGAATCCTGAAATGGCTTTCTGGGAAAAATTAGAGCTTCTAATGTCACTGCGCAGGGATCCAGGGAAATCCCTTCAAAGAGGAGAATAAGACCTTAACAAAGCCTAGTGGGTTCTTGTCTTTCACCACTGAAAAGAATTCCGGGATGTTGCAAAAGCAAGGCACGGTCCTGACAAGAATGTAGGGGAAAAGGTACACTCATACATTGTTGGTGGGACTGCAAACTGGTACAACCACTATGGAAAGCAGTATGGGGATTCCTTAGAAAACTTGGAATGGATCCACCATTTGGCCCAGCTATCCCACTCCTCAGTTTATACCCAAAGGACTTAAAATCAGCATACTACAGTGACATAGCCACATCAGTGTTTATAGCAGCTCAATTCACAATAGCTAAACTATGGAACCAACCTAGATGCTCTTCAACAGATGAATGGTTAAAGAAATTGTTGTATATATACACAATGGAATATTACCCAGCGTTAAAGAAGGAAATTATGACATCTGCAGGTAAATGGATGGGGCTAGAGAATACCATGCTAAGTGAAATAAGCCAATTCCCCAAAACCAAAAGTCAAATGTTTTATTTGATAAGTGGATGCTTATCCACAGTAGGGCAGGGGGATAGGGAAGAATAAAGGAACTTTGGTTTGTGTGGAGGGAAGCGAGGGGAGGGTTGGGGCTGTGGAGACAGGAAGAATGGGAGAAAGAGACAGACATTATTACCCTATATACATGTATGATTACACTATTGGAGTAATTCTGAACTATGTACAACCAGAGGAATGAGAAGTTGTACTCTATTTGTGTACTGTGTCAAAATGCATTCTACTATAAAATTAATTTTTTTAAAAAAAAGCACAAGCCAATATTGACTTAAGGATCCCAAAGGTGTACACATCCAAAGGTAGGGTATGGGTGCCCCTCAACCCTCAGAGAAGAGAAGACAAGAGATGTGCCCAGGGTTTGACCCTCTGCCTATGATATTTGTGGGAAGAAAAGTGCAGGCTTTCAGTCAAACTTGTTTGAAAATCAAGTCCCATGACAGTCATTCTTTATTTGAGGTTGTAAATGTTTCTTTTTGGTTAAGCAATCTTGTCCTAAATCTATGTAGGTACATTGTGTTAAGTCTTAAATCTGATGTTGTTTAAATTAATTATGTTTTTGTTCTAATTGATCTGTTACAAGAGTACACTGGAGGTTTTGTTTATCTAACTAAAGGAATAGCCATGACAGGTCATGCTTGTAGATTCAGGTCTCTGCCTTTTTATTTTTTCCTTATTAAATTTTGTTTTAATGGTTCTCAAAATTCTTCAACAGATTTTTAGTCAAGTTGTTTACCATTAAAAATTACTGATTTTGGGGGCTAGGGATATAGCTCAATGGTAGAGTATTTAGCTTGGCATACACAAGGCCTTGGATTCAATCCCTAATATTGCAAAAAAAAAAAAAAATACTGATTTTAAAAACTAATCACTTAAAAATTCTACTCCCCCTAAAGGTTCACAAAACATTCTCCTTTCCTTCTGAAGGTTTTATGATGTGTTGTTATCATTAACTAGTCTTTTACTATGAAAGTTCAATGGCCAATAGAAACAAGCAGTCCTGAAACAATTCTTCCACCACTGATTAAGACTGGGATGGCAGATGTTAGGATTGATATTCACTTAGCCTTCTGAGTTTTCTGGGCAGACTTGGTGGCCTTACCAGCTCCAGCGTCTTCTTGTCCACTGCTTTGATGGCACCCACAGGAACTGTCTCATATCACAAACAGCAAGACAACCCAGAGGATAGTGAAGGAAGCTTTCTCCCTCCACATGTGGGCTTGTCTGGAGCCATATCAATGATGGCAACATCACCAGGTTTCAAGAATTTAGGGCCATCTTCCAGTTTCTTATCAGAACAGTGATGAATCTTTTCTTTCAACTCAATAAACTTGCGAGCAATATAAGTTGTGTGACAATCTAGTAGGGAGCATAGCCGGAGTGGATTTATTTAGCCTGGATGGTTCAGGATAATCACCTGAGCACTGAAGCCAGCTGCTTCTCTTGGTGGGTTATTTTTTCTGTCATCACTCCAACCAGAAATCAGCACTATGCTACTGTGTCAGGGTTGTGGCCAATTTTGTTAATGTGGGTGCTGGTTTCCTTAGTGACTTCCTTGTATCTCTTCTGGCTGTAGTGTGGCTTGCTGGAATACATTTTGTTAACACCAATGATTAATTGTTTCACACTCAGGGTGTAAGCCAGAAGGGCATGCTCCTGTTCTGCCCGTTCTTGGAGATGGCAGCTTCAAATTCACCAATACAAAGAGCAACAATTAGGAAAGCACAGTCAGCCTGAGAAGTGTCTTTCTTCATGCTTTTGGTAGCCTCTCTGTCCTAGAGCATCAATGATAGTCATGTCATACTTGCTGGACAGGGAGAACTCAATGGTAATGATTATGTTCAGTGTTCAGTTTATAAGATCCAGGCATGGGCTGGGGTTGTGGCTTAATGGTAGAGCACTTGCCTAGCATATGTGAGGCCCTGGGTTCGATCCTCAGTACCGCATAAAAATAAATAAAATAAAGGTATTGTGTCCATCTACAGCTAAAATATTTTAAAAAAAAAAAAGATCCAGGCACAATGACTTCGTGACTTTTGCCAACAAATGGATAGACCTGGAGACTATCATGTTAAGTGAAATAAGCCAATCCCAAAAAACCAAAGGCTGTTCTCTTTGATATGCGGATGCTAACACACAATAAGGGATGGGGGAGAATAGAAGTTCATTGGATTAGACAAAAGGGAATGAAGGGAAGGGAGAGGGTATGGGAATAGGAAAGATGGTAGAATGAATCAGATATAACTTTCCTATGTTTATATATGAATACATGACCAATGAAACGCCTTATCATGTATAACCACAAAAGTGGGATCCTAACTAGAATAAGTTATATGCTATGTATGTGTAATATGTCAAAATACACTCTACTGTCACATTTATCTAGAAAAAAAAAAGATCCAGGCACACTTGAAGGAGCTCCTTCCCATCTCAGCAGCCTCTTCACAATTTTCAATGGTTCTTTGTCTCACCACATTTTTTTTTTCTTGGTACTGAGAATTGAACTCAGGGATACTCCACCACTGAGCCACATCCCCAGCCCTATTTTGAGTTTTATGTAGAGACAGGGTCTCACTGAGTTGCTTAGCACCTCACCATTGCTGAGGCTGGCTTTGAACTTGTGCTTCTGTCTCAGCCTCCCAAAGTGCTGGGATAACAGGTGTGTGCCATCACACCCAGCTTGTCCCACCACATTTGTAGATGAGATAGCCAGCAGTGGTAGACTTGTCCAAATCTATGTGTCCAGAGATGATGATGTTAATATGAACCTTTTCCTTTCTCATTTTGGCTTTGATTTAGTGGTGGTTTTCACAATACCTTTGTTCCAAAGACAAACTGTTATGAGCCGGGCGCGGTGGCTCAAGCCTGTAATCCCAGTACTTAGGGAGGCTGAGACAGGAGAATCGCGAGTTCAAAGCCAGCCTCAGCAATGGTGAGGCTCTAAGCAACTCAGTGAGACCCTGTCTCTACATAAAACACAAAATAGGGCTGAGGATGTGGCTCAGTGGTCGAGTGCCCCCGAGTTCAATCCCCGGTACCAAAAAATAAAAAAATAAAAAAAAAAAATAAAGGGCTGGGGTTGTGGCTCAGTGGCAGAGCGCTTGCCTAGCATGTGTGAGGCACTGGGTTCGATTCTCAGCACCACATATAAAGAAAAATAAAAATGTATCAACAACTATAAAAAAATATTTAAAAAAAAATAAATAAAAAATAAAGACAAACTGTTATGGAAAAATAAGCATATTAAGGCTTCATTATAACCAAATGATCCAGAGATTTGCCTCCATTCTCCAATAGGGATTGTATATAGAACCAACCATGTGAATGTATAACAATCACTTCTAGCATTCTTTGAAATTTCTGCATGTCCACACTCAAAATATCATATTGGCCGGTCCAAGGTCTTAGCTCAAATACCTTCCTCTATTGTTTTTCAGCTAATGTTAATATTTCTCCATTTGGCTATCTCTCTTTTTTTCCCTTTTCTTATTTCCACCACAGTCTACATAAACATTAATGATAGCTTGTGCACACCATAGTATTTATAAAATAAACAAAAAAACAATTTACTGACTAAATTTCTGTGTGGCTAAAATTATATGCATTCTGTTTTATCCCAGGAGAAATACTTGCATCAATTGTGAAAACACATGCCAAAATTATTTTTGAAAAGTAGAATAATTGCTGATTGCAAAATCAATTTTCTCAATTATAATTTGAAATACATATTTCCCATTTCATTCAATAACTTGCATTTCTTAGCTCCACTGTTATTTTGGGAAATTTGTATTTGATAAACCAATTTATCATGATGTGATGTTTTTCATATTTTAAAAAATTTTTAAAAATCTTTTAGTTGTAGATGGACACAATACCTTTATTTATTTATTTATTTATTTATTTATTTATTTTTGGTACTGGGGATTGAACTCAGGGGCACTCAACCACTGAGCCACATCCCCAGACCTATTTTGTGTTTTATGTAGAGACAGGGTCTCACTGAGGTGCTTAGTGCCTCGCCATTGCTGAGGCTGGCTTTGAACTCACGATTCTCCTGTCTCAGGCTCCCTAAGTGCTGGGATTACAGGTTTGAGCCACCGCACCCAGCTTATTTATTTATTTATTTTTATGTGGTGCTTAGGATTGAACCCAGTGCCTTACACATGTGAGGCTCTCTACCACTGAGTCACAATCCCTTTTTCATATCTTTTGATGATTACATTTCTTGAAGAGGGATAAATAGACATTATGGTATTTGGCTGTTAGTAGATATTTCTCATTGGATTTAAATTTATTTTTTAAAAAATATTTTTAGTTGTAGATGGACACGATACTTTTATTTTATTTATTGATTTTTATGTGGTGCTGAGGATTGAACCTAGTGCCTTACATGTGTGAGGCAAGCGCTCTACCACTGACCCACAACCCCATCCCAATTTAAATTTCTTAAGGATGATGCAATATTTGGTTTCAGCAAGCAGACCTTTCAAAAACCAATTAATTTTTTAAATAGCCTATCATTTTGTTCTGTTTATGATTTGTGTTATGACGAGTTTGTCTCCTAAATCAGTCCTTCCAGATGGTTTAAAAAAAAAGAGTTGAGTTATTTTTATTCCTGTTAATTTTTTTTTGTCCCTAGAGATGATGTAGGTCAAAGATAGTTTTCATTTTTAAATTGAGTTCATGATCTCATTGCTTAAGTAAACTCAACATCTCCAATGTCAATGGCTTTTATCTGAGGAGGTATTGGTATTACTGAGTATCTTGAAGTGTGTTTTAGGCTAACATGCCTTTGAATAACCTGGAGAATTTGTATAAAATGCCTGTTTGGGAGCATTTTTCCAGACCTACTGAAGCTGAATCTCAGGGAGTGTGGCCCCAGAAAGTTTTTGTAAACCTCCCCAGATGATACTTAAATACTCAAAATATGAGAATCAGTGTTTTAAAAGGTTATGTTACTACCAGCATTTAAAAGTATATCCATGGGGCTGTGGGTGTAACTCAGTGGTAGAGTCTAGCATGCGAAAGTCCCTGGTTTCCATTCTAGCACTAAATAAATAAATAAATAAATACATATATCTCCACTTAAAACTTCCTGGGTCTCTGGCAGATCATACTCAATTGTAGGAAAGTAGGTCTATGTGATAATCCATTACTGAATAACCCAACCCAGTTGCTAACTCTGTGTTCAAAACGATTGAATCACATAGGTGTCAATCAACCATCTACTGCATGATGACTAGTCTCCCTTAAAACAATAGACGCAATGTGTCCCCTACTTTGTGTTGAAACTGATTTGGCAAACACAGTTTTGTAATCCAGTCTTTAGTTTCCATTCTGCTCCTACATTTTCCTAATATCTCCTTTGGCATGAGGAGGCAACATTCTGAGTTTAGTTTGCAGGGCAGAAGGAATCTCTTGGTGGGACAATTACTCTACTTGACACTGTCTGACATTCATGTCAGGTGGGCCACTTTCCTCCCTTCAAACATGAAGTAACAAAGACAGATTTGCCAGGTAAACCCTTACTGTTGCTGTTATCTCTGATTGCTCAAGAAAACAAAAACAAAAGAAAACAAAACAACAACAACAAAAACCCCACTGCATTTTTTAAAAAATGCTCTGTAACCACTCTGGACACTTTAAGTCCAATTGGAAAAGAAATGTAAAGATTCTATTTTTTTTTCCAATAGACCATTATACTGAATGGCAACCATACAATTATTTGGAGGTACAGGAAAACAGCAACCTGTCTTGCTATCACATAGCTCTTGTTTATCTAGGGAACTCCAAATTTTCCTACCAACAAGAGAAACAAAATTCTATGATAAAAATCTCAGTTGTCTAAGTCATGTTTATAAAGGTCTTTATGACCAAAGTTCAGCTGCATGCCATTGTTTGTTAATCTCCATTGCATAACAAGCCTACTAAATTCAACAAATATTTATTAATCACCTCTTATGAGCCTAGTTCTGTTTTTAGTCCTAGATTTTGCCAACCCAGAATCCAGGGCCCTCTGATTATCTTAAGAGATGTTTTCATATTTCCCCAAAATTGCAACATAAAAGTAATAGCAAATCATTGATTACCTGTTTGTTCATTTATTTATTTAATAAGTAGCGCTTTCTATGAGCTGAGAGAGCATGCTTTAGATTCTTTAGGCTCTGGAATGTCTAAATTCCCAGATGATTGAAAACACTTATTCTTCTGGATATTTAGGCAATCTTTACAAAGCTTATTAGTACATAGTACTTATATCCTGAGACTGTTACTTTGAAGGACCTGTACATATTGAATATTACTCAAATGAGTATATTGTCCTCAATTTTTACCATGTAGTTGTTAAAATTTTCCTCCCTTTGGTGATTTTATTTATCCAAAACTAGAGACACATTTTCCTCCCACTTAATGAGATGAAAGTGAAGTTATAAAATATAAGAGCACTATTGTTGGTTTTGCTCTGTATAGACCATATTATTCTGAAAGTATAAGGTCATAAACTTGGAGGCTTAAGCTATATGAATTGTTTCATTATAAAGGTAGATACATATAGCTCTGTGTATACAGTTGTTTCATGGACTTAGTTGCAACATGTGTTCATAGATTGCTATTTAAATCTTATTAATAAACATAAAATTTTATTTAAAATAAGCTTTTATTAATTGTAGTATTTCATGCAATTATAACCTCTTATTCCTTCTTTGTTGCACTTAAACAAAGACTCCACAGGAGGTATACAAAACCCCCCAATGATGTTGATATTTGAACTAATCACATCACTTGGATCAAGACTCATTGTTATTGGAAGTCATAGCTGGCTGTTCTAAGGTCTGGCTACCCACAAGACCCACTGAGCAGAAGTGTTAAGAAATTTAGGGTACGTTTTCTGCTTTCAGAGAGTCAATATCACATAGGGATTATACTTAATTTTTGGTTCTTTTTTCACTCATTGCTATTTTCAATAATTTTTACTTTCCTGAGGGTACTGATATGAGGAGTGGAATGGAAGATAGAGATCACTTCTTTCAAAAGTTAAAGTTGTAATGGCACATGCTTGTAATCCTAGCAACTTAGGAGGTTGAGGCAGGAGGATTGCAAGTTCAAGGACAGCCTCAGCAACTTAGCAAGGTCCTAACCAACTTAGTGAGACCATGTCTCAAACTAAATAATAACAAAGGGCTAGGGTTGTGGCTCAGTGGTTAAGTGTCCCTGGGTTCGATTCCTGGTTAACCTCCTCCCCCAAAAGTTAAATTTGGTATTTTAATCAACACAAGGCTGGGACTGCAAAGAACATTTGATCATATGACCACACCACATGTTTGGTTTTAAATCAAGTCAGGGTTATGGAGGTAATTAATAACACACATTGACTTGAAAGTCAATTGGCATAATTATAAAGGGAAAACTTCTCTGGCTTTGATGAGGAAACATAATTGATCCTTATATTCCATTCTACTTTCAAAAGGCTTTCTAGCCTTTTAAAAAATCTTCATACTTGGGTTACATATTAAGCTTGGAATTATATGGTTTAAAAATGTGCTATGAGCACAATTTCATCTTGGCATAAGTATTCATCAAATATTTATTTAGAATATGTAACAGTTACGGCAGTCATAATTTAACACAGATGGCAGGACCACACCAACACCATGTAGTAATAAAAGTCATCTATTTGAATTTTCTTAAAATTTTGCTGGTTGGAAATTTGAGGGTACCTAAATCTAGTGTACTTTGACTCCATCCTTTGTGGAACACACAGAAGATTTGGAATGCTTACTCAAAAGTAAGGTCTCCAAAGATATGCACAGCTGTCCAGGATAGTGGGAGTTGAACTGCCAAGTGTCCACCAGGGCTGGAGGGCAGATGTCAAAATTCACGCCTCCATCCTCTTCTGGCTCACTGATCTGTCCTCTCATTAGGACGCTTACTTCATTTTCTGGCTCGTTGAAGACTCAGTGTTGGCACATATTCCTACACCAAAGCAATTCATTTTCCTTATCGGAAAAGATTAGGGAAAGAAGAAAAAAATGTAGGAGGGCAAAATGTACGTTGCCCATATACCCCTCCCCAAACTTCAGCTCTGAAAGACCAAAAAGTCTATTTCTTACTAGAAAGTTAGTGACTCCAGGATTTAGCTTAGGGCCTGGTGCACAGCAGGTACTCAGTTAGTCTTAAACAAATGCATGTTTCCTCCTGTCATACTTACCTTATAGGGACTCACTAATGATTTTTAAAAATTTGTTCCTTTACTTATTGACCCATCCACACAAAACATACCAATTGAGGACCCACCAAGGACCCACTACAATACCAAGGACCCAACAAATATTTCACCTAGACACTTGATTTCTGTCCACAAAATTGTATTGTAAAAATAAACATCATTTAATTTTTCAAGCACTTTGTTTCTATTTGTCGTTCAGTAGTTTTCTCACAGCACAGGAAACTTACTTTGCCATCGATGTCAGGAGCCACTTAGTGTCTTCCATAAGTGACAAGTCAAGTCTGCCTAAAATTTGGCCTAGGAGGTAGTTACTAGTGAGCATAGGAAACACTTGTGGGGCCTGTAAAATGTAGATTTCTTGGCCCTGTCTGCAAGAAATTCCAATTAATTTGAGAAGTGAGAGGTCAGATCGTCAATATTTTTTAAGATCTCCCCAAGTGATTATAATGTGTGGTCAAGGATAAGAGCCACCCGATTAATGGGCAGGAAGGAATGCTGGGGGTAAGCACTCGTAATATTTCTGCATCAGTAAACACTTAGTGAGAGCTTCTAGCTGCAGGGCTTTGGGTGAAGGAAGCTGTTAGTTTTTCTGAGCAGGATGATGTGATGAAAACATGTTTCTTTTAAAAAAATTTTTTCCGGGGCTGGGATTATGGCACAGTGGTAGCGTGCTCGCCTAGCACGCATAAGGCACTGGGTTTGATCCTCAGCACCACATAAAAATAAAATAAAGATATTCTATCACCTACAACTAAAAAATAAACATTTAAAAAAATTTTTTTCCAACTTAAAAGTTATAAAAGTAATACAAGCACCTTGCAATAATTTAATAATAACAGGCCAAACAAGAGTCACGTTTTCTTCTTACCCTATACCTTCTTCCCTGAAATAAGCACTTGTGTCATTTCAGAATATATTTTTTCCCAATATTTTGCTATTTTATTTGCATTTTCAGGTATTCATTGAAATATAGCATTTAAACACCATAGATTGGGTATATGTGGATGGATACATATTACATACTAGAAATATAAAAACCATACATAGAATAATAGGATGTTCAAGATAAGGTTCTAGGAGAAGAAAAGGTAGGAGGTAAACAAGAGATGGTTTCATTGGTGAACAAATAGACTGAGTTTCAGGTAGACAAATGTTCTTTATGTTATACTTCTCTAAATGAGTGAAGTATAATACAGACAGATTTATGCTTTCATTTTGTGTCAATATGCATTTTTTTCCAGTTCTGGGAACTGAACCTAGGCCTGCTCTACCACTGAGCTACATCCCCAGCTCTTCTTTAATTTTTTAAATTTTGAGACAGAGCTTCACTAATTTGCACAGGCTGGCCTCAAATTTGTTATTTTCCTATCTTTGCTTCTGAGTTGCTGGGTTTACAGGCCTGCACCACTGTACCTGGCTTGTAATAATCTTAAAATATGTATTATTATTATTAAATAATAACATAAAACATGTTATTTATTTTATAAAATGTTTATGTATAAAACATATTTTATAAAATGTTATAAAATATGTTAATATTTTATTTATTTTTATTTATATTTTTATTAATATGCTTGAATTTAGAACGATTTTAAATTCAGAGAAAAATGTGAACAGACTAGAGTTCTTATTTATACTGCACTAGTGTTCCCTATCATTAACATCTTACATTAGTGTGGTACATTTGCTACAATTAATGAACCTGTATTAGTACATTACAATTAATTGAAGTCCATATTTTATTTATATTTCCATAATTTGTACCTAATGGCCTTTTTCTGCTCCAGGATTCTACCTAGGATACCATATTATGTTTAGTCATTGTGTCTTCTTAGATGTCTTTTGGCTGTGACAGCTTCACAGACTCTCCTTGTTTTTGATGACCTTGGCAGTTTTGAGAAGTACTGGGCAAGCAGTTTGTACAATGTTTCTCAACTGGGATTTGTCTGATGTTTTCTCATGATTAAGTTGAGGTTACAGGTTTGGGGAGAAAGGTCACAGAAGTCAAGTGCCATTCTTTTTTTGTTTCTCCCCTTTGGTATTGGGGATTGAACCCAGGGGCAATTAACCACTGGGCCACTTCCCTGCCCTTTTTTAATTTTTAATTTTGATACAGGGTCTCACCAAGTTGCTTAAGGCCTTGCTAAATTGCTGTGGCTGGCCTCAAACTTGTGATTCTCCTGCCTCAGTCTCCCAAGCAGCTGGGATTATAGGTGTACACCACCAGGGCAGTCTAAAGTGCTATTTTTATCACATTATGTCAAGGGCACAGACTATCACAAATGGGAAGATGTTGACCTCAATCACCTGGCTGAAGTAGTGTTTGTCAGGTTTCTCACTTTTTAATTCCTTTTCCATACCGTACTCTTTGGAAGTCTCTCTGTGTGGTCCACACTAAGGGAGTGAGGCGTTATGCTCTGTCTTACATGATTTATTTTAAATTCTTGTGTATAGAAGGACTCCACAGATGGCCCTAGCACTCGGTCAAAGCAGCGTGATGGGAATTCACTTCTAGATATTTGCCAAGACCCTCTAAGGTTCTCTGGAATATTGATGCCCAGATCTCCCTGCTAGAACAGGCAACAAAATACACACCATTGTGCTTGTAGGGCTTTTAAATTTAGGCCAAAGTTCTGTGCCCAATGTGTTGGTTCTCATCATCTCCAGATCAGAAACCACCTTCTCCACACTCTCCCTGCAGGACCACCCTGCCTGGGCCCCTACTGAGAAGTGTTGTAGCCCTTGTCTCCTGTGTGCCTTTAGCACGTTCTAACTTCTAGTATTGTTATTTAATGTACGAAGCTTCACCATTACAACATAACTTCTAAGGAAAATGGCTCTCACATCTTCATCTTTTTGTAGCACCTAGACCATTCCCTCCGTGGACAAATGATAGGACAAATATTTTTTATTAGCCAGATGCAATGGTGCAAGCCTGTCATCCCAGTACTTAGGGAGGCTGAGACAGGAGAATCGCGAGTTGAAAGCCAGCCTCAGCAAAAAGTGAGGTGCTAAGCACCTCAGTGAGACCCTGTCTCAAAATAAAACACAAAATAGGGCTGGGGATGTGGCTCAGTGGTCAAGTGCCCCTGAGTTCAATCTCTAGTACCAAAAAAATTTTTTTTTATATGTTTTGTGTAAATGTAGATATTACCAATTAATATGCTCTACCTGTTTATTGCATTTAAAAGGAGCAATTCAGTAGCATTTAGTATATTCACAACTTTCACGGTATCTAGAACATTCGGAATATCGAGTTCCAAAAACATTTTCATCATTGAAAGAAAACTTCACATCCAATAGCAGTGACTCCTCCAGCCCCTGGCAAGCACCAATATGTTTTCTCTATGGATTTACCTATTCAGGATATTTCATGTAAATGAAATCATATGATATGTCACTTTTTGCGTCTGGCTTCCTTCACCTAGCACAACGCTTTCGAGGTTCATCAGTATTCTTAGCATGTGTCAGTAGTTCATTTATTTTCAAGGTTGAATCATTAAGCATTTTGTCTCCTAGTGCAGGTACACTGTCTCTGCCCTGATCTTACCACTAGATGGCATCACTTTCTGGGAGTTTCTTGGTTGTTGCCTATGCTATCTAGTGAAACTAACTGAACTAAAACGATTTCATTGCAAAGATGATGCCTAATAAACTAGCTATTGTGGGTTCTTTCGTGCTCCGTCATACAATATGCCATGGGTCTAGTAATTATTATATGTGGGTTATAGGCAACAGTGGTCTCTAAAAAGTAAGTAATGTCTTTCAGATGTGTTTAAAAATATTTCTTTCATATTGAAAGAATTATTATACCATAAATCTTCTATTAAACCATCAATGAATAGTACTCCTGTCAAGATTGGAATAAAAAATATTATAGGGGATTTTGTAATGTCCTTGTGAAATCTATGTGACTTGATTTAGAGAACCTGGTTCTACTCATTAACTAAAGGACCCTAGGCAACTTACTCAACCTTACTGGGTTTACTTAATCCTCTACAAAAGGGATAAAAATAAGTCACATCTTTTTTTCTGGGTTTGACAGGTATCAAATGAAATAATGTCTGTGGAAATGCACTATAATCTGAGAAATATTATGTTAACTTTGAATATTTACCAATTCACACTCAGGTTGGTATCTATGTATTAAACTATTGAGGTAGTCAGTACAATTAAGCCCAGGGCTTATCAAGGATTTGAACAACCTAAAAGGCAAATCCATTTTGAGCATCTCTCTGGGACTACCATCAGAGAGGGTGGTTTGAGAAGATTCTGTAAGGAAATTCTAGAGATTTTACTTGAACTTAACTAAAATACATTTTGGTATGAGGAACATTTGTCCTATCTGGTGACAATAGTTCACAGCCTCTTTGTACCTTTAGTGCCTAACATGGATTTTGACATATAATAAACCTTAAAGAAGTATATAATGTGCTATGTGTGGTGGTGCACACCCATCATCCCAGTGGCTTGGGAGGCTGAGGCAGGAAAATTGCAAATTCAAAGCCAGCCTCAGCAATTTAGCGAGACCCCAAGCAACTCAGTGAGACCCTGTCTCTAAATAAAATATTTAAAAGGGCTTGGAATATAGCTTAGTGGTTGAGCACCCTTGGGTTCAATCCCTGGTACCAAAAAAAAAAGTATGTAATGTGAAACAATAAGCAAGTTCCATTTCCTATATTTCTTTCTTAGTTGACCAGGTTTTGCTTTAGGGTAACAATAATTTCCTTGTTTATTAAGTCCTTCTTACCTGGTCCTCAAAAAAAAAAAATACAGCAAGTGTTCATTGAATTCTTAAGTGAACAGACAAAAATACAAGTAAAATGCATAATGTTTAGGTTTAAGATGATTTAAGTTTTATTTTGATATTATTTCCAGCCTGTTTCAAAGTTATACATTCTCTGTTAGTTAGACATAGCTGCTTAATTAAAGTTGCTCAAGAGGTAATCATCTTTTCACAGGTGGTGTTCATTGCTAAATTTACAAATAATTCAAGTGACCTAAATTTTCCAAAATGTAAGCAATACAGAGTGCTTTGCATGTGTAGGAAGTAAGGGGATCTTGAAAACGGGATAGACAGAAGCATGGATAAAATGAGATGATCCACATGAAGACTTCAGCTGGCAACTTTGGGCTAAGAAGGTAAAGACCTCTGGGCAGATGGGGCCCTGCAGACCCACAGTTTGGCAGGTTGGATGGGGTCTGGATTTCTATCCTCATGCATCTCCTCGGGCAGCAACCTTGCTCAATGAACAACTTGCAGAACTATTTTTGAAGGCTCTAGTGCTAGCTATTGTCATTTAGAGATAGTGGACAGAGGAGTCAGACTGCTTCTCTCGCTTATAAGCTGATACCTAGTAACAGAGTTATCTGAGCCTTAGCTCCTCACTTGTAGAAAGAGACAATTTTTTTTTAATTGGTGCATTATAATTATACATAACAATGGGATTCCTTATGCCACATTTGTACATGTGCATAATTTGATCAGCCTCATTCCTCAGTGCCTTTCCTTCCCATCCCTCTTTCCTCCTCTAATCCTCTTGCTCAACTGTAATGGTCTCCCATCAATTATTATTATTATTATTATTTTAATTAGTACTTTATACTTATATATATAAGTGGGATTCATTGTGATATAGTCATACATGGACATATTTATTTTTGTATTTTGTGGTACTGGGGATTGACCACAGACCTTCAGGCATGCTAGGTCATCGCTTTACTTCTGATCTACAGCCCCAGTCCCTCATTCCTAGTCTTTTGAGGAATCTCTGTACTGTTTTCCAAAGTGGTTGTACCAGTTTGCAGTCCCACCAACAATGCATGAGTGTACCTTGTTCTCCATATCCTCACTAGAAATTATTATTTGTATTCTTTTTTTATTCTTTTTTAAAAATGTAATTATTTTATTTAATTGTGTTTCAAGTCATAGTACATAAACAGAGCTCAGTTTTTCCATTTCTCTGGTTGCAAACCAGATAAAATCACACCATTTGTGTCTTCATACATGCACCAGGGGTAGTGATGACGATCTCAATCAACTATCATTACTATACCCATTCCCCTTTCCTTCTTCCCCCATTCCCCCTGCCGCATCCAGAGTTCCTGCATTTCTCCTATGTTTCCCGTTCCCATCCCCCTTATGTATCCTCATCCACTAATCAGAGAGAACATTCTGCATTTGGTTTTTGGGATTGGCTTATTTCACTTAGCATAATGTTCTCCAATTCCATCCATTTGCCTGCAAATGCCATAATTTTATTTTCTTTTATTGCTGAATAATATTCCATTGTGTATATGTACCACAGTTTCTTTATCCATTCATCTGTTGAAGGGCATCTGGATTGCTTCCACAGTTTTGCAATTGTGAATTGTGCTGCTATAAACATTGCGGTGACTGCTTTATTATAGTGTGCTGTTTTTAAATCTTTAGGGTATAGGCCAAGGAGTGGGATAGCTGGATCGAATGGTGGTTCCATTCCAAGTTTTTTAAGAAATCTCCAAACTGCTTTCCAGATTGGTTGCACCAATTTGCAGTCCCACCAGCAATGTTTGAGTGTACCTTTTTCACCGCATCCTCGCCAGCACTTATTGTTGCTGGTATTTT
>CM053404.1:33323823-33376248 GCA_028644305.1 Xerus rutilus
GACAGTGAGTTGGGGAAGACCAGTAGGGAGGAAGAGATGTAGGGTACAGCAAGAAATGATAGCAAGAAAAATAAAACATATGTAAGTGGGAGAAACAGGACTATCTAGTACCCCTCCAGTATTCGGTTCAGAAATCCCAATCTACTATATCCCACTGTAAAACAAATCTTTGGATTCAAAACTGTTGGGGATTAGAAGATGGGAAAAGAGTGGGAGAGAAAAGAAGGGAGGACAGAGAAAGAAAGGAAAGAACAGAGAAATAAAGCAAAAAGATTAAACAATAGAAATATTAGGAGAAAAAGATAAAGGATAAAATGAAAAGTGAGAGTAGAAGAGAGTAGAATAAAAAAGGGAAGAAGGAAAAAGAGAGAGAAAAAACAAAAAAAACAAAAAACAAACACACAAAATAAAAAAACAAAGAGTCTCAATGTGAATAGACAGGTATGTTTCCTTTCACCTCCAGTAGGTGGCGCTGTTCGTTGCTTGCTGGACTTACTCCGCTGGTGTTTTGGGTGTGGGTTTCGCAACCTGGTGAAATTCTGGGTCGCTGGCGAAGCCGTGCGTCAAAGATTATACAGAGTTGCTGTCCAATGTTCCCCTTAGACTGGGCTCTCCAGAGGCTCAGGGTAGCAGTCTCTAATCTCCTGTTGTCTGGGCCCCCGTGGAAGTTCCTTTTAGCAGATCTGCACCCTCCGCTGCTTTGTTCCTCAGGCACTCTGGAACGGAACTGGGGTGGACCCAAGCTGCCTTTGTGGAGCTGCCTTCGCTGGCGTCTGTGGCGCGTCTCCTACCCTGAATTTGCGTTCCCCAGTGGCTGGCGGCTGGGGCCGTGGGTCCACGCGAGCCTGCTGTGGATCCTGTGTGGTTGGGTGGGTGCTGGAGCCAGGTTTCTCGAGTAGAAGCAGACCTCGCCTGAGGCGAGCCCTGAGTTAGGGCTCCGAGCCGAGCCCCTGTGGCCGCAGCCGCTTTCAGGCATCACTGCTGGAGTCACGCTGTGGCAATGTCTGCTGGCCCTGCTTACACGCGCAAGTGAAATTTCCTGTGGGAGTGGCTGTAGAGTGCTGCCCAAAAGCTGGGTGGAAGAAGGTTGTACCACACTTTTTGATCTTTTGTTTGGCGAAACTGGCCGCTGCGTCCGTCTAAGCCGCCATCTTGCCCGGCCTCCCTATTTGTATTCTTGATGGCTGCCATTCTGACTGAGGTGAGATGAAATCTCGGTATAGTTTTTATTTGCATTTCCCTGATTGCTAAGGATATTGAATACTTTTTCATATATTTGTTATTTATTTGTATTTTTTCTTTTGAGAAATAGCTAGTTAGTTCATTCACTCACTTTCTGACTAGGTTATTTGTTCTTTTGGTGTTAAGCTTTTTGAGTTCTTTATATATTCTGGATATTAATCTCCTGTTGGAAGAGTAGCTGGAAAAGATTTTCTCCCATTCTGTAGATTCTTTTTTCATGTTCTTAATTGTTTCCTTTGCTGTGCAGAAGTCTTTTAATTTCATGCTATCCCACCTAATGATTTTTGGTTTTCTTGTGCTTTAGGTATCTTATGAAGGCAATGAATGCCTGTACCCGCATGTTGGAGTGTTGGCCCTATGTTTTCTTCTAGCAGTTATAGTGTTTTTGATCTAATTCCTAGGTCTTTGATCTACTTTGAATTGATTTTTGTGCAGGGTGAGAGGTAGAGATCTAGTTTCATTCTTCTATTTATGGCTATCCAATGTTCCTAGCACCATTTATTTGAAAGACTATTTTTTTCCCCAATGTATGTTTCTGACACCTTGGTCAAGGATCAAGATGACTGTATCTATGAGGATTTGAAAAAGACAATATTAATACTCACCTTGTTGGGTGAGCAGAACAAATGAGTGTGGATACTAGCAAAATGCAGAAAGGTGTTTGGCAAATATATATTCCAGAAAGTCTAGGCTATTATTATCAATATTTTCCAGATAGACTAGTTTTTTTAAAAAATATTTTTTTAGTCGTAGATGGACACAATGTCTTTATTTTATTGCTTTGTATGTGGTGCTGAGGATCGAACACAGGGCCTCACGCATGCGATGCAAGCGCTCTACCACTGAGCTACAATCCCAGCCCCGATAGAGTAGTTCTTAATGATAGACAAGGCAAACATACACCAGTCCTTTAACAGTCTCGTGGAATGGTATTCACGTTGTCGAGGTTTAGAAAGGAAGATGGTTCTCTGCACAGAGCTCTAATGAGAACACTATGGCCACGTGATCTTGCAGAGAACTATAAGTACTTACTCTATTGGAAACATCCAAAGTTAGGGGATGTGGAATTCTTCCTTCTGACTCCACGGTATCATTCACTACCTCCATTCCAATGCCTTCCACCTGGGTGTTCAGCAAATATCTGTTTGGTGGGCTTATGCAGTCCTGGGAAATGTCTACTATGTTTGCTCTCTGTTCATCCAGACAGCTGATTTGTTAGGATTTCTAGTTTGTTGTGAAGTCTGAAGTCAGATGAGGCAGTTTTCTCAATCTCTTCTTCAGAAATAATTACTTGTCAGTACTTTTTCAAATACTACAGCCTCCTGAAGCATGCTTTTCTTTATCACTTGGATTTGCTGTCGCCTGCTTTTTATTATTATGAACATTTCTGTTCCCAGGAGGACAAGGAATACGAACAAGCATAAGAATTCTCAGATTGCATTCTGCTGGAATTTGAATACCAGACTTTCTCATCATAGACTTAAAAAAAAAAAAAATCAACAGAATTCATTTTTAAGGATATTTTAGTCACAGCAAAATTAACCAGAAAGTACAGACAGTCTTATATGGTTAGGGTTCATGCTCTGTGTTGTACATTCTCTGGGTTTTAATAAATAAAAAGATCATTTATCAGCCTGGTGCGGTGGTGCACGCCTGTAATCCCAGTACTTTGGGAGGTTGAGACAAGAGGATCGTGAGTTCAAAGCCAGCCTCAGCGAAGGCAAGGCACTAAGCAACTCAGTGAGACCCTGTCTCTACATAAAACACAAAATAGGGCTGGAGATGTGGCTCAGTGGTTGAGTGCCCCTGAGTTCAATCCCCAGTACCAAAAAATAAAAACAAAAAGTAAATAAAAAGATCATGTATCCACCACTACAGTATCATACAGAACTGTTTTCTTTTCCTAAATATGCCTTATGTTCCACCTATTCATCCCTCCCCATGTCTCACTCCTTCCAGAAAGCCCTGGCAATCACTGATCTGATCATTTACTGTCTCTACAGCTTTGTCATTTTCAGAACACCAGTATAGTTTGATTTAAACAGTAGGTAGCACTTTCTCACTAACGAGTTTTGCTTAGTAAAATGCATTTAAGCCTGGGCACCACGGCACCCAGTTTTGTTTTGTTTTTAAATTTTTTTTAGTTGTCAATGGACCTTTATTTTGTTTACTTATATGTGGTGCTGAGAATTGAACCCAGTGCCTCACACATGCTAGGCAAGCACTCTACCACTGAGCCACAATTCCAGCCCCAGCACCCTGTTTTTTAAAAAATAATTAAGTGCCAGCACAGTGGTACACACCTGTAATCTCAGTGGCTCAGGAGGCTGAGGCAGGAGGATCACAAGTCCAAAGGCAGCCTTAGCAACATAACAAGGCCCTAAGCAACTTAGTGAGATGCTGTCTGTAAATAAAATATAAAAAAGGGCTGGGGATGTGGCTCAGTGGTTAAGTGCCCCTGTGTTCAATGCCAGTACTACTAGAGAAAAGAAAAAAAGCATTTAAGTTTCTTGGGTGTCCTTTAATGTCTTGATAGGTCATTTTATTTTATTTGATTTTTTATGTTTTTGCAGTATTGGGGGTTGCACCTAGGGCCTTGCACATCCTAAGTAAATACTCTACCACTGAGTCATATCCCCAACCCTTTTATTATCTATTTGTTCTTTTTAGTTATACATGACAATAGAATTCATTTTTATTTTATTTGTTTATTTTTATGTGGTGCTAAGGATTGGACCCAGTGCCTCACACATGCTAGGCAAGTGCTCTGCCACTCAGCTACAGCCCCAGGCCCTAGAATTCATTTTTATATCATTATAAAATCACAGAATATAATTATTCTAATTCAGTCCCCAGTACTTCCCTTTCCCTTTCTCCCACCCTACTTCCTTCCCTCTACTCTACTGATATTTCTGTTATTTATAGTTTTTTTAAAATTAGTGTCTTGTGACTTGAACATGATGGTGAGGTTCACTGTGGTGTATTCATATAGGTACATAGGAGTATTGGGTCAGATTCATTCCCCTGTTTTTCTCTATCCCATCCCTCCTCCTTTTCTTCGTTCTCCTTTGTCTACTCCACTGATATTTCTTCTATTTTGTTTTTAATTTCTTCCTTTATTTTGGACCTTGAGTTGTGTACCATCCCTGCTTTTTTTCAGTTAGTAAAGTGGCTAAGAATGTTGGTCATAGTCACCCTCAGCAACTATTAGCTGTGTGATCTTCTGCAAATTTTTTATCTACACATCACCTGCCTGTAGTTTTTGAGAGGATTAGTTGAGAAAATGCATGAAAAGTGGTTAGCACAGTACCTAGGGAGAAGACTCTCAATAAATGAATCTATGTTATGCTAATTTTCTTGGGGGGCCAAGGATAAAGCTAGATCATTCTCACAGCACCATGTGCTTTTCTCCAAAACAGTTATTGCAGTTTGAATTACGTATATACCTGAGTGATTTTGTCATTGACGACAGTTTCTCTCTCAACATGGCAGGACCCCTGTGTGTCCTGCTGTGTCGCAAAACCCAGTGCCCCATGCAGGCAGTTAGTTATTGACTGGTCACAGGCCATCAGCAGATAAAGATGTCGGAAGTTCCAATGGTGAACACAAGGGGGTGATGTTGTCTCATCTTTTCGATGCTGGCTCCGTTCAAAATCTTGGGTATCCCTTAAGTGCATTTTTAAACCTAGTATTAAAGAAGCAAATTCTTTATTCCATTAGGTTCAGTCAAAATATTTAAGACAAAGCAATTTAAACTGACTATCCTTCTCTATTGGTAACATAAGGCATAATGATATTACAATTAAGGGAACAGCCTGTGCCCTCTTAAATACTAATTTGATTTATTAATCACTGTGGACCCCTTTCAGAGGTAACTGCTAACCCTGAACTCTTCATTCCACAAATTTTTACTGACTGCCTTATAGGTACTGGGAAATTTTCTGGACTCTAAGTGGGGATCCTAGTGTTTAGCCTGATGGATCTTCTACCAGGAGAAGGTTGGGGGCAGAATATCCCTGGCTTGCATAGGTTTGACAGCCTTGGAATGTGATCTTGGGGATTATCTTGGAAATATTTACATTTCCAAGAAAGGGAATATGGAAATACCTGGTGGAAACTCAGATACATAGAGGGGCCAAGTGAGGACTGTCATTAGGTGAAGAGCAAGTGTCCAATGTGAAGGCCATATTCCCCCAATCAGCTCAGGCTACAATAGACTACAATTTTATTCTTCTTCTCCTTTTTTTTTTTTAACAACCAAAAGCAACCCCTCCCCATTCACCGCACACACACACACACACACACACACACACACATACACAAACACACACTCCTTATCCTAGAGTCACCAAACAGGAAGTATTGCTCTGGAAATGGAAATTCAGAGAACAAGAGGAGTGAGATACAAGGTAAACCACTTTGTTCTCTTCCACTCACCCACAACCAACCAGAATGAATATTCACCTTAAACTTTAACATTGAACAATGAAAGACCACAGATGAGTGGTAAGTAAAGGGGGTATAAGTGAGGTTTCTTGTTTTCCTGTTTCCTCACAGAGTTTTCTAGACTAAGAAAAGAGCTTCCTTTCCTGGATCTGTTTCTACATCTCCTGCTCGACTTTGCCATGATAGAGCATGGGTCACAACCATCCTCAGATACTATGGGAAGAAAAGTGAGGTGGGTAAGTTGTGCCTTCCCCCCTTGACATTTGTGAATAGAAGCATGTGCAACCCAGGCAGGGAGTCTCTGAGACCAGATTTTTCCAGGGAACTCAGATTTTGATTTTTCAAAAGAAGCCAGGAATCCAGATTTTCATGGAAACTCTTCCAATTTAAAAAGGTTATCAATGAATAAGAATTTTAAAAATGTTTTCAGGGTCAATCCAAGCTCATTGGAGAGCTAACCTTGTCTCATTGTTTAGGAGTTTAACCTCCAACATAATTCAATCCCTTAATTTTATAGGTGAGTTGATAGAGAAGTTAATGACTTGCTCAATGTCATCGCAAACTGTATATTTTTACATTTAGTCATAAAATAGCTACAAAAAAGTAGAGAACATGTCTGATAACTACTGACACAACTATTGCTAACTTTAATTTGGGATTGAGATGAGCCATGCTCCTTGGCAACATTCATGCTAAGATGATTTGAAAGTGTGTGATTTATATAAACAATGAGTGTACTGTGGTACCTAATGTGGAAAATGATGATTATTGCAGAAAGGCTAATGAGAAGACCAAAGATCTTCAACCCCTGGCTGTCCTGGGTTACCAGCAAAGTACCAGGATGGTGCTGTCAAATGTGAATGGTTACCAACACAGCAATGTGTTGGAAAACAGATACAGGATAATGTCACAAGAAATCCTGGGCAAGTCAGACATTATTATTTTATGAATCTAATAAAAGAAGTACATACAGATTTTACTATTAAATTAAAAAGAATGGTTCAATATCACATAGGAAACACAATAAATAAGTGACTTTGAATGAGTGGGTGAAGGAACATTCAAGTGGATTCAGTAGGAACTACAAATTTGGGGTTCATTTCAAATGCATTCAATGTTCATTTCATGGAACCAGGGACTGAAAATATTTCTTTTCAAAGAGAGTGCTATTTCTTTGAATGTTTATTACACTTGGATAATTTTTGTGTCAAACTGAAATCAAAGAGGAAAGCTAAGGGCAGATGATACCATCTGGTCTTGCTAAGTTTCTAACTTGTTTATCTCAGGGACTTCCACACCTTGAAAACTTTGGATCCTTTCATTTATTTATCTAATAATTGATAATAATTATATATCTAATAATTGATAATTATTAGATATGGAATACATATTAGTATGTATTAGATAATTAATACATACCAGGCACCTCTAGGTGCTGGGAACACAATGGCAAATGTGATGGACACCATTCTGGTTCTCACTGAGCCAGATAGTTTAAAACCAAACATGATAAATGCAAACAGCAACCAAAACACTCAAGTTGAGCTGAGTGTGGTAGTGCATGCTTGTAATCCCAGCAACATGGGAGGCTGAGGCAAGAGGATCGCAAGTTCAAAGCTGGCCTCAGCAACTTAGTGAAGCTCTAAGCGATTTAGCGAGACCCTATCTCAAAATTAAAAATTTAGAAAGGGAGGCAGCTGGGAATTTGGCTCAGTGGTAAAGCACCCCTGGATTCAATCCCCAGTCCTAAAATAATAATAAAATAATAACAATAATAATAATAATAAAAATACAGTAAAACTTCACATTGGGTGGAAAACACCCTAAAGCCACTGGTATGCAGTTTACTGTTAAATTTGTGCTTTCTTTTTTACAAACTTTGTAGAAACAAAAACAAACTAGTATTTTTTTCATGTTATACTTCTCTACTCTTTACATTCTATTAGAATAAAATATAACTAATGATAGCTATTATTTATATTGCTAAAAACTCTTCGAGTGGTTCTTTCAAGCTGCTTGGATGAATTGTGATTTACTAACTTAATGATGTCATCATAGTCTTATCTAGAACCGTGAGAACTAATTAAGATGAGCATGTCAACCCATGTCTTCCATGTGGAAGGAAGCAGACACAATGCTATCCTGTATGTGTAATTTGGATAACACAAGATATACTTAGAGCATAGACACTAATGGGGATTTGGCCAGTGTTCATTTACCTGGATGCTTTATTTATTTGCTTTGGCTTTATCTTGATCAAATACTTTCTTCAATTTGCACTTTTGGAATGAATAAAAATGAAGTAAAAACTTGTTAATTAATTATTAAGAAGATCAACAGAGAGAGTGACAAAGGGTAATCAACCCCAAATAAAACTGGCTATGTCCCTTTTTCAAAAAAGTCTAATTGGTCTCCACTTGTGCTTCTGTTGTTAGCAGATGTGTAGCTCAGTGGGCACCATCTTTCTGTTCAAATGAGTTACAAAAATGATCTGGTCTTGCCAAGCACAGTGGTGTTTGCCTGTAATCCTAGGGGCACAGGATAGCAAATTCTGTAATCTCAGTGCTTTGGGAGGCTGAGACAGGAGAATTGCGAGTTCAAAGCCAGCTTCAACAATGGCGAGGTGCTAAGCAACTCAGTGAGAACTTGTCTCTAAATAAAACACAAAATAGGGCTGGGGATGTGGCTCAGTGTTCAGAGTTCAATCCCTGGTACAAAAAAAAAGAAAGAAAAGAAAGCCAGCTTCAGCAATACAGTGAGGCCGTAAGCAACTTAGGGAGGGCCTGTCTCAAAAAAAGAAAAAAAGCAGGTGTGCTAGGGATGTGGCTCAGTTGTTAAGCATTCCTGGGATCAAAAAAGTCTACTCCTGTGAGGCCATCCTTATCCTTATTGATCTGAGACAAACAGATACTAGTGGTGGGAACATGAGTTGAAGGGAATCATTCTATAAAATGAGCCCACTGTGCTGACCCCCACATGCTTTCTTTTCTAAGAAGCAATTTACCTGTAGCCCTCCTGGCTTAAGTGGACGAGATAATGCCACATTTCTCAGCAAACTAACTGTTACCTACAGGAGAAATGAAGGCCCAAAATAATGTTGATAAGAGGAATCCAAGTTACCCTGAAGGATGAAACTTTTGTGACCTTTTTAACAAACCAGATCCCAGAACTCAGGGAGATAAGGATAATTCCTCCTAACCATAAAATCTGTAAGACTTCATGTTTAAGAATCCAATTAGAACAAGTCAGCATGGGCCAAAGTGATCTAAAGTTGTCATAGCAGTGGGGAGTTGAAAGTCTGATGTCATCCTGCTGTCAATCAAGTCAAGAGGTGGACCTGGGCAGGACTCTCTGGAAACTTCTCTGGATCCCAAATAAAACTGGACTACAGGAAAGAGACATTGTCCCTCTCTTCTTGGAGAGCATCCACTCTGTCCTTTAAGTGTTCCCTTTTTCCCTTTCCTACTTTTCCCGTCCTTTCTAATAAACTGTTACTCTGAGCGACCTGTCTGAAATCTTTCTGACTTGATCACAAGAATTGGGGTTTGAAGTCGGAGGTGCTTCATTTTCCTGGAAGGCCCAGCCCTGTAACACCTATCACTCATTCTTTCCTTGAAAGAGCCTTTGTTGGTGGACAAATGGAATTATGGGTGACAGTCTGAGACGTTGCAGCCAAACTGGGAACTGGGGACATGGCCGAGACTGACTTCAAGATGGTGCAGGACCTCACCTTGGTGGTGCAGACACTCCTGCAGCAGATGCAAGATAAATTTCAGAGCTGGTACGATCACATACTTGGAAGAACTGATGGTATAAGCAGTTGCATTGATGACCTGCAGAAAAATATCACATACCTTCTGACGCTGGGCTGGGGTGGAAGAACTGGAAGATACCTGCCACACAAAAGAGTTGAAGGTTGCTGATTATACTGCAACACCATTCCAAGCCAAGACAGAATGACATTTTTGCAACTGACTACTATGTGTAAACAAGTTTTTGTTATAGTACATTCTTACCACATACTATATAGTTAGTTTTTAGAGTGATCCCTCTTCCTCTCCTCCTCCAGCTTTAAAACTTGGTCAGTTGTGCTCTTTGTTATTAAACACTAACATTTTGGTGGTTCCTGCGAAGGAAAAAAAACTGAAGAGAAAGAGACTGTGTGCCTCTTTGCTGGTGCACACTGCTCCCTTCTCTCTGTGATTGTCACATTTACAGAAGTCATGTGACACTTGTTCCATCCTCTGTCTTCCTTATCTCCTTCACTAGACCATGCAGGCATTCCCCAACGGCCACTTATTGCTCAGCTGCTCCAGCTTCCTCTCACCTCAGAGGCTTTGAATATTTTCGGGCCCTGACTATCCCCGCCAGGGCCCCTGACCTGAATTTCCAATAACTAGCTGGGTATTTCACTCCCATCCCGAGCTCCATGTGTTCAATATTGAATAGTTCACAAGCTGTTAATGATCAACTTCCTCCTGGCCATGAGACACAGGGGCTTCTCCTAGTATCTTCCATTCCATCTCTAATCAGTCACTTTGTCCTATTGATTTTTCCCTGTTCACATCGAAATGGCTTATTTACTTACTTCCAAATACACCTTGCACTTTCCCACTGCAAATATTATTGCCTGCAGTTTTCCCTACCAGGACTTCTTTCCTACCTGCTTATTGAAATGCTCCAAGAAGGGGCACCAGCCCTCACCTATAGCTTCCCAACTTCTCTCCCAAGCAATCTACTTTTCTTCATTGTCTCAGCAAGGGTTGACATCCTTTATCAAAATGATTAAATGCTCTTTCTTATGGTAAGAAACCCTTTAGTGTTCTTGAAATCCTTTACTGTTATTCAACTATTCTCATTTGCATGACTACTTATATTTCCAGTTAGGTTATAGATTCCTTGAAGACAGAGATCATGTCTTAAAGCACCATTGTACTGTGCACAGGGCCTCTATAGACTAGATGCTTCAGCATACTGGTTGGTTGGTTTGCCCTGGATTTATCTAGTGATAAAAATGGAGATCCACTCTCTGTATTTCAGTTTTTAATTTAGTTATTTATTAACATTCCCTTCCACATTGATCAAAATAATCATAAGATTAACTCCAGTTTAAGGGGTGTGAAAATGAGTCCCACTTCTTGTTGAGAGGAGCTATAAAATCACATTGTAAAGGAAATGGAAACAGGGATAGTGGAGAATCCCAGCTATTTTCACACTCAGTCTACCCAGAATTAGACACATCTGGTTTTATACAATAGCACCATTTACTAACTGCATACCACTGGACAATTTCTTTAACCATTCTGAGCCACTTTTTCCTAAATTGGAAAAGAGGTATTGTGAAGGTTGAATAAAATAACACATAAGGCCTGGGACATAATAGGAACTCAATAAATATCAATGAATTTCCTCAAAACTCTCTCTTCAAGAGATTGCTCTTAACATTAAATAAATAAGTTCATTTTATTTAAATAAAATTTGGAAAAGCAAAATGCTAAAACCAAACACATACTTCCAGGAAAAAAATGACATAAAACTTGAAAAGAATCTGAAGGGGAAGGGGAAAAGGAAGAGAAAGAAGAAGAAGGAGGAGGAGGAGTGGAGGGGGGAGAGTAAGAAGAGAAGGGGAGGAGGAGGAGGAGGAGAAAAAGGAAGAGGAGGAGGAGGAGGAGAAACCCATGTGCTGATCCAATGAGATGAAGAATAGGTAGGTCAGAAAGTTTGTGGGTCAGATCACGTGGAGTTTATCACTTTCCTTTTTTCATATTCCACAGCTGGTTGGAGTGAGATGGGAATTTGGGGATACAGAAAAAGAGACCGAATTTCAAAAGAGAAGTGCCCTTGAGCAGTTGGAATTCAGGAAACACCAATAAAACTTTGAAATGCAAAATAAACATTCCTGAGCAACCCAGCACTTATCCTCAGCCTGTGCCCTTGGCTGGCACCCTTGACCCATGCCTTTGCCCACAAAAAGTAACAGGAGAGGGGCTGGGATTGTAGCTCAGCGGTAGAGCGCTTGCCTCGCATGTGTGAGGCCCTGGGTTAGATCCTCAGCACCACATACAAGGCAATAAAATAAAGACATTGTGTCCATCTACAATTAAAAAAATATTAAAAAAAAAAGTAACAGGAGAGTAATAGCAAGCACAGGGAAAACTGGCACAAAATTATGTAACTCCCCTCTGACTTCACCTCTGGTCCAGCCCCTTGCTACTGTCTGTAAATATCAACACCCCAAACTAATGGGTTGCTGTTTCTCCCTCTGAAGATGGTCCATTCTCCCTTGAATGCGTATTTCTTGCTTTACCCCCAAAGATGTCTCTCCTTTGTGATAACATGCATTCTCTCTTGAATGTATCAGCTTTCCTTGACAAATTTGTCTTTATCTCTGACACATGCTGAAATTCTTTTCTGTCATATATGATAAGGACCTCACTCGTCCTGAATCAAGGTCCCCTTCTCTTGGAACTCCCCTGGTGACAGACGAGGACTAGATCAGTGAATTTTCTCGTCTTTCATTCTCTAGACATTTATTCCTATTCTAGACATATCCTCAGAAGGGTCTTAGATTGGTTAGAGAGCACTTCAAACTGCACAGCAGCATCCAACTAAGACACTATTGATATCAGGGATGCAGTATCGGGTTGCATGTGGGTTCTGTCAGTGGTTGTCCGCTTTGTTCATGGTAGATGCTTCATAAACACCAAGTGAATGGATCTATTAGAGAAGAACAACAGAGGTGATCAATAAAGGTGACACATAACTGACAGTCACTCATTCCACAAAGATTTATTACATTTCTATTCTGTGGGCCTTTGGTAAATGGGATAGAAGATTCCTGTTATCAAATAGTATATTCTTTATGTGTTCAAGGGAGGAATTTTGTATTTTCAGGTAACATTTATTAAGTACTATGCTTCAACTACTGTGCTAAGCACTTTGCAAGTTTAAATCCTATTGAAACTTCACCAAGGTCTTATGAAGAAGGGAAGTAAATGAGGTAACTCAAGTTCTGAGTTGTTATGTAATTTGCTCAAGGGCATCCAGCTAGCAAGAGATAGAGCTGACCTTTGAACTCAGATCTGATGCCTAAACTTGAGTTCTTAATGACTATGGTTAGATTTATGAGGGGAGGGTGGAGCTCTATGGAAAAATTGAGATGTTTATTTTTTATTTTCTTATTATTTTAATTTTACTATTTCTTTTGATTTTATTATGACAGTTTGAAGCAGAAAAAATTGGAAAAATTACACTGTGAATACCTCTATATTTTTACTTAGACTCTAGATCAATATTTTATTAAATTTGATTTACCACACAGCTATCCATCTCTCTTTAACCATTAATCATCTTATATTTTTGATTTGCAGGCACCAATGAAAGTTGAGATTGGAACTGGACCTTGAAGAATGCTGTTAGATGTCTATAGGCAAAAGAGAGGGAGAGGCAGAGGCTGTGCAAGCATGGGAAAGAATGTGGGTAAGACCCAGGCATGGTGATTTCATGGAACAAGAGGGATGTGAACAAAGGGTGACAGTTAGTGTCCTGGAACATGATAATAAAGAAGGGTGCGTAGGAAGGCTGGAAGAAAGAGGCCAACCAGCAAACGAGTTCCATTCCAATGAAATATGGGAAATAGTAACCACCAGAGTTTCTAGTAGAAGGAATGTTGGCACAGTGTCAGGAAGTTTAGTTGTGGTGACAGGCAGGGAGAGACTAAAGTGACACAACCATGGCCATTCTAGTGTTCCATGCATGAGGGAATATGAGGCTGTAAAGCCATGTCAATAGACAGGGAGATACAACTATTAAGAAAATGTAATGTGCCAGGCGCAGTGGCACAAGCCTGTAATCCCAGCACTTTGGGAGGCTGAGACAGGAGAATCACGAGTTCAAAGCCAGCCTCAGCAACGGCGAGGCGCTAAGCAACTCAGTGAGACCCTGTCTCTACATAAAACACAAAATGGGGGGGGGTGTGGCTCAGTGGTCGAGTGCCCCTGAGTTCAATCTCCAGTACCAAAAAAAAAAGAAAGAAAGAAAGAAAATGTAATATATAGTGATGTTTAAATTAAAGAATAATATTTGCACCGGGCATGGTGGCACACACTTGTAATCCCAGTGGCTCGGGAGGCTGAGACAGGAGGATCGCGAGTTGAAAGCCAGCCTCAGCAAAAAGCGAGGCACTAAGCAACTCAGTGAGACCCTGTCTCTCTCTAAATAAAATACAAAATAGGGCTGAAGATGTGGTTTAGTGGTCAAGTGCCCCTGAGTTCAATTGCTAACAAATAATAATTCAAAATAATACAATCTAGGGGCTGGGATTGTAGCTCAGCGGTAGAGCGCTGCCTCGCATGCGTGAGGCCCTGGGTTCAATCCTCAGCACCACATACAAAGCAATAAAATAAAGACATTGTATCCATCTACAACTAAAAAAAAAATAAAAATAAAAAAAAACCAAACAAAACAAAACAAAATAATACAATCTAAATTTTTTTCAAAAAATGTTCTTCTACCTGTGAATTTTCAGAGAACACCTCACTTTGATAGAGCTTCATGAACCCGTAGTGGACATCTGTTACAGTTTAGATATAGGGTGTCCCCCCCAAAAGCTCTTATTGTGACACAGTGCAAGAAGGTTTAGAGGAGAAATAAATGATTGAGTTATGAGATCCTTAACCCAATCAGTGAATTAATCCTCTGATGGGATTAACCAAATGGTGGCTGAAGGTAGGTAGGGTGTGCCTGGAGGAGGTGGGTTATTGAGGGTGTGCCTTTGGGGGTATATTTGTATCTGGGTGGAGTCTCTGCTTCCTGATCACCATGTGAGCTGCTTTCCTCCACCACACTCTTCTGCCATGATGTTTAGCATCACTTTGAGCCCCAAGGAATGGAACTAGCTGTCTATAGATTAAGACCTCAGATAAACTTTTCCTCCCCCAAATTTGTTCTTTTCAGGTCTTTTAATCACAGCAGGGAAAAAGCTGCCTAAAACAACATCCATGTCCTTCCAATGGTGGCCCAGGTCAAACACTAGTCACTTTCCTTTTGTCACCTCTGGGTTCATCCCTGAAGCACCCAGAGAAGGCACTCTGTCCCCCTAAAGTGTTACTCTCACCACATGGGGATATTTAGTAGTGTCTGAGGACAATTTTGATGTTCTTGATAGGGGATTACTATTGGAATCTAATAGGTAAAGACCAGGGATGCTGTGGAATGCTCTGTACAGGGTAGCCTCACAGCAAAGGAATCACCAAGTCCAAAGTATCAGTAGTGCAGAGGTTGACAGTAACCTAATTAGCACAGAGGCTGGGATAAGTTGCTGCTCAATCAATGTTTTTTGGATAATAATAATGGCCTCGTTTTGTAGATGAGAAATCTGAGGGTCAGATGGGTTAAGAAATTTCCCAAGCTCATACTGCTCAAAAGTGGTAGAAATAGATTTTTATTTTGGTTCTCTAATTCTAAATTCAACATCTTCCAGTTAGACCACGATTCTAGAAAGAAGAAAAATGGGTTGAAATGTTTCCATGACTTCAAGTCATAGCAAATGAGAGAATTTAGCATCAGAGACCAAGACAGTGAGGTTGGAAAGGAAAACCTTGAGAGAGTTGCTGAGGAGCTAAGAGAGCAATGTGATAACTTCGGTTCCTGACATTTTAAAATTTGAAGTGATTTAAAATTTGAAGTGGGGTGGGGAGAAGGCAAGTGAAAACATCCATTGGGTGTCTGGTGACAAGAACTGGAGTTCAGAGGGAGGTCAGAACTGGAAATGCAGTGTTGCTGACAGCAGGTGTTAACCACAGTCATGAAAAGGGGAATTGAGATATGTGTCAAGAAAAGAGAGCAGGGGCTGGGGATGTGGCTCGATGGTAGAACACTTGCCTGGCATGCGTGATACCCTGGGTTCAATCCCAGCACCACCAAAAATAAATCAACAAACAATAAATAAAGAGAGAGCCAAGAAATAGGGGCTGAATTCTAGGAAAATGCTGATAAGAAGTGAAGTGTTAAGAGGAAATCAAAGAAGATAATCAAGAAAGTGGATCTGAAAGGTGTCCAGAGACCACGATGTTATTAAAGAAGTCAGATGAACAGTAGTCTGAGAGAATGGTTATTCAGAAATCTGTTTCTGGATATCCAGAGAAGAGTTTCGCTATGTCCATGTGTTACACTAGTTTGTGTAGCTGACAGCATAAAATACTTACATCTTACTTATGCAGTTTGTAGTTATCCTTAAAATCTTTATTAGTCTTAAAAATGAAATTCCAAATTCCATTTAGGCAAAAGCCTAAAGCTTCCATCCCAACTGCCAACCTTTTGGTAGCTTTTGTTCTGATGTGAACGCTCCAAATTCTCCTTATCTGAAGCCAATGTTCTTTTTTTTCTCTCTGCTGAGTCCACACATCCTTGTTTGACCAAATAACAAGAACAAATAATTCCTTCCATAATAGATGTACCCTAAGGTGCATTGCTTCTCAGAATCTCATCTGAAAATTAATTCCACTGAACTGTGGTACAATAGGATTTTAGTTAAGACACTTGTTATTTATTGCCTGCAAATGGTAGGGATTTGACCAAATATGCTGTCCCTGCAGGCTAGAATAGTACAGGTAGCATTCAACTCTGGGGAGGAAAGGGAAGGGAGGGATTTGGAACACAGCTATTAATGGCAGCCGAGGTGCCAGATCAGCTGACGACATCAGCAAAAGGTTATTTAATTAATAATGATGTGACTATAGTAACATGTCCCCTGTTAAAGAATCAGTGACACTTATTAAACCATAATAAGGAAGACTATTCAGGACCACTGACAAATAGAGGGACCACTACAAAGGGATCTTGCAGTAGAGGAGCGTGGGCTCCAGTCCAAATACAGTGTGAGAATTTACAACTAAGGAAGAGAGGGAGGGGCAGAGGATGGAGAATGACTGCAGGAAACATCAGGGGTAAAAGAGATTGTGGCAAAAGTGACCTGACAGGATTCTTGCTGAAGTTAGGTCAGAGTGATCAGACTTCACATGGTGGATGGTGGAGGATATGGTCAGATATGCAGAGTGATCAGATATGGGGCAAGGGAGTCTTATTAACCTGACTTATCAATACATTTTGCTAACACTAGATTTTGTAGGGAAGTACCCAGATGGCCTACAAAAGGTTAGGAACTAAAATTGGACTAAGCAAACAATCTTTGTCATCCCTAACTTTTTTTTCAATTTAGAAAGACCTTTAAGTACTAGAATGATTTAATAACTTTAACACATTTACTATGTTCAGGGCATTGTATTAAGTACATTCTATGGATTATTTCATGCGGACTCTCACAAGGGCTCAGTGGTTCAGATTTAATTATTATTCCACCATCCGCCTTTGAACAGATGACTAGGTCTTGCAAAAGCTCCTTATCTGGGCTCACCTCCTCACCAAAATCCTGGTCTGGAAGCATCATTGGCCAGTAGAACTTGCTGTGAGAACAGAAATGGTTTATAGGCTGCCCAGTACCATAGATGCCAGCCCCACATAGGTATGGAACACTTTGAAATGTGGCTAGTGCAATCAAATAGCATTAAAAACAAGCAAATAAAATACACACGAAACAAACAAACAAACAAACAAACTGAATTTAAAGCTTGGTGCAGTGGTGCATGCTTGTAATCCCAACTGTTTGGGAGGCTGAAACAGGAGGTTCACAAGTTCAAAGCCAGCTTCAGCAACTTAGGGAGGTCTTGAGCAACTTAGTGAGAACCTATCTCAAAATTTAAAATTTTAAAAAGGGCTAGGGATGAGAGTAGTGGTTAAGTGCCCTTGGGTTCAATCCCTGGCACCAACAAACAAACAAATAAAAACCAAAAAATCCCACCTTGAATTTAATTAATTATTTAATTAAAAATGGTAATGTAAAGAGCCACATTTCAGAGCTTTGTTGGACTGTGCAAATATTTCCATCACTGCAGAAAGCTCTATTAGACAGTGCTGTTTGGAACAGATGTTCATCTGTCTTCCTGCCTAGTTGGATTCTAGGGTTCGACCTTTGCCTTTCTCCCACAGAGTGTGAGCATAAGGATTTCTTCTCCCCTTCCCAATTCCTTCAGTCCTTCAATCTAAGAGAAAGGAGATTCCTTTCCTCTGCCGACCTCCACAGCAGCAGGTATTTTGACAGCTGTTATGTGGGGGACCCCATAGGAAGTGAACTTTCTTTATCAGGTTCTGCCCATCTCCTTTACAATATTCCTACTTCTCTCCATCTTCTTCTTTCTCTTCCTCCTCCTCATTATCCCACAATGATCAAACTCTTAAAGGATGAAACTCTTTCAGTTAGAGACAGAGTTAGGCAAAACAAATCTGAACACTCTCAGAATAAAACAACCACACAGCACTTAATGGAATAAGCAAAATATTTGCTTTGGGCTTTGTTCGAGGCCCTGCAAGTGGTAAATGAGAAGGAAACCTGTGAGTTTTCTTTCCATCCTTAAAACAAAACAAAACAAAACAAAACTGGTGTCCTACATTATTTAAATGCATAATGGAACTTATTTACTACTCAAAACAATGTTTAACTGAGAGAAGTATTTTTATGAAATGCAAAGGTATTTAAGGCTTTAACCTAAAGACCTTGACCACTGAGAGTTCAGGGCTCAAGTCTGCCCTGCTTTAGAGTTTCATTTTTGATGCTAATGAATTCTTTTACTAGCTGTATTCCCTCTTTCTCATGTGTATTTTAAACCTATGTTCACTAGTCTTCACTTCGATTTAATTTAGAGTGTTTTTGCAAATGAAAACAGGACTTAAATTCAGATTTATAGTTAAAGGACAGGAAAGAGAGGGGAGGGGTGGGGAGGTAAAATGGCCAGAAGGAAAAATGAGAAAGAACTTTACCAGCCTGTTTAAAAACACCCCAAGTGAGACTGGGGATGGCATACACCAAGCCCTGGGCTCAATCCCCAGTGCAGCACCAACTAACAAAAACCCTAAGTGGCAAACAGTGCTAGTATCAGTGACTTCCTATTTCTCTTCTCAGATTTTCTTAAAGTCAAATTTATTTAGAAACTTTGATTTACTTCTGAGCCACTAGGGAATCTTGTTAAAATGTAGGTTCTGATTTACAGGATCTGTAGTGGGGCCTGATATCCTGCATTTTTAACATGCTATCAGGTGTTGTTGGTTATGAATCCCTTTGTGAGTAGGGGGGATGTTGACCCCAATAAGTTGGAATCAGACCTTATCAGTGCAGAGGCTTTGCTTCTGACAAGGAGAGTGCTTTACGGAAAGGTTAGCCTAAAAGCTGCCTACGTGGAGTATCTCCTGGCAGACTCTCAAAACAACTACTTTAGGTTTTAAGTCAACATTTACTGGGGGCGTGTTACCTACTGGGCGCCTGCACCTCACTCTACTCTCAGCAACCAAGTGAAGTTGGCGCTATTATTTTCCTTTATTGTACAGATAAATGTACAGATGAGTAAACTGAAACTCAGAGTTAAATGGATCGCCAAAGTTAAGCGTTTGTTAGCAGAGTTGAACCTAGGTCCATTTGACGCTTTTAACAAACACTGGCGCGTTATTTTTTCTGTGCTGTTAAGTGGTTAGGGCTGGCTGGCAAGATCCAGATCACTGCCAGATACACCAGAGTACTAGTACCTTTTCCTGATATTGCTCTTTGACACCTCAGGGAAAAATTCACCTTGAGAATATTGAGCCCCCTTGGCTTGTTTAGGTCAGGGGCACTCAACGGTTGTTCCGGGGAGTCAGGCAGTCCTGGAGCGGGCTGGCTTGGGACACTGCGAGCTGATGCTTTACATAACCACGAGGCGTCCCTCCTCCCCCGCGCCCCTCACTCTTGGCGGAGCCCCAGAACAGAGAGCGAATCCCAGTGATAAATCCCTTTTGCCCGCCCGGCACAGTTCCCAGCGGAGCTGGCGGGTCTGAACCAGGCAGTGCATTTTGGGCGCTGAGCAGTGGGATTTTCCCCTCGCCGCACTCCTTCCCAGGCGGTTCCCGCAGGGCCCGGGGCCCCAACCCCGCCAGTGCCTCCGCCCTGTCCGCTCCCCGCCCCTCGGAAGCGCGGACCTCAGTGCCTGGGGCTGGGAAAGAGGCCACCGCGCAGGGACGCGACACGGCGGGTGCGCCCCAGGGGCATGTCGGCGCTCCACTGCCAAGGCTGCAGCGGTCCCCGCGAGGTGAGGCCGCGGCGGGACCCGGCTGCGGGCGGGCGCGGCAGGAGATCGGGTAGGGAGTGGGGCGGTCTGCACGATCTGAGGGACTGTGGAGGCTGGCTCCACCGGGCTGTCCTGGACTCAGTCTTGCGGGAGGCTTGGATGCCCGGATCCCTAGAAGTCGGGCCAGGAAGCTCACTGCTCCGCTCACCCTTTTCGCTCTTCCGACTCGGCTGTGCCAAAGGCGAGGTGGCTCAGGTGACATGGGCATCCTTCGATACAGGGTTGCCGGGTGGCAGGACGGTGGAGTAATAGAGATGGGCTTGGTTGGAGTTGGCGGAGGACGGGGACGCTCCATTCTTTCTCTGCTGCCCCAGTGCCCAGCGCGCTCCGTGAGCCTCCGACCCCCTAACTTGGGTCGCTCGGTATGCCAGTTGTGTTAGAACCGAGACACGTGCTCACTCTTCCCATCTGTGCCCTCACTCTTCTCATCTGTGCTGCACTTTGGAGTAATTTCTGGGCAGGTGGCTGGAGAGGGAGAGCCTTGGGTCTCCATATCTCACGGTTTCCAAATGCAGACTTCCCAGTACAAAGAGATATGGCTTTCTTCTGCATTCTCTGTGTTCACTGCAATTTTTAACCATCACTCTCTAATAGTAATATTTATTTCCCTTTTGTGGTATCTTAAAAATACAGTGGCCTCCAAATTTTTCAATGGATTAGACATAGTTTCTCCAGTTGCTTCCTATGGGGGGGGGGAGGGGGAATCAGTGATACTTTGCAATGAGAATTCACAACTCAGCATTCTAAACCAAACACTTCCATTTTGAAGGATCTGTGTTTAGTTTGCCCTACCTGATTCTTTGCTGAGATCTGGGCGCTCCAGCCTCTCAGCCAGCTTAACCCAGAAGGAAGATCTTTAGGCCTGCCAAACGAAGAAACACTGTCTCCAAGGTATCTGAGCTCCCTAGCTTTTAAGATCAACTGCCATTCCCTACCCCTGGCATAATCTGTCTCCCTGCCCAAATCATGACAGACTAGAGCTAATGGTGTCTAACCCTCCTAAGGTGTCCAACCTGTGTCTGTAGAAGGAATGAAGAATGGAAAAGAGTTACTTAGTGATTGGACTTGATAACCTATAATCACAGGATCTTAGAAATCAAGGGTTTTAGAGATCTTCATCTACTAGATTCAAACCTTCATCTTTCACAACCCAGGAAACTCTGATCCAGATCTCCAGGATAGGCTAAAGTCATGTTAGCTAGAGAGAAAACCAGCACTTGAATCTGGGCCTTCTCATTTCCTCCTAGTTCTGTTTTCCAGGCATATGGCCTGTAGGTATTTGAACAAAAATGATACAACTAGAATCATCTAATCATATAATTTTCCTGTCCTTGTTTTTTATTTATCTTTTTTTTTAAAAGCTACTAGAATTCTGAAATAGATAAGAGAGGTTGATTGAGTCAAACTGCCTTTGTAGCATAATTTAAAAAAATAGGAATCCTTAATTTTAAGTAATATTTCAATCCTTCTTATAAGAAGGTAAATATGCAGATATATCCCAGGTGAACCCCCACAAGAAGAAAAGTAATCAAAATAGATAAAAGTCTATCCTCATCTATCCTTGGAGTTTCTTCTGATTCTATGCTCTGGATGGTGATGTTCGCTTAGAGATAAAGACATGATTTATGGTATTGGATCTGACTTGAGAAAAGTGGCTTATAGGAGGACCATTTATTTGTTATGATTAATACCATGACCTATAACAGAAGTTGTGGTTTAAAATTTAGAAGAATTTAAAACTGACTTTTCTAGTATTTTAGCATGGCATTACACTGCACATTTTTCACATTTTTAAATTTAATTCAAATTAACTGATATTTATTGAGTGCCTACTATGTGCACAATACTCTTCTGGACATTTGGGATGTGTCAGTGAACAAAACAAAGAACTTTGATCCTGTGGAGCTCAAGCTATAATTCATTCATTAGAATTTTTCCAGAATTTTGTTAGGCAGATAGAAGAGAATTGCAATCATTTTGGTAACTTTAAGACTAATGAAGCATGGGAGGATTAGTTCTCTCAAAAGTGTGAGTGCTACCACATTATTGCTGGAGACAGTAATTGCATTAGCTTGCAGAATGCAGCTGACTTTTTATTTATGATGAAAATGGCATTTCATTTTAATTTTGTCTCACTTTACGTTTTGTCTCCTTCTCTTCTCTGTATTCTTAGGCGGCACAGTGTTGACTTATTGGTGAATCCGTTACTGCGGTCATTTCATTAGACATTCCAGTTTTCATTATTCTCTAATTCTTTCAATTGCACTTTCTTCAAAATGACATAGTTTGCAAGCTCAGGCATGTTTGTTGTTTTTAACAAAAGCTTATCAAAATGAACTTGGCAATCCTTTCATCATACACAACCAAAGAAAGAAAGAAAGAAAGAAAGAAGCATTCAGTGTAGCATTTGGGGTTGTTTTTGTATTCCTCACCTCACCAATTGCTTTGCTTTTAAAATTTATCTAATCAGAAGTTATTTTCTTATGAGCACCCTGTTAGCATATCTAAAAATTCTCCCATTACAGTAATGTAATTTTACTGAGAAAAACCAAATCCACGATTGAAAACATTGGGAGATTTTGAACACGAAGGCTCTCTCTCTCTTTTAAATTTGCTCTACATCAAAGGATGTCAGAAATGTTATTAACTAATAGTGTTCTATTTAAAGATGGTCTCTGTTAAACACATAGAGTCACAATTTCTGATGGCTGTTGGGTACCCATGGAAGGTGATTTTTATCTTCATTCAGCCACCACTTTGTCCTGTCCAATTCTCATCCTGCTGCCTTTTTCTGTATTGATAGAGGGATCAATTGCTGTAACCTGGTAGAAAGTTGCATGTCATTAATTAATTATTTAATAAACTTATTAGTTTAATATACTTTTACCATATATATGTATATATATATATATATATATATATATATATATATTTATTTATTTATTTCTACCATATTTTGAGCACGTCTTTTCCTGTGCTAGTGGCAGTAAGGGGTATCCAGACACAGAACTTGCTTCTGAAGAAGCTTACATCCTGGTATGGAAGAAAGAACATTCTATGACTAGCACTTACAACTAGCATAAGAGATAGGCAAATAATTCCCAAATTAAAAGGAAGAGGAGAGCATGCAGGCACTGTGGGGAGCTGAGGGTTGGGGAAGACTTTATAGAGAACATGTCTAAGCTGTTTCTTGGAAAACAGTAGCATGGTAAAGCTTTCAAAGAGGTGAAAGAATAAACTGTTTTTATGGGAGCACAACCTTGCCTCTTCTGTTTCTTTTTTGTGGTGCTGGGGAAGAACCCAGGGGCTTGTACATACTAGGCAAGCGCAGTACCACTGAGCTAAAGCCCAAACCCCATTTGCTTGTGTTTGAAGATAGATAGAAGACTTCTTATTAGGGACCAGTTGAGGTTGTGTTGGGTTGTCTAGTAGACACCTATCACTTCTGTGCCCTTCTGCACACATCCTCTTCTGTCCTGGCTAATGGACCACTGACCAACACCAGAACATCTCATGGGCTAATCAATGTTTTCCTTCCCCTCTGGAACATACTGATTGTTGCTCAGAGTACAGAGATCATTGTAGCAATAGCAATCATAATAAATTCACATAGTTTTCTCTTTCTAGCTCAGGTATACACTTAGGGTGATGTTTGGTCACAGTCCTATTTATGCCAGTTGTATCTGCTACTATAATTTTTCAATTTAATTGAATATTGCATAAATTAATTTAATGTGAGTGCCAACAAAGAATTTGTTTCTATGAAAGCTAAGTCAATTGCCATGTGGGCTCATGTGTTTGTTAGTCAGCTTCTGGTTGCTCTAATGAAATACTTGAGATAATTAGCTTTTCTAGAGAAAAGGTTTGTTTTGGCTCATGGTTTTGGAGGCTCCAGTCCAATATTAGGCAAACCTGTTGTTTTGTACCTCTGGTGGGAGTGTTGCAGAGCAATGGTGGGCTATGCATGGTGGAGAAAACTTTCACCTCATGGTCAGAAAGCAAAAAGAAAGGATGGGTGGGGTCCTACAGTCTCCTTCAAAGACATGCCCCTAATTAACTAAGGACATTCCACAAGGCCCCACCCACTTCTCAAAAGTTTTACCACCTCCCAATAGCACTACCGTGAGGACCAAATCTAGAACACATGGAAATTTGTGGGACATTCAACATCCAAACTGTAGCAGCCCATGAATGTAAGCCATGTTAAAAAATAAGTAAGTAAAATACATGCTGTGCCATGGATGAACCTTGAAAACATTAAATGAAAGAAGCTAGATAGAAAAAGACCAAATGTGGTATGATTCCATTTATATGAAACGTCCAGAAGAGACAAATCCATAGAGACAAAATATGAATTAGTGGTTGCCAGGAGATGGAGGGAGGTAGGGGAAACTAGGAATGACAGATAATGGCAAAGGTGCTTTTCTGTGTGTGTAATGATGGCTATTTTCTGGAACTAGATAGTGGTGATGGTTGCAGAACATTGTGAATATACAAAATCACTGAATTGTACACTTTAAAATGATTGAATTGGCAGAGTTTATATTATGTGAATTTATCTCAACTGAAAAAGACTATAAGGCTTTTTAAAAAGCAGCATCCACAAACTACTACTACTTAGGTATAGAATACACAGCTATAAAAGTTTGGGAAAGGACAGTAAACATCTACAAAGATTTTGCACTCAGGCATTTTATAACTATTTTTACAGTCCTGCTTCACTTTTTTTTATTTAAAAAAATTGTTTTAGTTGTAGATGAACACAATACCTTTATTTATTTTATGTGATGCTGAGGACTGAACATATGTGAGGCAAGCGCTCAACTGCTGAGCCACAACCCCTGGCCCCCAGCTTAAAAGCTTCACTTTTAAGAAATGGGAGCAAGAAATCATGGGTGTGGTTTAATCAAGGAAGGCCACTCAGAACTCCAATTGTGACTCAATATCCAAAGATTAGTGGATGCATTTATGTTCATTTATCTGACTAAAGTTGAAATAAAATGTTTGAAATATGTTGATCAACTTTCGATTCTGTTCTAGTGACTTCTGATAGCTTCAGTTAAGACAGTCTCAGTGTTTCCAGTATATCTTGAAAACAGCTCATCTCTTGGCATCTGTCTAGAAATTCCTGTTTATGAGCCTCTCAGGAATATAGAATTAGTCACTTAAGATTATAGAGGAGCCTTGAACCTAGTTTTCAGGTTTCCAAATCCCTATAAAAATCAGTAGCACTTTCCTCTCCAAACTGTTGCAACTGCCTCATCTGTATATGTTAAAAGAGTAGTGACAGGGCTGGGATTGTGGCTCAGTGGCAGAGCGCTTGCCTAGCATGTGTGAGGCACTGGGTTCGATTCTCAGCACTGCATATAAATAAATGAATAAAATAAAGGCCCATCAATGTCTAAAAAAAATTAAAAAAAAAAGAGTAGTGGGGCTGAGATTATGGCGCAGTGGTAGCGTGCTCGCCTAGCATGCATAAGGCACTGGGTTCGATCCTCTGCATCACATAAAAGTAAAGTAAAGATATTCTGTCACCTACAACTAAAAAATAAACATTAAAAAAAAGAGTAGTGACATAAAATGTTAACTACACCAATACTTCAACTTTATCACCCCCAACATTTGTAGAGTATGATTTTTCAAAATATTCCTGAGCACAATTCACCATCTTGTGGTTTGTTTGACATATTACAAACTATGAGTGTAATTACTTATTTTGGGGACAAACTGGTATTGTTTTTGTAACTCTGCTTTGCTTGATGAAATACTTTCCATGGAAATGAGCTCATATTTATCTATTGAAACCAGCTGTATTTCTTGAAATAGCAATTCCAGCTTTCTGAAATCTGTAACTTCAAAACAGTCACATCATGGCCCATAGAGGAACCACCAAGAAAACAAAAACCCACACTCAAGTTAAATCTTTAAAAAAGAACAGAGTGTTGCTTCTTCAGTTAGATATGGGTCAGTCAGACAACTATCCTACACCAGGCTTAACTACCATTATTAATTAGTTATGAATAGGGATAGTTCAAACTCAAAGGAATAACTGATATCAAAAAAAATGTGGTTTGTTCATATGAATACCTGATTAACTTAGTATCCAGAAATCAGCTGACTCAATGGTTCTCAATGCTGGCTACTCCTTAGAATCACTTGGGAAGGAAAAATATACTAGTAATAAGGCTCACCCTCAAAAATTCTGTAGGTTTGAGATAAGATCAGGGCATTTGTGTTTTTTAAAGCCCTCTTGTGAAGCTCATGTATACCCAGGGTTGAGAGCTACTTAATAATCTTATGCTTCTTTAGAAAAAACTTTTATTGTAACAAATATTTATACAATATCTTAACATGTCTGATGAAAAAATTAAACATGATACTTTTTCTTATTTTCATTTTTTTTTTGTTTGGGTTTTCTTCTCTATATGGTGCCCATTCAGTATATGGGAAGTTTTTCTCAATGGTTAAATTAATTTTTACTGATTTTTTACACTGTGTGGAATTAACTAAGTATATAGTGTCAAAACTATCACATCAACCTTATTGGTCTGTTTTCTATTGCTGTAACAAAATTCCTAAAGCTGAACTTTTTAAAGAAAAGACGTTTATTTAGTTCATAGTTTTGGAGATCAAAAGTCCAAGATTGGGTAGCATCGTCTCTCTGGCTTCTAGTGAGGTCTGTCTTGGCTGTGTCTCATCATGGTGGATGGTACCATGGTGGGAATATGTACTAGAGGGAAAGATCACATGGAGAGACAGAAAACCAGAGAAAGATTCAGGCTTGCCCCTTTTTAACAATCCACTCTTTCAGAAACTAACTCACTCTGTGACACCAGCCTTAATCCCTTCCAAGTGTGATGCCCCCAATGACTTAGCCACCTTTCACTATTCACCTCTTTAAGGTTCCCACCACCTTTTAACATTGCCACACTGAGGACCGAGCTTCTGACATGTGAACCTCTGGGGAACAAACCACCTTCAGACCACAGCATCAGCCAAACTGGTATAATTAGAGTCAACCAACAAATTAATTGATCAACTGTTTTCATGCTCTTGGTGATTGTGTTATCATAGGTATATTTTTTGAGGACCATAATTTGACCTTTTGCTCTATAACAATATATTTCCTTTAAAATAACATAGATGTGTTTCCTTAAATTGTCAACCTTAATGATCAGACTGCTTCTCCTTTTACTTAATTGTATCAAAAAGGATTTATAAAAGTATAAGACTTGTATATAGAAAGATATTAAAGAGGGCTGTTATATAAGAAAGAAGCTTAAACCTTGTCTTATATGACTTCAATAAAGTCTGATGGATTTTAGGTTTTTCCTTGACATTAGTATTGATTGTCTTTGCCAAAATGTAGTAAGGTGATTGATGTGGAACCTGGAAAAAAACGATCATGAAGAGTTTCATTCACTCTTACCAGTTAGCTTTCCCAAATTGTGCTTTGACTGTTCATTTTTGTATTAAAAATTGGTGTCTTCTAATAAAAAAAAAACAACTATAAGTAAATAGAAAGATCAGTAGAGCAGAGGGAAAGGAATAGGGGGAGGGAGGATAGGAGGGATAGGGGAAGACCTGGGGACAAATTAGAACAAATTATATTCCATGCTTTTATAATTATGTTAAAATGAATCGTATTGTCATGTATAACTAAAATGTACCAATAAAAATTTTTTTTAAAGTAATGTCTTCATGGATCTTGACTGGTAGACTTGCAGGAGTTTCAAGGAGCCTTTCAGGGGCTGTTACAGGGCATAGGGACAATGGGTAGGTGGGGGAGGGGTTCAGCTTCCAGTTTAGGGCTTCTTTCTGGTGGCTGCCCTGCAGTGTGAACAGTTGTGCTGTCCTGGATTTTACATCATGGGTTTCCAAGTAAGATTTTATTTGAACAAAGGATTTCTTGCCTGAGATAAATTGGGCTTTTCTTGCCTGAGATAATTGTTTTAACTGGGCTGTGTGTTTCTAAATTTCTGTTTCCCTTGCCCTGATGAATTTGGTATATGTCCTGGCAGCCCCTAATTGTCTGTAGCTAGTGTTGTGCATTTGTACTGAAAAAGTACAGTGATACTTTGGTCTTATTTTCTTTATAATTTTGGTGCTTGTGGTGGGAAAGAGCCAAGTGAGCAGTTAGATATTTAGAGAAAGAAATGAAGATTGGAAATTACCTGTATAGAGACTCAGCTCAAGTCGTACATCTTACTGGAGAGTGTTAATAGAGAAAGGTGAAGACAGGTCAAAGACAAAATCCCGGGGAATGGCCTGTTGGACCAGATACCCTTCTCTGTACTCACGTGAACCCAATACACATTTTGGTCAATGAAGTTCTGTTTTCATGTTTTAATCTTATATTTTTTACCACATTTATCTGCAAAACCGTCAAAAGAGTGTTGATGTGTGTGGTCAGGGTGGAGGGTAGCCAGGTGGAGTCAGAGCAGAAGGCTAGGACATTTCACCTTTCTTTGAAAATCCTCTATGCTGCACACATTTGTAGGGCCCCTTCTGTATGCATCTTGAAATGCAGAACAAGAGAATAAACTTGAGTGACCATTCAGCCATTGTGGTACTCTTTTACATAAAAATGTTTTATTAAGAAATATTGTGGCTGGTCTTGGTGGTACATGCCTAAATCCCAGCCATTCAGGAGACTGAGGCAGGAGGATTGCAGTTTGAGGCCAGCCTGGGCAATTTAGTAAGACACTGTCTTTAAATAAAAAAATAAAAAGGACTGAGCGTGTAGCTTGGTGGTAGACCACTTCTGAATTCCATCCCCAGTATACAGTTTCTTAACTTTCAAAATACAGACATCACTCCCAGGTTTTAGTTCCCGCCTGTGGAGCCACCCCCCTGTCTGCTGGTTTCTGGGTGTGACGCCCCAAGGTCCCAGGGCTAAGTCCTGATTCCACATGAATCTGTGATTTATTGTGCTTTGTGATCCATAACCCACCCTCAATGCTGGCCAGCTGTTTGACAAATATAGTCACAAGGATCACTAAGCAAAAGTATATTAACTAAACTTAAAAACTTATAAACACTCTTAGAAAAAGCTAAAGTATCTAGGTAAAGAATAAATAAATGCTCATAAATATGATACTTGTTAAAAGTATTTTACTTATTAGAGTGTTCTAATGATTAAGAGATTGGTAATTATGTCTGAGACAGGAGGATTGCAATTTCAAGGCCAGCCTGGGAAACACAGTGAGACCCTGTCTCAAAAAAAAGGGGGATGGGGGTGGTGTTTGGAGATCTAGTTCAGTGGCAAAAAATGCTTGCCTGGCATATGCAAGGGTTGGATTCCCAGTACTGAAAACAAAATTCAAACAATGCTAAGGAACTAATCACTCAAATTTGCATTTCAGAATCTTCCTGGTATATTCTGCTTTCTTTATAAATACTTGCACAATAGAATAGCTAATTGACCACAAATGCAAGCTATGTGGTGGTGAAGTTTCTATTTAGTTGTTCATAGTTTTAAGCAGAAACTGCAGAAGAGACATTCAAATTAAATGAAATAAATTTAATTACCTTTAAAGTCCCCAATAAAAATGCTGTGATTAAACAATGTTAAAATAACTCAGTGAGTTTACTTCTTCACCGGGCAGGTGTTTACTCTGGGTCGCCACGTGGTAGGTGCTGTGCCAGGTGCCGAAGGCCTGCAGATATTAAAAGGGCCCCTTACTCAGAGATTTTCTACCTCCTGGAGGTGGGCAGGTGTGTGTATAGAGAATCACATCACTGTGAGGAGTTCTGTAAGTGACCACCTGCCATGGGAGTTACAGCCAGGGACACTTCAGGCTGTCTAGGTTGGTCAGGCCACTAAAGAAGTGGAGAGATTCCTGAAGTAAACATTCAAGGCAACAGGAGCGATATGTACAGGTACCCTGAGGTGGAGAAGTGCACTGGGGTTGAAAGCACACCAGGTTCTTCACAGTGATGCGCTGGGCTGACATGCAGGGGACCTAGCTGTGGTGCTAGGTAACACCAGAGGATAGGCAGGAACTGGAGCTTTTAGAATCTTGTGTATTACACTAAGGACTTTCAATTTTGATTTGGCAGCTTCTAAACAGCAAGATTTGGGAGGCAGTGGAGGTTTCGTGATTAAATTAGCTGTGTTTCAAACAGATAACTCTGAAGGAATTTTGAAGAAAGGCCCCAGAAGGGGATGAATTAAGGGTCTGTTGATGGAGTACAGGTGGGAAATAAAGTTAGTGCCTCCAGGTAAGATTTTTATTTATAGTTATGTTTTTGATGCTTGGTATTCTGTAGGGGATATCTGATAGGCAGTTTGATATTCTGGGCAAGAAATCCAAAATTTGAACATCATCTGCTAATAGAATCAGTTGGAATCATATATCTGGGTATAATCACCTGGGGAAAAGTAAAAGAAAGGTATGAAGCAGGTTAAAGAATTAAGGAGAATAACCAGGCTGTGTTCACGCTGTACCCAGGGCCTATCTATGGCATGGATAAGAGGTGTCCTCACAAAGCTCATGTGTTAGAAAATGCAGGAATGTTCAGAGGTGAAATGATTCGATTATGAAAGCTGCAACCTAATCAATAGATTAATCCACTTGATGGATTAATTATGATGTTCTGTCTCACTTTGGGCCCAGAGGAATGGAGTTGGCTATACATGGACTGAGTCCTCCTTGAAGTTGTTCTTGTCAAGTATTTTGGTCATAGCAATGGAAATTGACACACTTGGTCATTGCACCTTCTTTTTATACTCTAATTGTCTAGCTACGTGATGGTCTTTTTCACTGGGCCAACTGAAAGGGCAGGGTCTGTGTCTTATTCAGTGTTACTGCCACCGTGCACCTTTGAGAGTGCCATTTATAGGTCTGTGTTTGTCTGCACTGTGAACAGTACCCTCTTGAGTGGCACTTTAGTTGTTCCTGCTTAAGTGATCCCAGCAGCCATCGTGGTTTGGAGAGGGTTTGTCCACTCTGAAACTCATGTGGAAACTAAATCCCCAGAGTGAGATATGAAAGAGGTAGGACCACATGGGACCTTTAGAAAAGGCGATTAGGGCTTTGCCCTCAGGAACAGATTAATCCATTCATGCTATTAATGGATTAATGGATGAATGAATTTTCTCAAGAGTGGGTCAGCTCTAAAAGCCAGTTTAGCTAGATCTCTTGCAAAGTCCTTGTCTCTCTCATGTGATGCCCTGTGTGGCTTCAGGACTCTAACAGCAAGAAGGCCATCATGAGATACAGGCCCTTGACTTTGGTCCAGAATTGTGAGCCAAAATAAATCTTTTCTTCATAACGTACTCATACGTTATGAAGAAAACATGCTGCTGCTGAGTCCCACCCAGAACTCATTTCTGTTGGAATTCTATAGTATTGTATTTTTAGTAACAGAAAACAGACTAAGACAGTGCCTGCCATATGGTAAGTGTTCACCGTATTTATTGAATAAATGCATATATGACACACCATAAGTAGTCAGAGGAAGAGAAACTAGCAGAAGACAGTAAGAATGAGAGGTCCACCGCTCTCCTGTCATGGAGAGGCAGGGAAGAACAGTGTTGATAATGACAGCAAAGTGAACTTGCCAAGTGCCACAGAAGGGTCAGTTAATGAAGAGTGGCAGAGTAACCACTGGAAATGAGGAGTCATTGGTGATAATGTCAAAAACATCTTGAGTGGTGCCTGAGGGAGGCAAGAGGCAAATTCCATTCCACTGAGGTGGAAGGGAGGAACAGAGGGGAGGAAATGGTGTAGATAGATCCTGAAGAGGCTGGGTTTGTGAAGAAAGAAATTGGTGACAGCTGGAAAGGGTGGTGAGGCTGAGGGATGGTTTCTTCTCTGCTCTTCTCTTCTCTCCTTCACATTTTTCCTCCTGCTTTTAAGAAGAGAGACTCTTGGGTAAATTTATAGGCTAAGGAGGACCCAGGGAAAAGTCTAGATTCAAGATGTAGAAAAGAGAAGAGGAATACTATTGGAGAAATTAAATACGAAAGGACATATTTTTTTTTGAGGTTGGAAGAAAAGAAATAAGAATGCAGGTGAATATGAATAAACTAAAGGAATAAACTGAAGGAAAAGAAGTGGAGGAGAATCCCAAAGGTCTCAGTTTTGTCTGTAAAATAGTAAATAGTGTGTTTTGAACACTTTTGAAGTCCTGACCATTGTTAAAACCACATACGTGATTCATTTTGACAATCTTGTGAAGATGGAATTATTATCTGAAATTAAAGTCGAAGCAACTGATACACAGAGATTAAGCAACTTGCCTGAGGATATATAGCTACAGTGGCAGAACCAGGTCACAGAGCCACTGACCATCTTGCTGCGCTGCTGAAAATGACAAGTATATGGAGTGCTTAGGACTTCAAATAACCAACGTGCAAGCAACAGGTACAACATACTGCTGCTGAGTCCCACCCAGAACTCATTTCTGTTGGAATTCATAATCTGCAAGGTCGGGAGGTTTCCTCTAGCAAAACTTGCCTTACCAGTTACAGAGTGGAAATTTTGGGATGTCTGGATTGATGTGGGATTAGGGATTGGTAGTGTGGGGTAGAGATGCTCATTGGGGGAGCAATTGAGGTGATGACTGATGAACTCTCACCTTCAAGGAGAAAAACAAGAGAGCCAGCAGATAGGATTTGAGAAGATGGAGCAGCAAGGGTCCATCTCAAGGAGGTGTTCCAGGAAACTAAAAGCCAGGTGCAATAGGAGTTAAAGAATTAGAGACTCGTGGAGGATAGAAAGTCAGGCTTAGAGAGGGGTACTTCATTTTCACAACAACCCTAGGTTTCAGAAGTGAGGACTGGCATGTGTTGTGATAGGTTGATGGTGTGGTTTGGGGGTGGCATGGCTGAAATGGGACCTGTGGCCATGAGATAGATTTCCACTATGCTCTGCTGGTCATTGCAAGATAGTGCCTGGTGGCCCTAAGGGCTGGTCTGAATGTTAAAAAAACTCCAACTTAAGTGTGTATGGGTCTGGGGAAAGATGGGCTAGGTGGTTTCTAGCAGTCAGTAAAAAGTGCTTGATGGTCTCAATAAGACATTGTCAAAGAACAGTTGATTAGCTTTGCACTGTAATTTTTGAAAAAGAACTTGAAGTATAAACTGGCAAAACAGACAGATTTCACAGGTAACTGGCTGCTTGAACCAGATCATCATTTATTACTCTGGGAGGAAAAGATGGCATGATCTAATGAAATCTCCTCCCCTTCCTTCCTCTCGGCTTTCTTTTTTCTTGATAATGTGCAACATAACACTATTTAGGCAGAGAGAGAGGCAGCTGAAGACCATCAGGCTTCCAGATGTGGAGCTTTGTTATGACTTGAGGGGGTCGGGGTCATGGGAGAGAAGCCGGAAGCTTGAGTGGAACTCAGTGTGGTGTCCTTTGCTTCTATAGTTAGCCATGTGATGGGAAACCAGCAAGCGTGCTGACCCGTACAGCTGCACACACCATCAGCTCCTCTCCTCTGCCCGAGTAGGATTCCAGGAAACGGAATCAGATCCGACATAAGCTTAGAAAGCCCAGCGTGGGAAGATACAGAGCTACCAAAGAGGGAGAGTGTATGTGTACCAGGTCTGCTACATAAGTGGCAAGAGTGGAAAATGCATCAGTTAGGATATGTGGGGATGTCCAAAGCAGAGACCTGACCTTGGACTGGCTTCCATAGTCGGGAAATTATTTCTTTATGTAATAGGAAGTCCAGAAGCAGAATGTCTGGGCTCTAGCTTTGCTTCTCTGTGATCCCTTGGCTTGGTCCCTGCCATTTATTGATTTGCTTCTCAACCTGATCCACCTCATAGTCCCAAGAGGGCTCCCACAGTGTGAAGGGTCACACTGAGCTAGGAAATGTCGAGTGGATGGGGAGAGACCACTCTTTCATGCCTCCTCAGCAGTGAGGAAGACTTTCCCAGAAGCGCCCAGGAAGATGACTTTTCCTCAAATCATTGGTAAGAATTGAGCAATTGATCTTTCTTTAAATCAGCCCATCACCTACAGGGGGACCAGGATTATCATAATTCTTTTTTTTAATTTTATATTTTTATTTTTTGGGGTACCAGGTATTGAACTCGGAGGCACTCAACCACTGAGCCACATCCCCAGCTCTATTTTGTATTTTATTTAGAGACAGGGTTTTACTGAGTTGGTTAGCACCTTGTCATGGCTGAAGCTGGCTTTGAACTCATGAACCTCCTGCCTCAGCCTCCTGAGCCTCTGGGATTACAGGCGTACACTCCGCATCCAGCTCCATAATTCTTTTTTTTTTTTTTTTCGGTACTGGAGATGGAACTCAGGGGCACTCAACCACTGAGCCTCATCCCCAGCCCTATTTTGTGTTTTATGTAGAGACAGGGTCTCACTGAGTTGCTTAGCGCCTCGCGATTGCTGAGGTTGGGTTTGAATTCGCGATTCTCCTGTCTCAGCCTCCCTAAGTGCTGGGATTACAGACTTGCGCCACCGCGTCCGGCTCAGCTCCATAATTCTTGATTAACCATTTTGAGTGGACAGGATGTTGAGAATCAACTACAAAGTCTATGATAGAGGGACCGAGAGGACATTATTATGACATTCAAACAGCCTTTTGAGGGGAAAGGGCCTCAGATGACAGTCAAGTCCCAGCTTCAGCATTTGTGAGCAGCATGAACTTGGACAAATTCCCAACTTTTATGACCCTCAGTTTTCTCTTCTGAGATTGTTGCAGAAATTGAAAGGGCTTTATATAAATTCTAAGTAACTATACAAATGTAAATTTACTTATTTAACAACAACAACAACAATAGTAATAATAGCAACAGCACTACCACTTCCTGAGCACTTAGATGTTGTAGGTACTTGGCTATAGGCTTACCTGCACGCTCTTCAGTACTCACTCAGCATGTATAGAGCCGTGGCTGTACTTAAGATTCTCTGCTAAATGCTTTATTTCCTATCTCAGTTAAGCCGAGACCTGGATCACTAAGGTTAGGGTAGGGGCAGAGAACAGGTGTGAGCTTAGTTTCACCCAGAGGTTCTGTTTTCTTGCCTTATGTGACAGCATATTGGCATCTGGGCATGGGACCTCAGATAATTCTCTTTTGCTGCTTCTGATCGTCTTGTTCACCAGTTCAGAGCTGGCTGCGCAGGGCATTTACAAAACCCAAGTGTGTGTGTGTTTTTAAATCACTCAATGCTTTTCTTTCTACAGTTACTTTATTTTCCCAAATATGAGATTTTTGCATTTTTCTGCTTTTGAAATAGAAAAGGGATTTAAAAATGCTTATTAACTTCTTGTCTCATTTGAACCTTACAAAGAAGTTGAAACTGAATTTTTATTGTATTGAGGCTTTGTGACCATGGAACCCACCAGTAAAGAATGAAGTTTGGAATTAGGGGACATAATTTTTTTGATGTTGCGAATTGCCTTGTTTCAAACATTCTTGTGACATGAGCTTCTTCCATAATTTGGTTCATGTTTTTTTATGATAGCTTCTCTGAAGGAGAACACCTAGGTACAAGGGTTTGAACTTTTAAAAATATTGATTGCCTGATTAGTCCATGGAAGCTTTTTGAACGGTTAAAAGAACACACTTCTAGTGTTAGTTTGAGATTATGCATTTTGTCTTTCCACGATGTTTTATATGACTGGGATCATAAAGTATTCCCAGAAAATTTGAATTGTTTTCATATTTACAACCTATTTTTCCCCAGAGCTCCCTTGTAATTATAAGAAAAATAGTTTTTCTATAGCTTGGTCTGTACTAGATTTTGAAGGGACCCAGCCCATATTAACTCCTCCCCCTAATCCATCAAGTCTTGAGAAGAAACTAAACTTGTACATCTTAATTCGTCCTCCCTTTGTGTGAGTTATGTCTTATGAGGCTTCTGATCCTGTGTACACATAGACTCCCTGTAGGCCTATCTCTGACACATCTGCTTTCCATTCACACCAGGACCCCTACTACACTCTTAAACAATTTGTGAGTAAATTGGTAGGAAACATGACGTGGGAGATCTGGGGTTTTGCTGACACACTAAGAATATGGGCTATTTGTTTAAGAGTTGTGCTGGAGATGAAAAGCCTTTTTTTTTTAGTTGTAGATGGACACAATGTCTTTATTTTATTGCTTTGTATGTGGTGCTGAGGATCGAACCCAGGGCCTCACGCATGCAAAGCAAGCGCTCTACCACTGAGCTACAATTCCAGCCCCGAAAAGACTTTTATTCATATGACTTGGTGCCCCAGGTAATTCTTTCAACAATTTTTAAAATACCAATTCTTTGTATACTCATCCCACCAAGATACATTAATGATGAAGCTATTGGCAATAGAAAATCAGAGGAATGAACTGCCATTATTCTTAAATAGATGTTTTAAAATTATAGTTGTGACCGTAGTGCATATGAAGTAACACCTATTAATATTTCAATTATTTTATGTAGTAGGTACATAATAGGAAAAAGGAAAGGAATAGGAACACTGCTGCCAGGAAGAGGCCCAGCCACAGGGACCACAAAGCAAGGCCAGCAGTCGGGAAGGTGGAGAGAGTGCTGTGGCAACAACTGTATCATTTGAGGCGGGTCCCAGAGCAGCCCTCTGATGTGTAGGCCAAAACTGGAGACCCAGGACATCCTTATGCAGGATCACACGAAAGCCTTAATCTTGTTAAGTGTAAATTGTATATTCTTAATATGCTTTTCTTGGTTTCTTTTTCCAGATTTGAATTTTTAAAATTACCTCTAAGAAATTCCAGGTTTTAGAGAAGGAAATAAAAAGGGTATTCTGCTTCCCTTACTTTAACTGAGAACAGTTCGGTGGGTGTGCCTTCAGGAAATTGTCTCTGCCTGTTCAAATCACCTAAGGAAGCCATCTGTGCCGGAGTCCAGCCAGGCAGAACAGCTGGTTGGGGGCAGGAGTGCCTTGTCTTCTGCAGCACCTACCTGCATGAGACTTGTGACATGCCAGCTCTGGGGACCAGGGAACTCCCAAGTTTAGCAGGAGCAGTGAGGAGCCAGCATGGCCCGACAGCCCACCCTTTTGGCAAAGAAGAGCTATTTGTACCCTCTGGCTTTCTGCCTGCACTGCTCTGACTTCCCAAGCAGAGAACAGGCCCCTCAGCATTGGAGAGGTTGTGTGGGGGCATAGGAGCTGCCTTACCATCATCTCTGATTTTTTAATACCTGCCCTTGTTGGTGCCCAGCTACTTTGCACAAAAGGAGTGAAGATACCCTAATTCTGCAGGTAACTTGTTTGAGTGATTTGGGGCGGTTTGCTTAAGGTTAGAAGTCTAGGCTCAGTTTCCTGTCTAAGGTGCACTATTTTTTCTTTCTCGTTTTAATGTTTCTGAAATAAGATGTAATTGGCATTAGGTAATTAGGGGACTCAATTAGATCCAAACAGTGTGCCCTTTACCTGGCAGGAAACTAGGTAAAAATAGGGTGTGAATTAAACAACCCATGGAAGCAAGCTCACAGAGCGAATATTTACATTGTGCAAAAAAACTGTTATGTGAGCATCCAAGTGCAAGTTAATGGTCTGTTACAGAACCGAAGGCAGGAGATGCAGAGTCAAACATCCTTGTGGACTCAAGTGTGAAGTAGCTGAGTTATTGCATGTTGGGAGAGCAGGGGTTGGACTATAGCCACACAGGAAGGATTGACCCATTCTCTCACTTTTGAACAGATACTTTTTAAAAAAAAGTTATTCAGATTTTATTTCATTTCTTCCAGCAAATTGCATATTTCAAGAATTGTTTTCTAAGTTGTTACATTTATTGGCATAAAGTAGTTTGTAAACTGTTGTTTTTTAAAAAAATTGTTCTAATTAGTTATACATGACAGTAGAATATACTTTGACACGTCATACTCAAATGGAGTGTAACTTTTCATTCTTTTGGTTGTACATGATGTAGAATCACACTGGTTGTGTAATCATATATGTACATAGGGTAATAATGTCTGGTTCATTCTACGATTCTTCCTACCTCCATACTCCCTCCCTTCCCTTCTCTCTTCTGCCTAATCCAAAGTATCTCTATTTTTCCCTTGCCACCTGCCCTTATTGTGAATTATTAGCATTTGCATATCAGAGAAAACGTTCGGCTTTTGGTTTTTTGGGATTGACTTATTTCGCTTAGCATGATATATCCTCCAGCTCCGACAGACACCTCTCAGCAGATACTTCTGTTCTTTCTTGGTGCTAGGAATTCATCAGTGATCAAAACTAACTAAAATTCCTGTCCTCCTGGAATTCATAATCTAACCTGCTGCTGCCTTAGAAAACAAGTGAACTAGAATTATTCCTATTATATTAGAATAATTATATTAAACATGTCTCCAGGTAAAAGTCAATGGATCAATGAATCAGACACACTGGTATATTTCTGCTCTGTGAATAAATTGCACAGATTTCAGTTTTGTTGCTGTTTAGACCTTTTCTACATAGAAAATATTTCTGGATAAGTTATTTCTGGATAAACAAGATTATTAGAATTATAAGTAGAGGTAGCTTATTTTGGAATTCTTCTTGGTCTGTTGTCCTAATTTGACAAATAACCATAATTATGAAATATTATTGGCTCTTCAAGGCAGCACCTGGTTTATTCTAGATTTGCTGTTCAATTGAAAATGAAACTTCATTGTGAAAAATCTCATTTTCTCCATCATAGTACTGATTGTGGTGACTTAGTGTGGTCAGCTCAGGATGGCCTAATGTGGTTTAGAGGGCTACAGGCAGTGGATTCCCTGGGGTGGGGTGGGGGTGGGAGGGCGTTGGGCGGGGGCGCTGAGCACGGCCCAGTCCCCAGCTCCCCAGGAGGCTTTGCTCAGGAAGTGCTCTTTAGGCCTGGTTTTCCAGTGAGCTGCTCCAGTGGAGCTTTGCACAATGTGACTCTGATGAGATCGCCACAATAAGCCTGAGAGCCGGGACCTTGGAAACCATATGCCTTTTTTTTGAGCTTCTTGTGGGAAAACAGGGATAAGAACCATTGGTGGCTGCACTTGTCTTCTGTTTCAACAAATGGAACTTCTGCTATGTCTGCAAAGGGAGGCAAAATTGATCACTGCTATGAGAGAAAGAAAAGGTGGCTGGCAGGGACTGGAGCTTTCTGGCACTGAGCATTTAGTTTCTGTTCCCTGGGTGGTTTTTTTTTTCTCCTCAAGCAAATTAGAGGATATTAAGGAGATGAATGCTTGTGGCATGGGTTTTTATTTCAGGATCTTCTTCAAGTGTGTACCTGGAGCTCATTAATTTTGGCAAATCAACATTTCTGATTTGGAGGACTTTCTATTGGAGAGATTTGAGAGTTCTGACAGTCATAAGTGGTCTTGGGGAAATCTCTCTCCACTAACTAAGTGCACACATGGAGGAAAGGCACGTGAGCACCCACCGAGAAGGCAACCACCCATCAGCCAGGAGGAAAGCCCTCACTAGAACTTCCCTGTGCTCGTACCCAGATCTCAGATGTCTAGTTTCCAGAACTGTGACAGGGTAAATGTCTGCTGTTTAAGTCATCAGCCTATAGTATTTTGGTGTAGCTGTGTGAGCTGATTATGAGAGTCATAGCACTTCTGTTCTTAAGGTAGTACCTGGTTGGTAGTATTGCTTGTCTTTGCTGATGCCATGCTCTCCTGGACCTCTTTTTATTTTTCTGGTCATACTTTCTAAATTTCCTTGAAGTCTTCTATTTTCCTAAAAGAGAAGTCTCCCTTTTTTTACACCAATACTCAGGGTACCATTTTATTCAAATCATGGTCTCTAGACCAGCATAGGTCTCACTCGTGAGTCTATCACAGGTATGAATTTGTAGCTTCATCCAAACCTGCTGGATCTGAATTTGTTCATGGAAGTCTGAGAAGACCTACTTTTTTAGGATTTCTGTGGTCAACTGTTTACCCCAGCATCCAAGTATTCATTTGATGTCTTAGTCCATTTTATGTTGCTATAACAAAGTACCCAAGATGAGGTGATTATAAAGGAAAAAGATTTATTTGCCTCATGATTCTGGGTCTGGAAAGGCCAAACAGCATTGCACTGAGGTCTGCTATGCACATCTCTGGCTGTGTAACAACATTGCAGAGAAGTGGAAGGGGAAGTAGGTGTGTGCAAAAGAATTCAAGCATATGGGGTGGCCTTGACTTAAAACAACCTGCCCGGGCTGGGATTGTAGCTCAGTGGTAGAGCGCTTGCTTTGCATGCGTGAGGCCCTGGGTTCGATCCTCAGCACCACGTACAAAGCAATAAAATAAAGACATTGTGTCCATCTACAACTAAAAAAATATTAAAAAAAAAAAAACAAAAAACAACCTGCCCTCTTGGTAACTGATCCAGTCCCATAAGACTAACTCATGACATAAGCACTAATCTCTTCCAAGATGGTGCCCTTATCTTCCACTAGGCACCACCTCTGGTGTCTTCCAGCACCATCCCATTGAAGACCCAGCTCCAGCACATGAACCATTTAGGGGACAGACAAACCATGTTGAAACCATAGCATCTGGACACCAGATCTCTCTCTTGGGCTCTAGTCCAATTTATCCAGTAGAGCCTCTGGACTCTCTACTTAGAGGTTTCTCAGGGGGATATCACACTTAAGCAGTACTGAGTCTGTCTTCGTCTCTTTTCAGTTACACAATACTACACACAGAGTAAATTATAAGGAGAGGGAGAATATTTTGGCTCAAAGGGATCCAAGTAGTGATGGCCTTGCTGGTGTAGTCCTGAGGCAGTGCATGGCATCATATGGCAAGAGACAGAGATTGCACGTGCGTGTTCTGTTCTCTCTCATAAAGCCACCGGTGTACAATCATGGGGTTGCACCATGATGACTTACCTAATCCTAAGTGTCCCCCAAAGGCCCCACCTCTAAACACCATAGTCAGATTAAGTTCCCACTCCCTTAATACCTCACAATGGCCATTACATTTTTTAAAATATTTTTTTAGTTGTTGATGGTTCTTTATTTTATTCATTTATTATTTATATGTGGTGCTAAGGATCGAACCCAGTGCCTCATGCATGCTAGGCAAGCACTCTACCACTGAGCTACAGCCCCAGCCAACATTTTAACATGAGTTGCAGAGGGGACAAATCATATTCCAGCCAATCAGGCTCTGTGTTTCCCAAATATGCTTTTCTTCTGTTGATCAACCAACAAAAGACAGGGCATCTCTGGAAAATTCCTTTAGAACTCCCAATTGACCACATACTCCTGCATTGAACAGTTTCTGTGGTGCTCTTCAGAGCTAATAGCTGGTGTGCTATGGTCTGGCCAGCCTGTTGTTCAATGGGCCTGGCCCTGAGTGCTCAGTGCCTCTGTCAACCTTTTATTAATTACTTTGAATATTACCCATTGAGTCATGTTAGATTAGGAACACATCTAACTTTTCCTCCTCCACAGTAAGTTTCAAAGTGCACCAGCATTTTATAAATATTTAATATTCAGTATTAATCATTATGTGTGTTGTTAATTATTAATACATTCCAAGTACTAGTGGTTAATAAATATTTTTAGTGGTGAGGAAATATGACATTATTTGATTTCAGTGTCAGATTTTCAGACCATTGGTGAATGACCATGGTGAGTCCAAAGGAGGGACTATCAAAAATGTAATGTGACCTGATATATAGCATGATTAAAGTTTGGGGAGAGAGAAGTTAGAGGCACCCTAATTGTCCAACCATAGAGGGGTGGTGAAATCAATTATGGTATACTCATACAATCAAATTCTATGCAACTATTAAAATGATCAGAGTAAAACCATTAATGGAAATACATCCAGGTTATCATATTAAGTGAGAAGAGCAAATTATAGATAGCATAAGTTTTTTTTTTAATTGGAGTAAAATGTAGATATCAAAACTTCAAAATTTCCCATTTTAACTTTTTTGTTTTGGTACTGGTGATTGAACCCAAGGGCACTTAACCACTGAGCCACATCCTCCTGCCTCAGCCTCAAGAACCGTTAGGATCACAGGCATGCACTACCATGCCCGGCCCATTTTAACCATTTTGAAGTGTATGATTCTGTGTCATTAAGTACTGAATGGGAAACACAAAGTGTATTCCTGTGTAGTCTACCCCGAAGTCTTCACTTTCAATGCCAGATGTGTGGCTTTCTCTTTCCACACCAAGCCGTTCTCCAATTCTTCATGCATACTGGCTGGGTGTCCCATAGTTTAACTCAGTTCTGACACTATCTACTTGGAGATACCCACAGGCTAAGGGTCCAGTCTCCAGACGTCCCCCCTTCAGAGGCTCATGGCAAGTCTGTTGTCACTTCTACTTTGACCTGATTGGCTATAAATCAGAGGTTCCCCACCCCACTTAGGAGTTCAGTCCTATGCTAGAAAAGCCCACAGAACTTAGGAAAAGTTTCTTTATCATACTATCAATTTATTGCAAAGAATGTATTAAAGGATACAAATGAACAGCCTATGAAGAGATATTTAGAGTGAGGTTGGAAGGGCCCCAAGTGCAGGAGCTTTTCTCCCATGGAGTTTTGGGGTCGCACCACCCTCCTGACCTGTGGATGTGTTTTCGCACTACCAACGGGGAAGCTCTCTGAACCCTGTGCTTTCAAGTTTTTATGGAGGCATAATTACTTAGGCATGATTGATCAAATCATTTGTCATTGGGGATTAAATTAGTCTTTGGAGCCTCTCTCCCTTCTCCAGAGGTTGGGGGTGGGGTAGTACGTCAAGTTCCAACCCTCTAAACGCCCTCCTGGCAACCAGCCCCCATTCTAAGAGTCTCCAGGAGCCCCCAGCCATCAGTCATCTCATTAGCATGCAAAAAGATACTGATTGCTTTCAAGATTTTAGGTTTTCTTAAAATTCCAAGGGTTTTAGGAGCAGTGTGCCAGAAATCCAGGGCAGAGATGATGTATATTTTTCTTAATATGTCACAAGCACACTCATGTTGTTGTGCCTCAGCATCCAACTCTAGGTCCTTGTCATCTTCCCAGATTGAAATTCTGTACCTACCCAACTCTTAACTTCACACTCTCCTTTTCCCCAGCCCTGGCAACCACCATTTCACTTTCTGCCTCTATGGAGTTGACTACTCTGGATACTCCATATAACTGGAATCATGCAGTGTCTTTTTGTGGCGGGCTTTCTTTCACTTAGCATAATGTGGTCAGGTTTCACTTATTTGTAGCATGTGTCAGACTTTCCTTCCTTTCGAAGACTGCATAAGATTCTATTTTGTGTGTGTAACACGTTTTGTTTATCCGTCAATGAACATTTGTTTTTCAACTTTTTGGCTATTGTAAATAATGCTGCTGTGAACATAGGTGTACAAATAATTGTTTGAGTCCCTACTTTCAATTATTTTGGATGTATACTTGAAAGTGCAATTGCTGGATCATATAGTAATTCTATTCTTTTTTTAATTTTTTTTTAGTTGTAGATGGACACAATACCTTTATTTTATTTATTTATTTTTATGTAGTGCTAAGGCTTGAACCTCGTGCCTGACATATGCTAGGCAAAGTGCTCCACCACTGAACTACAACCCCAGCCCCTCTATTTAATATCCTGAGTAATCTCCATACTGTTTTCTACATCGGTTGTGTCATCTTGCAGTCTCACTGGCAATGAACAAAGTTTGTAATTTCTCCACATCCTTGCCAACACCTGTTTTATTTTTATACTGGCCATTGTAATGCATGTGAAAATGTGCATTCACATATTCACAAAAATGTGAAGTCACATTTTTGTTTTCAAAAGTTGTATTTCAATGCTTCAGGCCCTGAGTTTATTTCCCAGTGCTGAAAAAAAAAAGTTATATATATCTCTTCAAAGTATTTCTTCCAATAAAAACAGTGCTTGTTTGAGCCACAGGATGCAGATGATTTTAATTGTCTTTTTGCTCTATTTTCTCCTTTTTCTGCAGTTAGTTTATATCACATGCATAATGAAAAGTTTTTGAGACTTAGAATCAAACTGCCTCACCTCTGAGGGTGACAGTAACTCCCATGGCCCTGGTACTTCTTGATTTGGTAACTTCCCATGGCCTCATACTTCTTGATTTGGGACTTATATCTCTCCATCACCTTCTGCATGTTGAGGCCAACCATCAATGCACCAGCCCTTGAGGCTGGGTGCCACATGTTCCTGTGCCCAGTGAGGCAGAGATCCTTGGCAGTAGTTTAGCCTTAGACTATGGAAACATTATAGTCAGGCCCCAGCATGTGTATTTCTTGCTCATCTTCCTCCCCACATCTATTTTTAGTGCAAAGAAATCTCCTTTGGGTTGTTAGTTCATTCACCAAGGTTTTGGCTGGTCCTCTCAGTTAATTTCAACTTCCTGCCTATTCTGTGAAACTATGTATTTTGCAATTTCCCAAGGAGTTGAAGGCTCCTAACAAGTGTTTATCTCAGCTTACAAAGCAGTCAAGATTTCCCATGTACCAATTTGAAAAAAGGTAGGAGAAATCTTTTCATGGAGCTTATTACTACCTTTGTGCAAATAAGAGGTTATCTAGTTTATAATAATATAATTTATTCTTTTCTTTTTTCAGTTACTATATTTGATTAAGTGCAGGCTCAGGGTGGGAGTGAGAAAGTATTTTAATTCTTTAGTGTTAGAGAGCTTGATGAACCAGGGGACAGGTGATAAGGCAAGGCACATTAATTAAGGGCTTCTTTCCTTCTTTCCTTTCATCCTTCCTTCCTTTCTTCTTTTCTTTTTCAAACAACTAACTGCTGCAATCAATTATCAGTGACTTCTTATGGGGGCATTGTTTTGTTCTTTGTTTTGTTTTGACATGGTCATTCTGGCTGCCTAGTTCGAAGGCTGATTTGGGAAGCAGAAGAAAAGAAACTGTTGGAGCTGCCTGCACTTGAGCTGTTAGGACCATGCTGGGTTTGTGCACATACAAGGAAGAGTGGGGAGGTGAGATGACTAAATTGAGGACCCTTGGTGATGGAAGGTGTTGAAGCTGAGAATAAATTGTGCATGGGGAGGCCCAAGAGTAACTCCATCTCCTCCTCACTTTACATCTGAATAAGGTCACAGTTTCTTTCCCTCAACATTTTTCCTTGTGCTCAGGTTTCTCACTGAACCTGAGTTTCTCAAAGGAGAAACAGTCGAGCCCTTTGGGTTTGGCTTTCTGTCATCTTCCTTGTTAGCTTCCAGCCTTCTGGCAGAGGCTCATCTTCCTCTATATCCTCCTCTCAGGCTCTTGGTTCCTTTCTGTCACTGTAGCCCCAGCTAACACAAGCCATAGTGGCTCAAATTGGAATGGGGACAATTGTAGACTTCACCCACAACATTTTTCTTCCCAGTCTGTTCTCAATCTCTTGGTGGATGTGTCCTCCCCAATTACAGTGGGTCCCTGATTTGTGACCAGGTTCAACTTAAGATTTTTCAACTTTACAGTGGTGTGACAGCCAAATGCATTCAGAAGAAATTGTAGTTTGAATTTTGATCTTTTCCTGGGCTAGCAACATCAGTTAGATACTCTTGTGATGCTGGGCAGCAGCAGAAGGCCACAGCTCTGAGTTGGTTATGTGATCACCAAAGGGAACAACTCACGCTCTCCAGTGTATTGTGTTGCCTGTGTTTTGGGATATTGTGGTTTTGCATCCCATCATGTTTGAAAATGCCCATGTGTATGTACGCATACACATTTCATGATCGTGAGCACTTTGTTATAAAATAAACTTTGCCTAACTGTAGGATAATGTAAGTGTTCTGAGTACGTTTGAGGTAGGCTAGACTAAGCAGCTATGATATTTGGTAGGTTAAGTGTATTATAAATGCATTTGTGTGTGTGTGGGGGGGTGTGGGTGTGGGTGTTTGTGGTACTCTCCAGTGTGGTACTCCCCAGTGAACCTAGGAGTGCTCTACCACTGAAGTACATCCCCAGCCCTTTTAATTTTGGGGGGGAAGGACAGAATCTCACTAAGTTGCTGAGGCTGGTCTGGAACTTATAATCCTCCTGCTTCAACCTCCTGAGTTGTTGAGTTTACAGGCACATGCCACTATGCCTGCATAAATGCATTTTTTATTTATGGTCTTTGTTTCTTTCTTTTCTCCCTCCCTCCCTCCCTTCCTTCCTTCCTTTCTTTTTCTTCTTGTTTTGTTGCTGTGCTGGGGATAGAACCTGGGGTCTTGTGCATGCTAGGCAAGTGCTTTACCTCAACCCTGCAATTTACGCTTTCAACTTTTTGTTGAGTTTATCTGGATATATGTTGACTCACAGTAAGTAGAGAAGCATCTATACTGTGAACATGCATACCTGTCTTTATCCACCTGGCCCAGGGGCTTTTTCAGGCCATTGCCTATCATGCACCTGTCCATGTCTCTTTATTTAGAAATATCTAGAAATCCCCCATGTTCCATCCTTACTAGACTTTCCCTTTCCTCTCTATCCCCGCATTGTGAAATCACTTCCTGTGCTGCATCATGCTGTGTGTCACCACAGTGAAGGCAAAGAGCCATTAAGAGGGCTTTGGCAAGTGAATGTGATTTTGTACAGACCTTTTATAATTCTAGGTGGGACTGGAATAGCAACCATGGATTGAATGGCATTACACTAATTTTGAGTTTTCTTTTTTTTTTTTTCCAAAGTGAGTTGCCTCCTAATTTTTCCATTTTTTCCCCAAATAAAACATGGCTACATTTAAATAGTGATATTAATCAAGGACCTCCCACTTTAGTACTACACATTTAATGTAAAAGTAAAATAAGGTAAAAAAGAAAAGGTAGAATTTCCTGTTACATGGGAAATCCATCTTTCTGATATAATTTAATAAGATTTGTTATATGCAAAGAGAATGTCACTTCATTTTCTTTAATGTCCATTGTTTTTCACGATGTGGGGCTGCTTTGGAGAATATTTACCAGAGAGAGGTGAACTAAGTGCTTTTCTATTTTGACAACTTATCCCCAAACAGGAACCATCTAATCCTGATCTCAGACTGTAGTTTTTTTTTTTTTTCACTGAAAACATTTGTTGGGCTGGGATTGTGGCTCAGCGGTAGAGCGCTTGCCTCGCATGCGTGAGGCCCTGGGTTCGATCCTCAGCACCACATACAGAGCAATAAAATAAAGACATTGTGTCCATCTACAAAAAAAAAAAAAAAATTTAAAAAAAAAAGAAAACATTTGTTGAGGCAAATAGAAAAAATTGTTACAATCATAATTTTTCTAACTTTGTACAAAATTATAAGCAGATTAAATTCTTCATATTAAACACCTTTATATACACTTTCAATGAACAGTATATATCAGACTGTAGTTTTGATAGTGAGTAGAACACACGTTTCCTGCAAGCTTTGATGATCATCGTTGCTCATCTTTTCAATCTTTGGTGAAGAGATAAGAGAAAACAGACTGCTAACTTCTTTGGACAGATGGAGTCTGAGTTGATATGAAGTCAGGAAATTCCTGATCCTCTGCCAAGTTAATATTTATAGGAATCCTGTGGCCTCTGCCTGTGGCAATCAATATGATTTGGCAGCTGGAAACTTACATGCACACTCCTTATGGAAGGGCACTGACTGTAGCGATGCCTGGCACGCATGTAGGAAAGATGACTGTTTATTTGCTTCTCTAATCCTAAGGGAACAAGGCACTTGACACATTTTTGATAGCTCTCCAGTGTGTGGCTCTGAAATGCTGCAAACTTCTAGGCAAGTTGCTGAGATCTGCTCAGGAATATTACCCATTAGCTGGTGAGTGCAGGCAGGACTTTATTCTCAGTTACGCCAATATTTATCTGGGCCTCACTTTTGCCTGAATTCCAGCATCAAATGGTCACTGTAGTATATATCACCCTACACTGCCTTAATTGAGACAAGGGATTTAGGCTGTTGTAAACCTAGAATCTATGAGCAGCCATCCTCTAGGTAAATTAAAAGCAACGCAGTAGCAGGGTGCAGTGGCACAGGCCTGTAATGCCAGCTACTCTAGAGGCTGAGGCAGGATGATCACAAGGTCAAGGGCAGTTTGGGCTACATATCTAGACCCTGTCTCAAAAATAAAATAAAATAAAAAGGGCTGGGAATTTTGGTCAGTGGTAGAGCACTTGCCTAGCATGCATGAGGCCCTGGAGCACTGTAAAACAAACAAATGACACAGTAAAGATTGCATTACCTTCAATTAATTTTCAGTTTTAATAAACATTTATTGGGGCACTTTTATATGTTATGCATGTTCGTGGTTTTGGGAATCCTACAACCAATAATATTGGCAGAAGTCCCTCACTCATGGAATTTACACATTCATAGTGAAGACAAACAATGAACAAATTAATGAAACAACTTAAATGGTGATACTAGGAAGTAAATAAAAAAGACTAATTAAATAGAGAGTTATTAGGGGGTGGGGGGACAGAATCATCATAAAATTATGGTGAGACATGAATGATTTGAAGGAGCAAGCTTGGTGAAGACAGGATAAAGTATTCCAGGCAGGTAAGAGCAAGTGCAAAGCCCCTGAGGCAGAAGCAAGTTTAGCATTTTCTGAGAACAGAAAGGTCTGGGAAGCTTGTCCATTATGAGCAAGGGTAACTGTGGTAGCAGGTGATATTTGAAGATGTGAAGGGGTTTAAGTCCTTCATGCATTAGAGGCCATACTGAAGTCAGGTGTTCTCAGGCCAATGTGGAAAGAGAGTTTTAAGCCGTGGAGTGATGTGGTCTGATGAATAGTGCTGCCTTCTATCCAACGTCACATTTGTAGTGCAATATAAAAAGCCACCCAAGGGGCTGGGGTTGTGGCTCAGTGGTAGAGCGCTTGCCTCGCATGCGTGAGGCACTGGGTTCGATCCTCAGCACCACATAAAAATAAATAAAATAAAGATATCGTGTCCATCTACAACTGAAAAAATATTTTTAAAAAAAAAGCCATCCAAAACTTGTCACTGTACCTGTTGTAAGAATATGATTGAAGGTGTTAGTCTACCTCACACAGGTATTCTGTGAGGAGTTGAGGAGGTAATGCAGTGGTTAAGAGTTGCTCTATCTGATCTTCAGCATCAAATGGAATTTGTAGGGATCCTGACCCAGCCCTCCAGGCAGGGTTTAAACATCTGTGTGACCTTGAGTGACTTCTGGCCTCTGTTTCTCTACTAAAAAATAATGCATGTTTGAATTAGTAATGTTGGGCACCTTTGGGCTTTTCCAGTTTGGGTTTTTCCAAGGGATGTGTGAACAAACATTTCTCACACATGAGCTCCTGTGCATTGGTTTGGGCGTTTCTGTTGCTATGGACAGACGCGGAATGCCTGTCTGTATTACATGCTAAGCAATTTTCCAAGATAATTATATCAATTTTCACTTCTGCCAATAGTATATGAGAGTTCCCTGTTCCATATTCTCGCCGACACTTCAAATTGCCAATCTTTAATTTTTTAAATAAATCTGATGTGTGTATAATGATACTCATTGTGAGTGTGTATATTTAATTAACAGTTGTTTCTTAGAATAGTTTTACGTTTACAGGAAAATCAAACAGAAAATGCAGAGTTCCTGTCTACTCTCTCTCTGGCCCCTCACAGTTTCCCCTAACATCTTGCATCGGTGTGGTACATTAGTTACAATTGGTGAACCAAAAATGATGCATTATTATTAACTAAAGCCCATAGTTTACATTGAATGTATACTTCTCGTGCTTTTTGTTTATATTTCTCTGATTACAAATGAAGTTGAGCATCTTTTCATATATTCATTTATCAATGGAATTCCCTTTGTGTGGACTGACTATTCAAGTCCTTTTTCTAATGGGTTATCTGTTTTCATATAGATTATTCTTGATAGGAACCCTTTGTTGGTAATAAATGTTGCAAATATATTCTTTCTCTTGTCTTTTTATTACTTTCATAATGTCTTTTGATGGACACAAGTTAGCAATTTTAATGAAGTCAAATGTGTCTCCTTTATAGCTGGAGACTTTTGAGACTTATTTTAGAATTCTTTCCCTATGTCCAAATCATGAAGATACAGTAGTTCCCTTATCTGCAGGGGACACTTCCAAGACCCCAGTGGATGCCTGAAACTGAACAGTACTGAAACTTACATACACTGTTTTTTCCTGTATATACATACTCAGGATAAAGTTTAATTTGTAAGTTAGGCACGTTAAGAGAACAATAATAACTAATAATAAAATAGAATAACTATAACATTATACTGCAATAAAAGTTACATGAATGTGGTTTTTCTTTGTCTTTCTTTGTCTTTCTTTGTCTTAAATGTGTCTTTCGTTTTTTCACGGGCCAGGTGGCACAGATAGGCTGGATAGAGGGCTGACTCATGTTCTGCAGTGGGGACAGAGAAAGACAGCATGAGGTTTTATCATGCTACTTAAAATGGAAAATTTTAAACTTGGGAATTGCTTATTTTGGGGATTTTCCATTAATATTTTTGATGTGGGTAACCCAAACTGGCAAAACCAAAACAAGACTGTGGTAAGGGGAGACTACTAAATTATCTTTCTAAAGCTTAATTATTTTTGCCTTACATATTTGGTTGTATAATAAGCTTGAGATAAATTTTTGTCAGTTTGTGAATGGTGTGAAATTGGGGGCTGTGGGTTTTTACATCAATTTTATTAGGCACTCAGATGTGGGGTATATTTTTATAGCATTTTCCCATCATTTATTTCCTCTTGTTATTCTTGTGTGGGGGACTCTTATTAATTAAAGGTTGGAACTCCCAAACTAATATATAAACTTTCTTATTATTTTTAATATTCTATATCTTTGTGTTCTTGTTTATTTTATGGGATATTTATTTGACCCTATCTTCTATCCTTCTATTAAACTTCAGATTTTCATTATTATATTTTTAATTCCAAGGATTCTTTTTTGGTTCTCAAAATGTTTCTTTCTTTATAGCTTTCTATTCTTGTTTCATTTATGCATTATCTTTCCCTTTTCTCTTTGAAGATATGAACTATAGGTTTTTTTCTTGAATTTTTCTTTTAGGACCTTATCTGTCCTCTCATGCCCTGGATTGTCATCGTTTCCTCTGAATTTGTTTACTATCCCATTTTATTATAATGATTAATAATTACTTGGTGACCTTTAGTTGAAGGTTGGAATGAATTAATCTTAGAGACGCTAAAGAACTGCTTAGAAGGGAGGGCTTATGAGTTGGCAAGTTACATTGTAGAATGAGTGGCCCTCCAGACAGCTATTGGGTGTGGTTCCTGAGTAACACTCCCAAGCCTTAGAACTTTTTCTCTTAGCCTGGTCAGTTTCTCCAAAGAATTTGTTTGTTTATTTGTCTAGAAACCAGGAGACTGGTTGATAATGTATTTGTAGACAATGGAGCCAGGGATTTTGGACAGGGCATTTCACCATTTGGTATGATAATCCACCTGTTTTGGTATGCTGCTTCACGTTCCCCCACCAGTTCCCCCTGTACCTCCAAACACAGTAGGGAGCATTTCCACAGAGTAAATACAGCATTAGTTTTCTTTCCAAAGGGAAGCCTGATTGTCTGAGGGACAGGAACTTTTAAATACTTACCATCAACTTTATTTTTAACCTTATCCCATTCTTATTGTCTTTAGAAATTCTTTATTTCTCCATTCCTAGTTCTTTGGGGGGCTCTGCAAGTTGACTGACTTCTTGATTTGCCTGCTGGATTAGGTTTCAGTGTTCTGTGTTTTGCTAAGTCAGATACCATCTGTTCATTCACTTCTCAGCTTCCAAAATTTGGTTGACGTCTTTTGTCTACTGTCAAATTCTCTCCTGTTTTCTTTATCCTTGCGGCTTATTTTCTTTTTATTCCTTTACTATCATGGAATTTTAGGAAGAAGCAGAGATAAGCATATGTGCTCAATCTACTATATTAAATTGGAAGCTGAGTGTATCACAAGGTATCTAACTAATTGCCTGCTAACAGAGAATTATGCCAATGTTTTGCTGTTACAAATGATGGTGATGCACTCTTATACAAACATATCTGAACGTTTGGGGGAATGTTATCAAATTCCTAAATGTAGAAGCATTGGGTCAGAAGTCAAATACATTTAAAAGTTTTGATGGATACTACCAAATGTTACTCAAAAAAGTTCAATGAATTAATGCTCTTATTAACAGTGTGTATGAGTAGAACACATTTTTATTAATGAATTAGCTACATGTCCTCAGTGATGCTGGGCCAATAGATTTCTTTGCTTTATTTAAAATACTTCCTCTATTTTGAAATCTTCGTAAGATTTCATATTAGGTAACTGAAAAACTTGATATTAAACATTACTGTATTATAGTTCTTCAGGGAAAAAATGTAGTGTGCAAGTGATTAAATTAGTTTGCTAACAAAAATGGAGCCAATACCATTACTTGGATTTTCTTTATTTTTGCTGTGTTCTTCTGACTCACAGTCCTCCAGTTTCATATGTTCCTCTCAATTTCAAGCTTTACTGGAACTTTTAACATTAGAGGAACTGATGATTTTGTTATAGTCTGCTTTGACAAGATTACTTTGGGGGAATCCTTTGTCTGCTTTATGGTACAAACACCTGATCACCAGGCTTCTGACATGGGTACTAGTCCATCTGATTAGTTGAGTGTTTGTGCAAAAAGGGATACAAATGCATTTGTTTAGA
>CM053404.1:33376748-33460812 GCA_028644305.1 Xerus rutilus
GATTCAGTACCAGTAAACCACACATCTCTCTTCTGGAACACGCTTATTTACTGTGTCCTCATTTTTGAAATTTTTTTTCCTCAAAGAGTTAAAGTTATCTTTATTAGGAAACAAAGGAGAGAAAAAGAGAAATAAAGTATCCAGGAGGCCTCTGTTTTTATGCTATTCATTTTGGGTCTTTGTTTTTAGATTTGTTCTATCACATGCCACAGTCATATAATTTACTTATGCATTCAACTTGCTAAATTATTTTTTCATTTTATTTTGTGTCACATAACATGCATACATAATACACTGCATGACCTTCTCACAGGGGTACATGACCATAAATGAGTTAGTGTTTCATCAGTCATGAAAATGCTTCTTTAACTGATGTTCTCCAAACTCTTTGACAAGTAGTAATAATTAACTCCAGAGATGTACTCTCCATCAAATTCTACCAATATGGATAATGGGAAACCCTTTTCCCCCTGACCTCACTGGGGAACCTGTGCACATATGTAGTACTATTCCTGGGTGAGCAAACAGACTAACATTCCAGAGAAAATCTAGAGCCACATCTTGGCAAGGTTACATAGGCCCAAACCTCTAGGCACTTTTAAGGTGATGGGTTTCATCTTGACTCTAAATTTAATGATGTTTCTATGAATCCCAAATCTCCTTCCCTGACTGAGGGTAAGGGAGTTCATTTCTCAGTCTTCGTGGGTCCTTCCTTCTTCTTCTCCCTCCTCTTTCCTTGTTCTCTAACTCCTTTTTCCTTCTATCCTATCTTCCTTTCTTCTTTTCTTTTAAGTAAGTAACCCATTAGTCCTAAAGTATCTCAGGGAACTTGGGGCAGGAAGAGCCAGTAGACTTCATGTAGAATAGTTAGCAGCATCCCTGGCCTCTGCTTATTAGATAAAAATGGCATACCCCAGTTAATGACAGCCAAAAATGTCTCTAGACTTTGCCAAATGTTCCCTGCAGAGCCAAATTGTTCCTGGTTGAGAACTACTGGGGCATATGAAATTGTTCCCTTATTCTGTTCTTGGTTCTTCTGCATACACTGCAGAAACTGGCTCCCCAGAACCTCCCAACACCATCCCCACTCTGTTGTTCCATTTCACAATGCCCAGCTCCAAAGATATAGAATCACGATTTGATTCAGCCTTTGGATTGGTTCCTTGGAATGAGATGTGGACTCCTGGTCCAATTAGCAGAGCTGGGCAGGTATAGATCTTGCAGTATAAACATGGCCAAGGATCCTTCCTCCAAGGCAAGAATCATTCTGTAGAGCTGAATTTCCCTAGTAGCTCAGTTTGTTCTCCATTAACCATTTAATAGTTCCAATTTATATGAGAAAAATTCTAAAAATATTTTTAAAAAGCATCAGCTTTTTGAACATGATATTGTATATAAATGAAACATGTACAATTGTAGAGATGGTATAAAGCAGTCGGTTGAGAACACAGGCTTTGGAAGTGAACTCTCTGGGTTTACTTTCACTGTACCATGTGCCAGCTGTGACTTGGATAGATTATTTGATGTCTCTTTGCCCTGGTTTCCTCATCTACAAAATGGTAGTAATGATATCACTTAACAGATGTACCAGACATTGTTTTAAGTGGGTTAGTTAAATGACTTGCATAATTCTCACAACTGTGAGTTTAAAGTTTTTCCAGAAATCATGAGGACCAGATTTTTGAAATGGTAGAGCAGGATTTGTAATCCTCCAGCAGGATCTCAGAAAATGTCCTGTAATCAAGCACCAATGACTCTGCCATAAGACATAAGAATAGTCCACAAACAGAGATGCCAAAAAACTAAATATTAAAGGTCTTGCTGCCAAATAAGTGCACAGTTAAAAGTTGGAAAACATTTGTTTTCAGAACTTTTTTGAACTGTTCATTTGAATATTCATCTTCATCTTATAGGTTAGGAAAATGGGTTCAGACGGATAAAGTCGATTGACCAAGATTATACAAGGGCAGAAGCTAAGAATTGGATGCAGCCATTTTGATGTCACAAAGAACTGCTCTTGGCCACGGGGTTACAATTCTTCATTCTTCAGAGGACTGAATGGTATACAAAGCTTGCAGAGCAGGGTGGGCACATGATGAGTGCTATTTAAACTTCAACGATTGTGATTTTCTATATTCTAAGAGGTCATCATGATTTATTATCATAGCAGTGGACAGTGCAGTGATATAATTGGTTCATTAAGGCAGGGATTCCCAATTTCTCTCAGGGAGGGACCCTCAAAAATCTTCTAAGCCACACTAGAGTTAATCTTGTGACTGGCCCTGGCAACTGGCCTTGGCCACCAGGGATTCTGCCCAACTTCCCTCTGAGCTGAGGGGGTCTGTCATGGACTGAAAGTGTGTGTCCTCCCAAATTCTAAGGTAGAAGCCCTAACCTCCAATGGGACTGTATTTGGAGATGGGGCCTCTGAGGAAATAAGTAAGGTTAAACATTAAATTCAATAAATTAAGGGTCATAAGGGTGGTCCCTGATTGGATTAGTGTCCTATGTCTTTGTTTTCTGTTGTTAATAACACAATGTCACAGACTGGGTATATTATAAAGAAAAAAGGTTAATTTTGGCTTATGGTTCTGACCCAATGTGGAGGAGCCACATCTGATAATGGCCTTGAAGGCAGAGTCCTCAGGTGGAGACAGGGAGTTTGAGAGAGATCTAGTCAAACTGGTTTTTATAGCAAACACACTTTAGAGATTAAACTCATTAATCCATTAATTCTATGAATGGATTAACCCATTCCTGAAGGCAGAGTCCTGATCATCCCTTAAAAGTCCCAACTGGTCCCACCTCTTAATAACTTATAATGGGGATTAAGTTTCAACATGAATTCCAAAGAGGAGAAACCATATTAAAACCATAGCACCTTATAAAGAGAGAGGCCAGAGAACACCAGCTTTCTCTCTCTCTCTCATGCATACTTACTAAGAAATGCCATGTGAACACCTAGCAAGCAGCTGGCCATTTCCAAGCCAAGAAGAGAGCTCTCACCAGAAGCTGAATGTACTGGAACCTTAATCATGGACATCTAGCCTCCAGAACTGTGAGAACATAAGTTTTTGTTGTTTGGGCCATCCAGTGTGTGGTATTTTGTTACAGCAGCCTGGGTGGACTAATGCAGCTTCACATCACCCCCGTAGCCCAGCTTAGCAGTCAGGAAACTTGTAAGAAAGCATATAGATATGTTTCTCTCTGCCAAAAATGATTTCAAGCTGATGAATTTTCTGGATTTTTTCTCTTTTCTTTTCTTTCCCTCCCTCCCTTCCTTCTCTCCTTTCTTCCTTCCTCTCTCTACTTTACTGCCGCTAGATTCTCACCTGTGACTTGTCATACTTGGTTATAGATTTGACTGTGATACCTTTTCCTCCCACACTGGGATGATAACAGTTTATCACCATTGATGGGTCCAAAACCTATAAAATCAAACTTAGTGTAGAATGCACAATAAAAAATATCGACTACACTGACCTTTGGAATGCTCTTGACAGTCAAGTATATGAACTTGTAGCATAGACTGTCGCCATTCATCATCAACCATTCTTTTTTTTTTTTTTTTTGGTGTGTTCTTGAGAAATGAGCTTCCAAATAAAACTGAATGTGACACCCTTTTCTGATTGAGGAGTGTGCATTTAAGACGTGAATAATTAAGTATAGATTAAACTATACTTTTCAATCTTATAGATGATTAACTATTTGGCAGAAATCAAAATGTTTCTTTGTTCAGACTTCATTTAAAGCTTCCAAAAGAATTCAGTACAATCAAAGTTTTAAATTTTTATCATGTAAACATTAACTCATTCTTCTCCTAGGCCCCTGTGAGGACATTTTGTCATTGTCAGCATTTTCCCAAGAAGTTTATCAAAGAAAAGAAAATGATCTTCTCATCCTCAAAAGCATGAAGGACACTGCATTCTGCTTCTGTCCAGCACAGTTGTTCTAGAATGGACTTTTCCACTCTGTGCTGTTTACTCATCAAATATTGCTTCACTTCACTTTGTTAGAGGAAAACCATTTTGAAAATCAGCGGAAGTCCAGGCTGGAATTATTTTTTATTTTTCACATATACACTCACATGTATGAAAAACTCTCAATGAAATTATAGCCAACCTTAAAATATGGTAAAAAATCTATTCCATAAATAGATCCTTATTTTCAACTAGCTGGGCAGACAAGAAGTAAGGAGGAAACTTTTAGTCCACATATAAAAGAACATGTCAAAGCAAAACCCTCTCAAGTACTAGTGGAAAGGTACAGTCTTGATTAATTTGAAAAAGAGAAAAGAGGGGAAACAAACTTGATCAATATAGAAAGTGGCATTGTCAGCTTGCCAAATAATTAGAAAAACACATGAATTGATGTTATATGGGAAAAAAAGTAAAACAGGTTGCACACACTTAGTTACAACCGTTTAAAAGTAGCTTTATTATTTTTTATAAAAAGTAAGTGTTCTAAGAAATTCAGAAAAGGCAGGAAAAGGACATTTATAAGCTCACTTTCCCCACACAACTGTGTTCTGCTTTGTGTGTTCATTTCTTTTCTCCTTGTGCATACATGTGTTTCTATATCACATACATCGGTGTGTCTATATCACATACATCAGTGTTCTGATTTTGAGTTAGGAGCTCAACATAGGCATTTCTGTGTGCTGTGACAGTCCTCGTGACTGTCATTTGTAAGGCTTTATTGTAGTCCATGGATTAGACACATCTGTGTGCAACTTAGGGTAAATATTTTTTTTTAAATTTTTTTTTAGTTGTAGATGGACACAATTATCTTTATTTTATTTATTTTTATGTGGTGCTGAGGATCGAACCCAGTACCTCACGCGTGTGAGGCAAGCGCTCTACCACTGAGCTACCACCCCAGCCCCCAAGGGAAAGTATTTTAAAAGGAAAGAGAGTAGAGGATCATGCATTGGTGTCCAGATAATTTGACTATAAAAATCTCAGCGTGAGGTTCTAAAGAGAATTATCTGCAAACTACAATGAAGAAAAAATTAGTTTAAATGTTTAAGGGACATAATATTTCTTGGATTTATAGTTTTCCCTCTTATTTTTCCTGTGCTAGCCTCCCTCACTCAATATTGAACTCTTTTGTGTTGTCTCCACATCATAAGGGGAAAATTGACATGGAAAGATGAAGACATAGGTCTCTGTTGATAGTTTTCCTCTTGAACTCTAAGAAATATATGTGTGATTTTGGCTATTTTTATTTCCTAGTAATTATTATTAGCAAATAGTATCAAAGATATTTATGTACTAATAATTTTCTAACTACGTCTCTGATTTAGTAACTGGTATGAGTTTAATGTAGTTAAATATTTTTAACTTAGTTAAGGGTTTTGTTTTGTTTTGTTTTGTTTTTTGGTGGTGCTGGGAATCAAACCCAGGGCCTTGCATATGTTAGGCAAGGGCTCTACCACTGAGCTACATCCCTAGTCCCTAGTTAAGCATTTTTTGAGTACCAACTTGTATGTTACCATATAGCTGTCAGAATAGAATATAAAATCTATTACTTTATAATTTGGAAAATTATTGAAAGGAGCAAATGAAGATGAAAAGTGTTATCAGTTGGTATTATAGGGGAGAAAATTGATATTTGTTAATGTGTGAATATTTTAATATGTGTCAGATGCTTTTCCTTGGATTTTGCCATTTAATTGTAATTTAAGCCCATTAAAGAAGAACTATTAATTCCAAAATACATGGGAGAGATTCAGAAAACCAAGGTGCATGTGAAGATATATACCTAGTTACTGAGTTAGACAGTGCCTCTATAGCACTGTTCCATGGGATTAAATATGTAATATAGTTTTCATATTTGTAGCAAATTTTTAAAGGCCTCAGTGAAAAGTTTTATAACTGAAGGGAAGGAAGTCCTTAGAATTATTTAGAGAGGACTGTCCTGTTAGAGGAATATGGGTTTCTTTTTCTTTTTTTACTGGTATTATATTTTTAAAAATATTTTTCAGGGCTGGGATGTGGCTCAGTGGTAGAGCACTTGCCTAGCATGCATGAGGCACTGGGTTTGATTCTCAGCACCACATATAAATAAATAAAATAAAGGCCCATTGACAACTAAAAACAATTTTAAAAGAATATTTTTCATATTTTTTATTGGTGCATTATAGTTATACATAATGGTGAAATTCATTTTTATATAAGATGAAATCTTAGAGTAGTTTTGATTTGCATTTTGCTAATTACTAAAGAAGTTGAACATTTTTCATGTATTTGTTGATCAATTGCATATCTTCCGAGAAGTGCCTGTTCAGTTCCTTAGCCCATTTATTGATTGGGTTATTTATTTTTTGGTGTTAAGTTTTTTGAGTTCTTTTATATATCCTGGAAATTAGTGCTCTATCTGATGTGTGTGTAGTAAAGATGTTCTTCCACTCAGTGGGCTCTCTCTTCATGTTATTGTTTCCTTTGCTGAAAAAAACTTTTTTGTTTGAATCTATCCAATTTATTAATTCTTGATTTTATTTTTTGCTCTTTAGCAGTCTGGTTAGGGAAGTCATGACCTAATCTGACATGATGAAGATTTGGCTTTACTTTTTCTTCTATTAGGTACAAAGTCACTGGTCTAATTCCTAAGTCTTTGATCCACTTTGAGTTGAGTTTTGTGCATGGTAAAAGACAGCGGTTTAATTTCATTTTGCTGCGTATGGATTTCCAGTTTTCCTAGCACCATTTGTTGAAGAGGCTATCTTTTCACCAATGTATGTTTTTGGTGCCTTTGTATAGTATGAGATAACTGTATTTATTGTGGGTTTGTCTCCATGTCTCTTATTCTGTACCATTGGTCCACATGTCTGTTTTGGTGCCAATACCATGCCATTTTTGTCACTATAACTTTGTAGTATAGTTTAAGGTCTGGTATTGTGATGCCTCTTGCTTCACTCTTCTTGCTAAGGATTTCTTTGACTATTCTAGGTCTCTTATTTTTCCAAGTGAATTTTATGATTGCTTTTTCTATTTCTATAAGGAATGACATTGGGATTTTATTTGGGATTGCGTTGAATCTGTATAGCACTTTTGATAGTATGGCCATTTTGACAATATTAGTTCTGCGTATGGAAGAGCATGGGAGATCTTTCCATCTTCTAACGTCTTCTTCAATGTCTTCCTTTAGTGTTCTGTAGTTTCATTGTATAGGTCTTTCATCTCTTTTGTTAGATCGATTCCCAAGTATTTTATTTTTTTGAGGCTGTTTTGAATGGATAGTTTTCCTAATTTCTCTTTCTGAGGGTTCAACACTGATGTATAGAAATGCATTTGATTCATGGGTGTTGCTTTCCTATCCTGCTACTTTGCCAAATTCATTTATTAATTCTAGAAGTTTTATGGAGTTTTTGGATCCTCTAAATGTAGAATCATGCTGTTGGCAAATAGTGATAGTTTGAGTTCTTCTTTTCCTATTTGTATTTCTTTAATTTCTTTCATCTGTCTAATTCCTCTGGCTAGGGTTTCAAGAACTATGTTGAATAGGAGTGGTGAAGGAAGGGCATCCCTGTCTTGTTCTAGTTTTTAGAGGGAATGCCTCCAATTTTTTCCATTTAGAATAATGTTGGCCTTGGGTTGAGCATTTTACAATTGCTTTTACAATGTTGAGGTATGTTCCTACTATCCCTAGTTTTTCTAGCATTTGGAATATGAAAAGATTTTGTATTTTATCAATTGCTTTTTCTGCATCTATTGAAATGATCATATGATTTTTAAGTCTATGGGTGTGATGAATTACGTTTATTGATTTCTGTATGTTGAACAAACCTTGTGTCACTGGGACGAACCCCACTTGATCATGGTGTACTATCTTTTAATATGTTTTTGTATGTGATTGGCCAGAATTTTATTGAGAATTTTTGCATCTATATTCATCAGGGATATTTGTCTGAAGTTTCTTTCCTTGATGTGTCTTTGTCTGGCTTAGGTATCAGGGTGATACTAGCCTCATATAGAATGAGTTTGGAAGGGTTCCCTTCTTTTCTATTTCATGGAATAATTTGAGGATTATTAGTATTAATTCTCCTTTAAAGGTCTTGTAGAACTCATCTGAGAATCCATCTGGTCCTGGGTTTTTCTTGGTTGGTAGGCTTTTGATGATGTCTTTTATTTCATTGCTTGAAATTTATAAGTTTAAATTGTGTATGTCCTCCATATTCAAATTGGGTAGATCATAGTTTTATAGAAATTTGTTGGTGTCATCTATATTTTCTATTTTATTGGAGTGTAAATTTTCAAAATAGTTTTTAATTATCTTCTGTATGTCAGTGGTATTTGTCATGATATTTCCTTTTTCATCATGAATTTTAGTAATTTGAATTTTCTCTCTCGTTTTCATTAGGGTTTATCAAATTTATTTATTTTTTCAAAAAACTAGCTTTATGTTTGTCAATTTTTTCAGCTATTTATTTTGTTTCAATTTCATTGATTTCAGCCCTAATTTTAATTATTTCCTGTCTTCTGCTTTTGGTGTTGATTTTTTCTTCTTTTTCTAGGGCTTTGATATGTAATTTCAGGTCATTGATTTGTTGACTTTTTCTTCTTTTCATGAATGGGCTCAATGCAATGAACTTTCCTCTTAGCACTGCCTTCATAGTGTCCCAGAGATTTTGGCATGTTGTATTGGAATTCTCATTCTCATTCTCAGAATTCTCTTAAGATTTTTTTTTATCTCCTCCCTGATGTTATCTATGCATTGCTCAATAGCATATTATTTAGTCTCCAGGTGTTGGAATAGCTTCTATTTTTTATTTTATCATGGATTTCTAATTTTATTCCATTATGGTCTGATAGAATGCAGGGTAGTATCTTTATTTTTTTGTATTTTCTAAGGGTTGTTTTGTGGCATAACATATGGTCTATTTAAGAGAAGGATCCATGTGCTGCTGAGAAAAAAGTGTATTTGCTTGTTGATAGATGAAATATTCTATGTTTGTATCTGTTAAATCTAATTTGTTGATTGTATTCTTGAGTTCTATAATTTCTTTGGTTAGTTTTTGTTTGGAATAACTATCCAGTGGTGAGAGAGGTGTGTTAAAGTCACCCAGTGTTATTGTGTTGTGGTCTATTTGATTCTTGAAATTGAGAAGGGCTTTTTTGATTTATGTAGATACTTCATTGTTTGGGGCATAAATATTTATGATTGTTATGTCTTGTTGATTTATGATCTCTTAAGCAGCATGAAATATCCTTCTTTATCACTTCTGATTAACTCTGGTTTGAATTCCACTTTATCTGCTTGTTTATGTGGTCCATGTGAGTGGTATGTTTTTTCTCATCCTTTCACCTTCAGTCTGTGGATGTCTTTTCCAATAATAGGAGTCTCTTGGAGGCAGCATATTGTTGGGCCTTTTTTAAAAAAAAAAATCCAATCAACCAGTCTGTCTTTTAATTGATGATTTTAGACACTAACATTCAGGGTTATTATTGAAATATGGTTTGTATTCCCAGTTATTTTGGTTTGTTTTCAGTTTTTACTTGACTTAGTTTCTCCTTTGATTGGTTTTCCCTTTAGTGTAATTCCTCCCTTTGTTCATTTTCATTATTGTTTTTCATTTCCTCCTCACAGAATATTTTGCCAAGAGTGTTTTTTAGTGCAGGCTTTCTCACTATGAATTCCTTTAGCTTTTGTTTATCATGGAAAGTTTTTATTTCATCATCAAAACTGAAGCTTAATTTTGCTGAATATAAGATTCTTGGTTGGCATCCACTTTCTTTTAGAACTTGGTATATGTTGTTCTAGGATCTAGCTTTGAGGGTCTGGGTTGAGAAATCTGCTGAGATCCAAATTGGTTTCCCCCTATATGAAATATGATTCCTCTCTCTTGCTGCCTTTAAAATTCTATCCTTATTCTGTATGCTAGGCATTTTCATTATAATGTGCCTTGGTGTAGATTGGTTGTAATTTTGTACATTTGGTGTCCTGTAATCCTCTTGTGTTTGATTTTACAATTCATTCTTCATGTTTGGGAAAATTTCTGATATTATTTCATTGAAGAGATTATACATTCCTTTGGTTTGTATCTTTGTGCCTTCCTCTATCCTGATAAATCTTAGATTTTGTCTTTCGATGCTATCGCATAATTCTTGGATGTTCTGTACATGGTTTCTTACCATCTTCACTGTGTGGTCAACTTTATTTTCAAGATTATATATTTTGTCTTCCTTGTCTGAGGTTCTGTCTTCCAAGTTATCTAGTCTGTTGGTGATGCTTCTATTGAGTTTTTCATTTGGTTTATCGTTTCCTTCATTTAAAGGATTTCTATCTGTGTGTTTGTTTTCAGAATAGCTATCTCTTTCTTGAAGTAATCTTTTGCTTCCTGTGTTTGTTTATCTCTTTGTTGGAGTGATCAATTGTTGCCTGTATTTACCCTCTTATGTCATGGCTTGATTTGCTGATCATTTTAATCGTGTACATTCGAACTCCTTCTCTGACATTGGATTCTATTATTGTATCATCTTGGTTTGTTTGGGGAACTTTCTTCCTTTGTCTTTTCATGCTTTCCATGTGTCTACCACTCTAGCAGTGAAGATCCAAGGTATTACAGTTTCTACCCTATCATCTTATAGTGTCCTTGCAGGTTACTGATGTCTTGCATTTGAGGGGAAGATCTACATTAACAGCACCCAGTGCAAATAATATACAGTCTTAAACCAAATAGTTCATGTTTAGATGATTACAGTTTTGTAACAATAAATGGAAATGATGTGTTCAATTATTATCTGAAATATAAGCCATAGTTTTGCAAAAGTGTCTACAGATTCTAATGGTGGACAAAGAGAGAAATCAGGGAATGTAGAGTGTGATGCTTTATCAGGTAGGAGGTGAGAGTATAGAGCTATCAGATTATAGGAAGAGTGAAAGATGAATCAAAAGAAGTTGACTGTTTACGGAGAAAAGAGAGAAAGAGGTGACTCTCTTGCCTCTGCAACAAGATGTTGGCTATTAGCACACTTAGCAGGGATACCCCTGGTGTAATCAAGCCTGCAGGGATTTTGGGGATGGTCTTCCAGGTCCTGGCTGTTGTCCCTAGATGGAAGTGGGCACATCCCCAGTTGGTGGCAGTGTAGTGTCAAACCTGTAAGTACCTTGGTGTTGGGCTTCCAGTCCCCAGCTAGTGTCCCAAGATATAAGCTGCCTCAACTAAAGATGGTAGTGGCAGCAGCAGAGGTGTCCCAAGATGGCATTAGAGGTGTCCCAAGATGATGGTGGCCACTTTTAGAGATGGAACTGAAAGAGCAGGCTGAATGATGGCTTTGGGCAGCTTGTTTGGAGATGCAGCACTGTGGTGTGCAGGCATGGTCCTGTGCCTGTGCCTGGGCCTGGGCTCGGGCTCCTTGTGGATCAGCGGGGTGGTCCTGGGCCTGCTTCAATTTGACTTCTTTCTATCCTATTTTTATCCCTTTTATTTCCTTCTCTTGCTTAATTACTAGAATTTCCAGTACTATATTGAATAGAAGTGGTAAGAGTGGATATCCTTGTTTTGTTCTAGATTTTAAAGGAAACACTTTCAGTTTTTGTTTATTTACTATAATGTTGGCTTTGTTTTTTTTTTATGATGTTGAGGAAGTTTTCTTCTATCACTAATTTCTTCAGTGATTTTATCATGAATGAGTGCTGAATTTTGTTGAAGCCCTTCTCTGCATCTATTGAGATGTGGGTTTCCTTTTCTTTTTAAAAATCTTTCTGAGCCAAGATATATTACTATTTGAAATTGTACCACAGCCTAAGGGCCTCTTATAGGCCCTTCTCAGAAAAATGCTCATTCGGAACATTTTTCACACCCAACTTCAGGACACATGTAAATGCCTTTACATGAAGTCCGTGGATAGGGTATGGTGACTGATCTTCTTTTGCAGTTTATGAAGTTCTACTCAATATAACTATTATTCTCCAACACTCTCCTGATTAAAAATTGTAATAATTATAGAATATGGAAAATTAAAATTTCTTATCTCCTCCATCAGACTTCTGGAGGCAATAAATAACAACAACATTAGGATTATAGCTAAAATGTATTTGAACACTTACTATGGGTATGTCCTATGCTTCATGACATGAAGTGGGTCATCTCATTTCATGTCTGCAAATCCATGAGGTAGGAATTGGGATTTGGAAGGATCAACAAAAAGCATTCACTTTCCCCCTGAGTTCTAAACTAATTTAGAGATAGAAACAGGTGTCCAAGAGATGAAGAGCAAAATACCATTTTTTAAAAAATATTTTTTAATTGTAGATGGACACAATATCTTTATTTATTTATTTTTATGTGGTACTGAGGATCGAACCTGGTCCCTCACGCACGCGAGGCAAATGCTCTACCACTAATCTACGATCCCAGCCCTGCAAAATACCACTTTTAAGTGCTAATAATACCAATGATTGAGGACCAAGGCTTAAAACTACCAGCCAAATAATGTTGCAAATACTTTGCTCATGAAAAAGACTTACCCAAGTCTCAATCACTGGTAGCTCATAAACAACCACAGGCCTCCTTGCAAGAACATTGGACCCTCTTTCATTTATAGCATGGAACTTCTGAGAAGGGTAAATGATCTGTACATACAGGAAGATCCTACATGGGAATAAAAGGAAGGGAAGGGCTGAGGTGAGCATGCACAACTGTTTCTCTCAATGAATCATTGAATTAACTCCTGTTATGAAAAGGAAGAAGGTCCAGGAGTGTTAACTCCACTGTGGTCCCTGCCACATGGAACCATGGGAAAGGCAGCCTGTCCCCAGCTGTAGGTATTTTACATGGTCTTGTCCTACAGATAAGGAAATGGAGGCACCAAGACCCTGAATAGAAGCTCACTTGGTAAGTGATAGAGAAGTCTAAATAAGGTCACTAAATACATAAAAGATGGAGTCAGGATTTAATAAGGCAGCCCAGGACATGCTCAGGCTTAGTTCAGGTACAAGACACTGGGAAATTTAGAAAGGGAGGGCAGATGCAAGAGAAGTTAAAAAAAAAAAAAAAGAGTGAAAATGGTTGGACTTGCTTGTTGTGACAGTTGGAAAAGAATCAAAGTCACTTCCAGTTTTCTACCATACCTAGTTTAGAAATAATGAAAGCATTAAAAAAAAAAAGTGAGTCCAAGAATGAATAGCCAGTGCTTTTTTGGACATGTGTTTTTGAAGTACCTTATAGTTGATTGGAAATTTGAGTCTGCAACTTGAAAGAAAGATTGGAAGTAGAGATTTAGATTTTAATTTTCCATTTCAAGGAGATAGCTGACTGAAACTAAGGGAGTCTCAAGTATAGACAGTTTTATAAATGAGTTTTGTATTTGAAATGCCAAAAGATTTGAGTTGGTAACATTCAGAGATTTGATCCAGTTTAAGGGCAAGGCCCGGTATCACCTAGGACCTGACCATGACCCCAGTGCACTGTAGAGCAAGCTTACAGGTGACACCAAAATACTGCAGTTTCTGTTTGTCTGGTCCAGGTTCTGTCATCCCATTTCCGCCCTGTTCTCTGCCCTAGGAAGCTGCCATTGGTGAATATCATCAACAGGACTCCCATTGGGTCCAATAGTGCATCCTCTGCCCCTGCTAGTTGGAAGGCAGAGGAGCATGAGGTTAATGTTTGTATTTCCTTGGCTCTTTTACTGTCAGATCCTGTGCCTGGATACTTCCCTTCACCCAAGACCTTCTGCAGCAACTCTCCAAGGTTCTAGTAACTGCTTTCTCTCTCTTTGCCTCCTTAGGCCTAGAGGTGGTACTAGCTTCCAACTGCTACTGTCCTGGGGAACTCCACTTTTTGTGTTGGATTTTATTAATATTGCTCATTCCTTTATAAATAATGTCTTTGTTGAAGTCTGTCCCATTTCCACGTTACACCTGGGTCTTGATTAATACCTGTAAAATACCCTGGAAACCAGAAGAAAATCATCTTTTCTAAGGCACTAGTCTTACCTGTAGTAAACAGAGGGGCTTCTACTATGGGGACCTCAGACCTGGGAGGAGATGACAGAATTAGTACCTGTGCAAATTCACATGTACAGGCAGCATTCTTAGTGGCTTGAATAATATCCTACACAATTGCCATGATTTTAAAAAATGCACATAAGTGTCTTGGTGAGTCACAAAATAAAATTTATTTGGAAATATTATAAAGTTCATTTTATCTCTTGTCTTCATTTGTTTTTTTAAACAGCAGGAAACTTATATTAACAATACAACTTATTACCAGGTTTGGCTAAAGGCATATTTTTAAGCTTATAGATTGTACTCACATGCAAAGATGTTGAGTACTAGTTTCAAGGCCTTTGTTGTTCAAAGTTCGCTTAACTTCTTTGTGTCACAAACTAGAAGCAGGTGGAATGAACTGGTTCAGTCATAATTATTTCTATCAGGATAGGAACAAGGACAACTACCCACATCTAGGGGAATTTTTAAAAAATTATTTCTAACTTTCATTTCAAGGAAGAAAGCCAGGCCCCCAGTCTCTCAGAGAAAAAGAGCACACCATATTCTCAGCCTTGGCAACACCTTGCCCTTTGTGTGACCTGCTGTGGCTCAAGCAGTGAACAGAGTCTACAGAACACAAAAATAAACATCTCTGAGGGCCTGTGGAATTTGATGGCCTGTGTAATGTAGGGCAGACAGTGGGCTGCAGGCCAGGCTCCGTAGGTAAGCCCTCCCGCAGCCCACACTCCTTCTCAGCCACTCTGCAAAAGCAAGAAGAGCAAACCTGCTGGTAAAGTTCTGTGTCCATGTTTGGACTGTTCAGGGGTCAGGCCTGGATATGCCCCCTTGTACCCAGGGAGCTGTATTCACCTAGGGCTGTATTAGCCAAATGCTGGCTAGGCTGGTTATAGTGGATTAAAAACAAAGAAAACACTAGTGATTTATTGCCCCCATTCCTACATCTCCTTGTACCACCTCCCATGTGATCTGAGAAAATCTTTGGAACTAGAGAATTGAGGAAATTCATTCATGAAATACTTATTGAGCACCTATTCTCTTCCAGGCGCTATCCTGGAGATAGACTGAGTGAATGGGAACTTAGGGTCCCCTGCTGATAGGGGGCTCACACTCTCACACAGACATTTGTCCTTCTGCCTGCATTCTCTTTCAAACACCAGGTTTCCATGATACTCCATGATACAAGGGGTTAACTTCTAACCAACTGAAATATTTGACTCCTTGCCCCTCCTGTTTCAACAACATGGCGGAGGGCAGTGATTACAGAGTGAGGCAAATGTTGTGGTATAGACAGGCTGCACTGTTCTTCAATAATAGGCTCTCTGTTGACTAACAAAAAGACTCTGTGAAATGTGCCTCAAATCCCCAGGTTCTCCTCTGCAGCCAAGAAGCTTCGGACATAACATAATCTGACTTAATAATTCCACATTCTGTAAGAATGCAAAATTAGAATTAAAGAATTCCACAAGCCCACCGAGTTAGACACAAAAATTTCTTCATTATACCATGTAAATATATATATATGTCATATATATATGACCAAGTATCTGAGAGCTCAATATTTACGTGGTATACATATATAATGTATATATGTAAATTTTATACATATATATGTATAAAATGTATTGGTCATATATATATATAAATGTATAAAACATATATGCACATACATACATATACGTATATATACATATATTATAAAATACACATTTTTGTATTTTTTATTTGATATGTATATTTTTAAGTCGATCAGGGCTATAGCTCAGAGCTGTCACTTATTTTACTTCCAAATAAGAGAGAGAAGAACCTCTCATGATTGCATAAAATGGAAACTGGGGGCAAGTTCCTGGTTATAAACTACACTGTCAACAAAGAAGTAAGCATTTTTTCTGACGTTGCCTAGAATCAGTGGCTCTGTGTATCAGGAGCTGAAAGGGTAGAAAAGAATTTTGCTTTATACATTCTGCCTCTTAATGTGAATCATGAGTTGCACATTTTCTTTCCTTTCTGTAGACCAAATACCATATCAATCACTTTGCTGTTTATTCTGGGTCCTATGTAAAGTATTCCTGTCTTCAAAATATCACACACAGTGTAGAAACTTGGGCAGCTTTCTTAGCAAAGGTCAATGTTTCAGTTTAGTGCCCAAAGGTCCCTGACAGACATCCAAAAATTTCTGGTTGAAGTCAGTAATTATTTACTCCCCTGTTACCAGGATTTGTTTGAGGACAAAGCAGAAAGAAGCAGAAAAGAAAAAAATAAAAAAGTGAATCATTAGTCTTTTTTCATCTAAGAACTCTTGGGTAGTGTCTTTGAGCAACAAAAATAAATCCATATGAAGTTGAAGACATCCTAAGTCCCAGACACTCTAAAGTAGGCAAAACAGCTTTGTCTCTGGGTCAGAGTATACAAACTTGAGCAGAGAGGGGCTTCCAAAACTTCCTCCCATTCTATACCCTCCCGGAAATTGAGTTTGCTTCCAGGATAGGAATCTGTAAGCTGGAATTCTTTGCTATGCTGGCTTAAGGGCTTTGCGGAAAGGTGCTGAAATTCCCTCCCAGCATACTTGGAAAACTGTCTTTTGACATCCTTCATACACGTGGTCCTTCTGTGTTTCCTATTCATAGGTCAGTACGTTAGATGGACCCTTGAGTCCTGGGTTGGGGTAGAATCATACATTTAATTCTTGGTAAGAGGGGGTAATAAAATGTCAAGAGACTGGAAAGCAAGTTATCCTCCATCAATATCCATAGGGGTTTAGAATTAACAACATTTAGCAAATATACATGCCAGGCACTGTTTTATATGATGGGGACACAATGTAGAAAACATAATAAGTATGGCCTCCACCATGATGGAGCTCAGAGGCCAGCAGAGAGACAGCAGTGTGCCTTGATGAAGCTATGAAGTGAGACCTCAGGTGGAAGCTTGGTAGAGCATTGCTTACTGTATCTGTGAAATGGAGATTATAATACCATTATAATACCTGCCTCATAGGGTTGGAATGAAGGTAAACTGGAATAACATGGATAGCAGTGAATTCAGAGCCTGGTGGCTTAAGTACCCCTAAATAGTAACTGTTCATATTATTATTTTGTGACTTTGTCTCTGGCCCAGGAGTCAGAGATGATCTCTAAGAGCTGGCTGATGCCTCTCTGACGAGAACACCACATTCCAGTGTGGGCCACTTAGATACAAGCTGGTTGTGTTAAGTATTCTTCATCTTCTAGTTGTAATGGCTGTTTTTCTTGCTTTATGTCTGGAGATTAGTTTATTTTTTATGACTTGGGTGGAGAGGTTTCCTCAGTGAAGGCAGAACTCATTTCATTCATTCATTAGGCATTTATTAAGCTCTTACTGTGTACCAGGTTCTGTGTGAGTGTATGTAAGAGTGGTGTATGTGAGTGTGTGAGTGAGGGGGGCAGAGACAGTTGCAGTTTGGGGGTGGTGAGGAGAACTGGGGAGAAAATATGTCCGAAGATAGTTTCTGTTCAGTGGAGTTAAAGAGCCTAGTGATGGAGATAGATAGAGGTAAGAAGATAACAATAATGTACTTGGTAATGCAAGAAGGGGGCATGTGCAGACGTCTCCAAAGGCCTGGAAAAGGGAGATACCTGCTTTGAGGTGTGCATGCAGTTGAAGCAGGAGTCATAGAAAAGTTGAACAGGAAGTAGAGAAGGAAGGAATTTAAAGGAACAGCTTGTAAAAGATATAAAGCCTGACCTTTTTAGTCAGTTGCAAGAAATTTATAGTATCATAAGTAGGTAAGGGCAGACATGGCGGGCTGGAAATGAGACTGATATTTGGCAAAGGAGCTGGTTGTGTATACTGTTGAATATAGTTTCTACTGTGGATTCTGAGGACCAGGTAATGCTCAATAGATTATGTCTGAGGACACTTGGTTTCCACAATCACAAATAATGTCTCTGTTTCCTTCTTGCTTCTACAGAGACAAGAGTGTCTACATAGACGAGCTTCAAATGGGACACCCTAAGGGCTACAAATGATGTATCCTGAGAGTACCTTCCCACTCACTGCACAGGGTCCTTCCAATAGGGTCCATTTGAAAATCTCACAATTCCTTTGTTGCTATAATAAATCTAAACTTCTTCATAAGCCTCCATTTTAAATCAAGGCAAAACTGGGGAGTTCGTTTTGCAGTTTAGATAGGAAACTATCTATCCACAGATTATGAAGATTTTTCTCCTTTGTTTTCTTCCAATAGTTTAATACTTTTTGCTTTTATGTTTATATCTATGACCCATTTTGAGTTAGTTTTTGTGTATGATGTGATGTAAGACTCAAAATTCATTTTTTCCCCTATGAACAAATGTGTAGATCTATCTCTGGGCTCTGTTCTATTCCACTGGTCTAATGTGCCAATATCATACTGTCTTGATTACTTTGGTTTTAGAGTAAGTATTGAGATCAATTGATATAAGTTTTTAACCTTTGTTCTTGCTCTTAAAAATTATTTTGGCTTTTCTAGGTCTTTTGCATTTTCATATAAATTTTAGAATCAGCTTGCCATTGTCTATCAAAAAGAGAATGTAGGTTAAGCATCAAAACTGTCAGTCAGCTTGGGTAGATGTGATATTTTCCAAGTTTTCTAATCCATGAACATGGTCTCTGTCTCTTAGTCTCAGTCTCTGTCTCTGTTTTTTCCCTCTCTCTCTCTTTCTCTCTTTCTTTCATAAATTTCCCTCATTGTTGTTTTATAGTTTTTAGTCTACAAGTAATGTACATATTATGCTAAATTTATTCCTAGGCATGTCATATTTTTAAGCTACTACAAAGTGATATTTTAAATTATAATTTATAATTATTTACCACTAATATAGAGAAATGCAATTGACTATAAGAGGAAAAATATCATAAATTTCATTTAATCAAAATCAATAGCTATGCATTTCAAAATACATCACTAAGAAATGAACAGACAAAACACATATTGAGAGAAATTATCTACAATGCATATCCCTACAAAGGATTTGTATGTAGAATTAATGAATTCTTTAATCTCAATAATAAAAAGATAACCCAATAAAACACAAGCATAATATTTGAATAGACACTTTATAAAAGAAGATTTATGAATAATTAATGATTACATGAAATACGGTTGACACCAGCCAGGAGCAGTGGCACATGCCTGTAATTCCAGGAGCTTGGGAGGCTGAGGCAGGAGGATCGCAAGTTCAAAGCCAGCCTCAGCAAAAGTGAGGCTCTAAGCAACTCAATGAGATCCTGTCCCTAAACAAAATACAAAATAGGGCTAGGGATGTGGCTGAGTGGTTGAATGCCCTTGAGTTCAATCCCCAGTATCCCTCCAAAAAGAAAAATGGTAGTCATCAGGGAAGGAGAAATTAAAACTGTAATGAGATATTATTATCTACTCAGTATTGTTCAGGTTTGGGGGCAACTAGAACTGTAATATGTTACTAGTAATATCATATAACAACCTTAAGACAATTTGGCAGGTTCTTCTTAAGTTAAATATACACTTACCATATGACTCAGCACTTTCATTCCTTGATGTTTACTCAAGAGAATAAACACATGTCCACAAAAAGGCTTGAGTATAGATGATCACAGATGTTTTTTCATAATGGTCTAAACCTGAAAACATCAGGTTTTCTCCTGATGTCCATCAACAGATGAATGAATAAACACATTGTAGTACATCCATAACACAGACTACTATATTCAGTATTAAAAAAGGAATTAACTGGATACAACAAACTGGATGAATCTCAAAATATCATCATGAGGGGAAAGGGTGATAGGTCGGTGGTAGAGCCTGTGCTCAGCACATGCTAGGCCGTGGGTAGCCAATCCCTAGCATGTGCACGCGTGTGCACACACGCACACACAAAATCAGCAAAAAGTGACAGAAACAAAATAGCCCATATCATGTGATTCCATTTTTATAAAATTCTTGGCAGACAAGACTAATCCATATTGACAGAAAGCAAATCAGAGGTAGCCTGGTAGTGGGATTGGTAAGGACCAATGACAAGGAAGCCTGATGGAGCATTTGTGGGTGATGAAAATGTTCTGTCTTGTTGGTGGTGGTTGTGGTTACAAGAGTGTATACATTTGTCCAATGTATTGAAATGTAATTTTAAAATAGTGGGTTTTGTTGTATATTAATTTTAAAAGTCTTTAGCAGTCTTTACAAGTTTAATCTTTTTCAGCTAGGTGCAGTCTTTTCTGCAGATTATTTAGTCAAATCCAAGGTTAATCTCCTCATGAGCACTGTGTCTTCCCCCTTGGGTGTCCCCCTTTAGAAGGAAGTGCCTGGTCTGGGGAGAGCATATGCAGCCTGTGGCAACAGCAGAGAAAGGGGTTGTCATGCTGGTGGCTGGCTGTTCACTGAGGTCTCCTGAGCCTGGGCTGAGTTTTCTCCAGTATTGGTCAGTGGGACCCCTGCTGGTCTTCTGGGCCTCATAATACAGTGAAACTCATCTTGCTGGTGTGCAGGTGTTGACTTCCACCCTCATGGTGTGTTGTGATGAATTGCTGCTGGTGCAACCTGTGGTTTGTACTTTCTGTATGAAAGTACTTTCTCCAGGGCCTAGAGAAATTCCCCATCTTTCTTGTTAAGTTCCTCTTAAGGACCAGCTGTCATTTCCACTGGCTTACTTGCCATAGAGTCCTTTTCCCCTTTGCCATGGCCCTCTCAGCTCTTAGTCATTTTCTGTGTCTCCACTGAGAACATGGGAGAATGTCTTGATCACTCCTGTGCCACATGGGAGGTAAGGGATGGTCGGGGGACACTATCTCTGGCTTTCTGCTGGGACCCATCACAGTGACTCAGTGAAACTGCATGACCTCCTTGTGACAGCTTCTCCCTCAATAGCCTAGCTTGGGGGATACTCTTTCTTCACCGCACCACATACCTGTCCCTGGTCAGACTCAGGGAGTAAAAGATGTGTCCTTGGGAAACCTGGGCAAGTCATCACTCTTCCTTTAACAAAACAAAACAAAAATAAGAACAACAACAACAAAAAACAAAAAACTTTTCCTTTTCTTCCTAGAATGGGCTTCTACTAGGTAAAAGGAAAGGAAATGGGCTTCTACTTCTACTTCACCTTTTCTTCATGGTGAGCACTTCCCTACAACGCAATCCATGGTTCCTTGCCCTCAAATGTATTTATTCAGTATAAGACTAACCTTAGCATCCCGCATAGCTGAAAGTTCTTTGTCTTAGCCTTGATAAAAGAAAAGGCAGCACAATACAGGAATTCTTTTCTTTAGTACAGGAATTTTTTAGAAATGCTAAAAAAAGGAGGGACAGAATGGTAAACTTCACAAATCTTAAGTGATAACAGAGAGCAAAGCCAATTAGATTAACTGGGAGTGCTTATTCTACCAGGTAACCTGAGTGACAGGAAAGGTACCCTGAATTATCAGCCACCTGGGTTAGAGGGGCAACATCAGCAATTCTGCACCTTGGTTTTATGAATTAGGAAAGAGTGGCAGAGAGGAAGTGACTCATGCAACATCATACCAATGAGTAGTGGCACTTGGACCCAGTCGTCTTGATTTCTATTCTTGGTGTTTTCCTGTCACACTCCTTTACCTCTTTTGTGGCTGCAAACTTATTTATAAAGGAAAAGTACAGCTAAAGGGTAAGATGCTGGAAATAGGAGGGATTGAGGAAGGAAAGAACAATGGAAAACCCTTGTTGGGAGCCTTCCAAAACAAGTGGATCCAGGACCACTCTTTCTTTTACCTAGCTGCTGATGTAAGAAGTTTGTAGGTTTTCTACTTTGGAAAACTTCACTGAGGGCAACATGAAACAGTTTCCCCACAAATGAGTGTTTTACAGAAGGATAATTAAGTGTTAGCAAGAATTCTTTGCAAATGACTATATATATATATGTGTATATATATATATATGTGTATATATATATGTGTATATATATATATGTGTATATATATATATGTGTGTGTATATATATGTGTATATATATATATGTGTGTGTATATATATATATATATTTTTTTTTTTTTTAAAGCAAGAGGAAAAAAGTGGAATGAGACTATATCCCAGTTTGTACTATAAAGAATAACCTTAGAAGGACAACATAATACAGAGTATTTTTTCATTTTTCAGAAAATTTTTCTGAAGCCAAAATAAGAATCAGAATGCAATTACTTCTTAGTGGTTAGTGTCAAAACACAATAAATTGGATGTTCATTAGTAAAATGAAGAACTGTTTGATGGTAAATGCACCCATCATTTGCAATTTTAGGTACACTATTAACTCAATAAAAGACTACCCTAATATATTTGTCTAATATTAGTGGGTTAATTATTTACAAGAATGCCCAGGTTAATGTTACAGGGGAACTGTCAGGCTGCTTCCAAGTCTCTAGGAACCGAGATTCACCTTGTCTACTGCACATTTCTTCTTAATACATATAAATCTGCTAGATATGTTTTGAGAGAAACTCACATGGGCTGTTTTGTGAGCAGCAGTCTGCCCTTGTGCTAACCTTGTAGGCTTCTCCTTCTTCCTTGTGTCGTGGTTGCTCATATGAATAGGCACTTAAGCTTTAGCATCACTTGGGCATCTTGTTGACGGAAATGCCAATAGCAGTTTTTGAAATCTTAAGGGCAATGGACAAGTGCACCCCTCAAAGCTAGCCAGAGCTACTTGTCACCCTCTGAACTCAGATGCAGTGTTTTCAGGAGATGCCCTTCACTTACTTCCCCGAGCTTTGGTTTCACCATTGTGAAAATAACGTTCTTCTCTGAGGGTTGTGAGGATCAAGGGTGAGTATTTACGGGCCACTGTGAGTTCCAGTGCAGCACGCACATGTGTGTTCAGAGGGGACGTCGCCTGCTCTGTGGCTTCACCCAGGTTGACTCTGCCTCACAACAGCCCTTTGTTCATCGTGCTGTTGCTACAGCAATACTGGGATTATTACTTAAAATTTTTGTTTGCATTTGTACAATTGTAATTTTTGCGATTTCCTCCTAAATCAGTTCTTATAATTGTGAGGATGCCAAAGAGGGGGCGTTCAATCAAAACAAATGAAAAGAGAAGCATTTGGGGTTAGCAGAGCCAGAATGCAAGGCTTAATATTCTTGTAAATGAAATGAAATGTTCTATTTTATCAGGAGCTTGATGTTCATGGGGTGTCATTTACTGAATAATCACCTTGTTTTCAAAGTAAAGTATCAACAAATGGTATGGTTATTTTTAGTCTTTGAGAAGCCATATAAAAGAGATTTTTGTACTCGCATTTTACACTACAATGGACCTGAAATAGCTATTCAAGAAAATTGGGAGTTATTATACAATTGTATATATGCATTACACACACACACACACAAAATACAATTTAATACAGTTTTAAAGATTAATGATAACTTAATCATACCAACCCAACTATATTCAAACTATATTCATCTTTGCATATTCTTGTTTTGTTTTGTACCAGGTATTGAACCCAGGGGGACTTTGCCACTGAGCCACATCCCCAGCCCTTTTTATTTTTTATTTTGAGACAGGATCCCACTAAGTTGCTTAGGGCCTTGCTAAGTTACTGAGGCTGGCCTTGAACTTGTGATCCTCCTGCCTCAGGCCGTGGAGTCTCTGGGATTATAGGCATGTGCCACCACAATGTGCTGCTCTTTGCGTATTCTTGCATACAACTTCTACATAAATTTCGCCTAGCTTCCCTTAGAAGGTATATATATTTTCAGAGTATTCTTGCTTAATGTTGCATCATAAATGTTTCCTATATTAGAATATTATCTTCTTGTTTGTAAGTTTAAAGGATTACATAGTATTGCATTTATTTACTGGGTGGTAATTCTCTGAACACTTCTCATTTGTTGAGCATTTAAATTGTTTCTGTGTTATGTATTATTCATGAAGCAACTCTAATTTTTTTGTTCTTAGTGTTTGCTTCCCAAAAATTGTTTTCTCAGAATCATTTTGCAGAAATGGGATTGCAGTTCGATGAATATGAATAATTTTCTGATTCTTGATCCATGACACTATTCTGCTTCCCAAGACTGTTGCACAGCACTGTCTGTTTCGGTATTTAATAACAATCAGCATTGCCACTGAAGATGGTCCTTAGACAGTACATTTCTGGGTAGGTAGATTTACTCTTACACTTGAAAAAAGCTTAGTGTTGGGAGTATCTAAATGGAAAAACCTAAGAAGAGACTAGGACTAAACCAACGCAGAGGTTTCTAAGCTTTGATTTTTTTTTTTTACTGTAAAATTGATTCTATTATTTCATGACACATTGAAGCTAACTGTACTCAATTGATTATTTATTCCATTATTTGTGTTTCTATGCAGGTGTAGGCCAAATCTTGAATGCTGACCCTAATGGAACTGAGAGAGAGCATGCTAGATATAAAGCATAATATAAATGTGATTCACATATGACTGTTTAAAAAGCTTTGATTTATACCAACATAATACAGGCAGAAGTTGAACATTGTATTGCCTTCAGGGTCCTGAAGGTGTTGTCTATGAGTGAAATAGCATAGGGCTGGACAATCTGGGCCATCAGGGGCAGGTGAAGTGGGAGAACAGACTTCTCTGAATGGGGACTCTACCACTTGGCCTGGTTGATGACTTGTATAAAAAGTGTTTATTTGGTGCATTATAGTTATACATGACAGTGAGGTGGTTCATAAAGGTGTGTTCATAAAGGCATGTAATATAGTTTGCTCCACTTCAGTCCTCAGTCCTTTCCCTTTCCCTCCCCTCCTTGCAATGTAGAAACTCTAGAGCTTTCATTTTTTTCAGGAGTATTTGGATGTTTGGATCTTTAGGTTTTAGATAAATCTACTGATATGTTAATGTGGTGATTAATATAATCATTGACATCTTTACTAATTAGTAAATGTTGTTGCAGATCCAACACAAACACCCTGAAGTTTCAATTTGGTCACTGCTAGTTCGAAACTGCCTTCATTTGACTCTAACTACAATCCAGCGAAGCAGGCAGAGAGAGTACTTTTTTTGGTACAAACAAGGAAGCTGAGGTCCAGAAATTATGGTCCCACAGTTTGTTCACTTTGTGTCCCATGATGACGTAAGCTTCATGAAGCCAAGGCCACTGTCCATTTCCTTCACTGCTCACAACCCAGCTCCTGAAATAGTTTCTGGAGCATGTGGATGCTCAGTAAATATTTATTGAATGAATGGATGAAAAACAAATGAAATGAAGTTAAGTCACACGTCAAATGATATCTACATTTCTGGGCCAAATATTCCTCATTCATTACCTCATTTTAATGGACAACATGTTGTGAGAGTTATTATTATTATTTTGTAGTAGAGTAAACTGAGGCTCAGTAAGTTGCCCCAAGTTCATGCACCTTAGAAGGTGGAGACTTCAGGCCAGAACCCAGATATTCCTTAGATTGCTAGTTCTTTTCCCTCTTCTACACTGCTAATTTGTCACATAGTTGTAACATTGATGTTCACCCGGTACTCCCACACTTGGGAATTTTATTCTGCAGACCAATGCATCACCTCTTCCTATGTTGCATGTGGGGAAATAAGGAGGTGATTAAAGCATGATTTTATGAATTACATGGTTTATTGCCATACCAAAAATATTTGTGCTTAGGATCATAATGCTTAAGCAGGAGGAGAATAATGTGAACAGTCCTCACAGGGAGTATACTTAGATGCACATAAGTGCATAGTGAGTGAGTTCCAAATTTATTAAAGCCCATTTACTCAGGATGGAAGCAGACCTCTGTGGAAAGGAAAATGTAACTAAAGTTTGAGGTATATCTTTATACAAGCAGTTCTTTGGAGGAGCTGGCTCCACCACTGCAGCAGAGATCTGCGGTGTCACATGAGGTGCCTTGGTGCTCGAGGGTGGTGCTGATGTTGGCAGGCAAGTAAGTCTTCAAAGCTTGGAGGCCAACAGCCTGAGCTTTCAAGTCTCTGGAGAAGCAGAAGCAGCCAGCAGAGTCCTGCCATGGCCTAAATTCTTAAAGTGTCAGGCAAACCCTTGAGATTATATGTGTCTTGAAGCTCTGTAGTTGGTATGGTTTGGATCTTGAGTGTTGTGCAAAGGTCCATGTGTGAAGAGCTTGGTTCCCAGCTGTGGTGCTACTGGGAGGAGCCTTTAAGAAGTGGGGACTAGTGGAAAGTCTTCAGATTATTGGAAAAATGCCCTTGAAGGGGACTGTGGGACTCCCGTCTCTTTGTCTCTTTTGCTTCCTGGCTGCCAGGCGAGTGGTTTTGCTCTGCTGCACGCTCCTGCCATGATGCGCTCCATTGTTTTAGACTTCCCAGGCCTAAAACAGTGTATTTGCCCAATAATGAATTGGAATCTCCAGAAGTGTGAGCCACAATAAAACTTTTCTCATTATGAATTGATTATCTCAGGAATTTGTTAGAGTGCCGGAAAGCTGACAAACATAGTAATTGAGGTTAATAACGCCCACACAGGGGTCTGATAAAGTTTAATGTAACATTCCTGAAGGGAGAGGGAGTTTGCTCTCACATATGGGGATCTGAGAAGATGTTGTATTCTTCGACAAAACATCAAAACAAAAAATGCAAACTCCAAAAGAAAAGCTTTATATAACAAATCTTGTATTTGGAATCATTTCAAAGCAACATAACACCCTAGAACAAGGGTCTACACACTTTGTCTGAGAAAGGTCTGATAATAAATATTTTAGATTTTGTGAGTCACACATTCTCCATTGCAGGTATTCAAGCTACCCAAGACAAATGTCACTAAATGGGTATGGCTGGGATCTAGGAACCACATTTTGCTTGAGGGCTGTAGTTTGCCTGTTTCTGCCCTAGAAGGCAGGGAAATTACCCACTCAACTGGATAAGTTCCTAGCTCATAATAGATTTTTAGTCTTTCTTAGTTCTTTGGCTTTACTTAATGATTCTTAGAAATGTTTACTCTTTGCACCCTATGTTACTCTGAGGTTGCAGTGATGTGTTAGTAAATGCATAACAACTGATTCTCGGGAGGATATGAAAGCTTTGATGAGTAGTTTGCCAATTTATGATTTCTGTGCTATAAATATTCTCGTTATGGCCAATTTCAAGTCATCAACATGACTGAACACGGCATGGAGATGACGTGCAGTTGGGGCTGTCTCTAGAACCTTAGTGTCTGAGGGAATAGACCAGTTCAGATTCTTCTGGCAGAAGTAACAGAAATTCCAACTTGTTGTAACAATAAGTAAAATGTACTGTTACTTAATAGGCTAGAGAGAGTGGCTCCAGAATCAGTTAATTCAGTAGCTCAGTGACATCACTGAAGTCCCAGGTTCTTTTCATTGTTCTGCCCTGCTGGCCTCAGCTTGACTCTGTCCTTGGACTACCTTCCTTCATGGTTAAGAGGTGGCTGTTATAATTCCAGGTATCAGGTCCAGATTCAGAATGTTTACAGGATGAAGAAGGGCTTGTTTCTTTCTTGTGTCTTAAGAACCAGGAAATATTTCCTGGAGGATTTCCCCTTCAAAGCTCGTTGGCTAGGTACATATATGAAGACACAGATGGTGTGACTCTACCTTGTTTACAACCAGAGAAATGGAAAATTGTGCTCCATATGTGTACTGTGACTTGAAATGCATTCTGCTGTTTTAAAAAATAAAAAGGAATAAATTTTTTAAAAAAAGCTCATTGGCTAGAATTGCTGTACCTCCCATCCCTTGTCACTCACTGACAGAGGGGAGGGAGATCAGCCACAACTCATTTCCAGAAACAATGAATTGGACCAGCATTCCCTGAAGCATATGGCTACTGGAAAGAGCTAGAGATACCTGAGCAAAACCAGGGTGAGGATAGAATGTACAATAGAGTGAATTTTGAGTGGGCAACCAACTGTCCGCTATAGTAGTCTGTGTATGTGAAAACTATGAATATAGTAGCTCTATTATGTTAGTCTTTCTCTGAGTGTCTAATTTGAGGGAAAAAAGTAGTAGACTATTAAAGCTTCTTATCTACAACACAGAATTATACTTTGGAGTGATGGATCCTGAAGCTCCAAAGTGCTGGAGACTCCATTGGAAGACTGCTTTTGCTTTGAATTTGGAGATGATTCTATGGGTGATCAAGCCAAAAATCTATAGACACCTTTCAGGGAAATAGCAATAGTGCCATTTTTAGAAAATGCATTTATAGCTGCATCAGCCTACATTTTACATCATCCTTTGTGTCATCAGCAAGAATTATATGTGGAGGATTAGGGAAAAATGTTCATGAGTTTCTACCACAGAATAAGGACATGTGATGGAAACAGTGGAGGGCATTGGTTAGGAACAGTGTCCTTGCATTCAGACCAAGTTCATGTACCACATGAATCCAGGCACAGCTTAGTGGGGTCTTTGCCCAAGGGCCTCAAAGCTTCAGCCAAGGTGTCAGCTAAACTATGTTCTTAACTAGGGGAAAATCAGCTTCTAAGTTCACTTGGGATGTTGGCAAAATTAAAAACAAAAATATTCTAATATCTTCAGTTTGTGTTTTTGTTTTTCCTTTTGTTAGCTGACAGTTCTTGCCAAGTAGCTCTCTCCATGGGCAGTATGCAACATGGCAGCATGTTTCTGCAAGGCCAGTGGGAAGGCCAGAGTACTAAGAGGAAAGTAATAATCACTTCTTAACCAATGAAAAAAACTCACTGTTGGACATGGCAAGAAAATACAAATATGTCCCCATTTTTATTTGTAGATGGCCTGTAACCCATGTGCCAGGTAGCATTCTATGCCAATCTTGAATAACAACAGGAAGCTGCTGAGCAGCAAACTCTTCCGAGATCATAACTTGCTGTTGGAATAACTTGGAAAAAAAGAAGGAGGAATTGGAACCATGGCAAAAGTAAATAGAGCTGGGTCTACCTCCCCTCCAGATGGAGGATGGGGCTGGATGATTGTGGCTGGCTGTTTTCTTGTTACCATCTGCACCCGGGCAGTCACCAGGTAAGTGGGGGTTTTCTTTTCTTTGCTTTTCTCCCTCCCTTCCTCCTTTTTTCCTTCCTTCCTTCCTTTCTTTCCCTCTTTTTCTCTCTCTCTTTCTTTCTTTCTTTCCTTCCTTCTTTCTCTCTCTCTTTCTTTCTTTCTTTCTCTCTCCCTTTCTTTCTTTCTTTTTCTTTCCTTCTTTCTCTCTCTCTTTCTCTCTCTCCCTTTCTTTCTTTCTTTCTTTCTTTCTCTCTCTCCCCCTCCTCACTCTTTCTTTCTTTCTTTCTTTCAATGGGGATCTTGCTATGCTACCCAGCTTGATCTTGAACTCCTGAATTCAAGGTATCCTCCTACCTCATCCTCTCAAGTACTGGGACAACAGCTACCATATCTGACTGGGATTTTATTCTTAGTTTGTTAAGAAGATCTGGTTTGTCTTTTCTTCTAAATCTGCTTCATTCTATTTCTGAACTATCATCGTGAAAGTGTGTGTGTGTGTGTGTGTTTCCTTTGACCGCACAGATGTTTTTTTCTTTGCAAGTTCTGATATTCAAGACTCCTGGAGAGTGGTCTCTTCTATAATATCTAATATGTGTTAGAATATTTAGGAGTGTTAGGATATTTTTAGAACAAAAGTAATGGCTACTCCAGCATTCATTTTCATTAGCAGCTCTAGAAGATGTGAAAGTATGTGACATATTTCTTTTCACCCTCTATCTTTCCCCATCATTAATATGAAATATTTAAACCTATGATACATGAAATGACATGGGAAATGTCTGGATTTGCATATTAGAGGAGGAATTTGTTCCATAGTATTTTCAAAATGAAATTACTGTTCTAGAGATTTTAAAGAATTGCTAAATTCACACCCAAGAAGGTAAGTTAGCATAAGCTGACATGGCTCCAGAGATGTGTAAGATGATTTCTGCAAGTTCATTTTTCCACAATTTTCTTATCTGTCATATTAATGATAAATGTTAATTAAGATGAATCTTAATCATTAAGATTTTATAGTGGAAGCAGAAAGCTAATTGGGTGTGTGATTCCTAATTCATAAATAAACAAAGCACTATGACAAGAGATCATAATGATGTAACACGTGTCTTTAAATCTAGGGATGAGGAAAAGGATACCAAGTGAAAAAAAAAGTGTGCTTATAATTTTTATAGTAGATTTGTGAACATATCATATAAAGTTACTCTTATAAGGGTTAGAGACTGTTCACCCTAGAAAGGAAAAGCACATAACTTGCGTAACTTGGGAACCCTTTGGCTCAACAGGTACTGAGCCCTTAGGAGCTCACAACCTAGAATTCCAGTTCCTTCATTTCATTTTACATTCTGGCTGTGGTGATGGAGGCTGAGTTTGAGGTTGAAGAAGAGCAACAACATAAATACAGGGATTCTCTCATTCTCGTTTACTCGCTTCTTTCTCTTTTTTTACTCTAAAGGTATGGTGTTTGCTTTGCTTAAGTTAGATGAGTACATTGCAACACACTTCATCTCATTTTTATTTGGAATAAATACTTGAGATCTGCATATGTTAACTTTTTCCTCTCAGATGCTTTTTCCCCCCTTAATAGTACTCTGCTTCTCCTCTCTGGCAATACATTTTTTTTTTTAGTTGTACGTGGACACAGTGTCTTTATTTTGTTTATTTATTTTTATGCGGTGCTGAGGATCGAACCCAGTGCCTCACATGTGGGAGGCAAGTGCTCTGGCAACACATTTTTGATAGTATAAGAAAGCCATTTACACTAATAACTTTATTATTACACTAATAACTTTATCATCAGTAAAGGCATTGATAACCCACCCCTAAAAAGATACCATGCAGGATAGAAAAGGATAATTGCCTTTACTACAATAAAGGTTTGTTGATAGTGTGTTATAATAAACTGTAAACTTGTTTAAAATAATAAATGATATTGGGTCTGATTTTTCTTGCATGTATATTATCGATCTTGTGTTCTGGGTGTGAAGAGATTGTAGAGTTAAAAGGAATCTCTTCATGTTGGTCCTTACATGTGAAATCTGCCATCATTCCTACAAGGGAGAAGTTCTGCAAGTGGGCTCAGTGGTTTACAAGGAGGCTCAGACTGGAATATTCTGGGTAGTCGACTCTTTATGATGAAGCTGCTCTCTTGTGAAATTGTCTGTAGTGCTTCTGGTTAAGGTACTGAGATGCTTTTCAGTCACATTGTGTCTTGTAAACCTGTGATTTAGGCAGAATAAACATATTCACCCCCATTTAATTGATTAGGAAGGAGCCAGGCATGGTGGCACATGCTTGTAATCCCAGCTACTTGGGTGGTTGAGGCAGGAGGATCACAAGTTCTAGGCCAGCCTGGACAACTTAGTGAGACCCTATTGCAACATAAAATAGAAAGGGGTGCAGATGTAGCTCAGTGGTAGAGCTCTTGCCTAGCTGTATGAACCTTGATCCCCAGTACTGAAAAAAAATTAGGGGGCTGGAGTTGTGGCTCAGCGGTTGAGCACTTGCCTTGCATGTGTGAGGCACTGGTTTCGATCCTCAGCACCCCATAAAATAAATGAAGGTATTGTGTTCATCTACAACTAAAAAAATATTTAAAAAATCAGGACACTGGTGCTTACAAAGGTTAAGTAACTTACCTACATTTTTGGCTAGTAGGACAGAGATGAACTGGAATGCTAATGTTTTACTTCTCATCTTGTTTATTTGCCAGCTATATATACACTCATAATCCAGATTTTTTTTTCTATACCAGGGATTGAACCACTGAGCCATATCCCCAACCCTTTTTATTTTTTATTTTAAGACAGGGTCTCACTGAGTTGCTTAGGGCCTTGCTAAGTTGCTGAGGCTGGCTTGTGATCCTCCTGCCTCAGCCTCCCGAGCTGCTGGGATTACAGGTATGTGCCACTGTGCCTGGCATAATCCAGACCCTTGAAACACACATACATATATAAATCATTATTGCTTTTTAAAATATGTAACTAAATCATGCCCAATCCTATTATTTCTCATACATACAAAATAATTCTACCTGCCCCTTCATACTCAGCGCGTGCGCGTGCACACACACACACACACACACACACACATACACACACACATTTTGCAGCATATCCTCTAGAAACAACTACAGTATTATAGGACAGACTTTTCTTTTTAGACAAAATGCCTTGGGTATGGGAAACATTGTCTTAAGGTGGGCTACCTCCTAATACCCATGGGACTGTCCTGTTAGTGATGAGAAGTCATAATGCCAAGGGGATAGTTGCCTCCAAATCCTCTTACAGAGGACTTCTACCCTGTGTCCTATTGGTAACTGGCTATAAGTAATGTTATCCCCAATCCATGTAGAAACAACTACACATTAAGAGATTTTTAGCTTGTAATTTTAAGTTTCAAGTTCAGTTGGTACCAATCCCACTAATATGTACAATACATTTGTTGAGGATGAGGCTCTGTGCTAGGTGCTTCCAAAATCCCAGACATGTTGGACACCATATGGTAAGCTCAGGCATAAATAACTAAAATAAAAATCAAAATGTGCCACATGTAACTTAAGTAAAAACAAAATGTAAAATAATACTGAAAGATAAGTTCTGAGCTGTAAGTTCAGCACAGGCTTTCTAGAGGAGTTGGCCCTGGAGTGAGGTCTTAAAGATAGAGAAGTATTTGGCCTGGCAGAAATGACAGAGAAAGATGTTTCAGCCACATCAGTGCCTTGCACTTCACCTGTCACTCACTTGGTGGCCATGGGGAGCAGGCTTCCTTCATGAACTACCAAGGAGTGAGCCAGAAATCAGAAAAGAAGTTTGTGTCTAGTAAAAAAGAGGTTACCAGGAGATGTGGAGAGGTGGATGCCTGAGCTGAATGAGGCTTTGTGACAAAAGTGTGGCAGTGCGGCCAGCATTGGACTCTAAATGCTATAAACCAGGAAGCAGCCATGAAAACTGGCAAGGGAAACAAGCAGGTAATCCAAGTGTGATTCATCCGATCAGATAATCAGTGCCTATTGAGAAAACAACTCTTTTGTTTTTGATTTAAAAAATTTACTTAAAACCTAAATATCATGCAATCTAAATTTGAAAAATTTGGAAATATATAAAATAAAAAGTCTTTTTCTCCTTACTTCCCAATATTGGTTTCACTGCATAAAATTAACCTCATCAATAGTTTCTTAAGGTTGGTCCAAAAATTAAACAACACAAACAAACAAAATCTCCCAACCTTATGCGAACATGTAAAGTATGTTCTTTTCATTTATATAAAATGGGATCATATTACATATATTGTTTTGTGCTTTTTTCTTCTTCCCCCACTGAGTAATATCTCTTGGAGATCTTTTTGTATTAGCACACATGGCTGTACCTTACTGAAAAACAGCTGCTTACAATTTCACCATATGAATGTATTCATAATTATTTAACACATTTTTATTGATTGAAGACATTGTTTCCTGGTTTTGCTGTTACAAAAAATGTTGCAAAAAATGACCTGAGCCAAACTGAACAGACACTTCACAGAAGAAGAAATACAGTCGATCAACAAATATATGAAAACATGTTCAACCTCTCTAGCAATTAGAGAAATGCAAATCAAAACTACACTGAGATTCCATCTCACTCCAGTCAGAATGGCAATTATCAAGAATACAAGCAAAAATAAATGTTGGCGATGATGTAGGGAAAAATGTACACTCATACATTGCTGGTGGGACTGCAAATTGGTGCAAACACTCTGGAAAGTAGTATGGGGATTCCTCAGAAAACTTGGAATGGAACCACCATTTGATCCAGTCATCCCACTCCTAGGTTTATAGCCAAAGGAATTAAAATCAGCATACTACAGTGATGCAACCACATCAATGTTTATAGAAGCTCAATTCACAATAGCTAAACTGTGGAACCAACCTAGGTACCCTTCAACAGATGAATGGATAAAGAAACTGTGGTATATATACACGATGGAGTATTACTCAGCCTTAAAGAAGAATGAAATTATGGCATTTGCAAGTAAATGGATGGAACTGGAGAATATCATGCTAAGCAAAATAAGCCAATCTCAAAGAACCAAAGTCCAAATGTTTCCTCTGATATGTGGGTGCTAATTCACAATGGGAAGCGGAGGGGAAAATATATGTACTAGACAGAGGGGAACAAAGGGACAGGACGGGAGGAGAGGTGGCCCAGGGGTAAGAATGATGGTGGAATGAATTGGACACTTATTACCCTATGTGCATATATGATTAAGTGACCGGTATACTCTACATATGTACAACTAGACGAATGAGAATAGTTCAGAAGGGAAGCGTGGCCTTTCTTGGGGCTGTTAGACCTTTCTTTCTTGTTCCCAATTCTTCCTCAGTTGTGGATGTGACACATTTGTGCTCTGTTCGAGTCTTATTGACTTCCCTTGTATCATGGATCCACTGAAATTCCATGCTCGTGAGGCACTGCTAATGCTACTCACAGTGGGACATAAAGGACAGCAGACACACACAGTACAAACATCTCTTCTGCTCATGTGCAGCCTTGATTGTTGTATCAGGCTTCACTTCCAAAACCAAGACTCATAGATCAAATTATTAAGGTTCTGAAGTTAGTGATGGCTGAGCATTAAGTCAGGTTTCATGCTTCTGGGTTCCAGGCTCTGTGCTCTTTCTCCTCAAAGCTCTCCGCCACCCACCTTCATATCCAACAACAACTGCAGAGGAGAGGGGGAGTGAGATAACAGGTGACCATGGGCTGCTGAAGCATAAGTTGGAAGTGAAACCAATCCACAGGAATGGAGAAACTTCTCTCATCCCCAAGCCACAAGGCCTGAGTTCTTGTGCAAGCACAGAGCTCTAAAAGAGCTTCTGGCCCTGAATTAGGACACCATACTAATCTGTGATCCCCACTGCCTCTGCTTCATGGATCTTTTTTCCCCTCATGGGAAATTAACTATTTGTCAACACCCTCCACCTAATTATGTAAGAAATAATTCAAAATGATTCAAAATACATAAGACAAAATCATCACTTGTAATACTACCAGTCACATATAATGATTGGGTGCATTTTGATGTATATGCTTTCAAGTCTTTTCTATTTACAGAAATCATGCCTTTAGGAAACTAAAAACTATTCTTACTATATGAACTGCCTTATAACTGTTTTTCTTTTTTAAAAATTTTCTTTACAGTATTAGGAATTGAACCCAGGGGCACAAATCAACATCTCCAGACTTTTGTTTTTCACTTTTTAGTTTTAGACAGCATCTCACTAAGTTGCCCAGGCTCGCCTCAAACTTGCTGTGCTCCTGCCTCAAACTCCTAAGTAGCTAGGATTACATGGCTGTAACTTGCTTTTTTATTTAACAGGATATTGTGGATTTATTTCAAAATCAGTAGATACAGATTAGCACCATCATTTTAATACTTAATAATATCATATTTTATTTTATTTATATGCCATAATTTGTTTAACCAGTCCTTCATTGATGAATAGTTTCATTACAATATTTGGCTATAATAAATAGTTGTCCAAAATATATCCTTTTATGTATATCTATCTATCATCATCATCATCATCATCATCATCATCTGATTATTATCTTTGTATGAATCTTACAAGTGAAATTGCTGGGTTTTATTTTTTATTTTTAAAATTTAAGATATATAACCACCTTTTAGAAGTTATATAGCTGAGTGTGCTGGCACGCACTGGTAATCCTAGATACTTGAGAGGATGGAGCAAGAGGACCACAAATTTGAAGCCAGGCTGGGCAATTTAGTGAGATCCTGTCTCAAAATTTTAAAAAGGAGTAGAGCTGGGGATGTAGCTCAGTAGTTAAGCACCCTTGGGTTCAATCCCACTAAAAAGAAAGAAAGAAAGAGAGAGAGAGAGAGAAGGGAGGGAGGGAAGGAGGGAGGGAGGGAGAGAGAAAAGAAAAAGAGGAGGAGGAGAAGAAAATGTTCTAGATGTTAAGAGTATTAAGATGAATGATGAACCTTGTTCTTGACCTGCTATCTTTTCCATAAAACCTTCTCTAGAGCAGGGTCTTCACATCTACTTGTCTTCAGAAGCCCCTCTGCTGTTTGAATGCTTCTTCTCCTCATTCTCCAGAATGGCCCAAATGGTCAATGTCTGAATTTTCCCACCTACTATGCTCAGTTATTAAAACCCTTGGAAACTGGAAAAGCTGATTGAACCGAAACTTTTAAGTTCTGCTTCAATTCCATATTTATTTACTTTTTGTATAAAATGCTTGCATTGTATTTTTCAGGTGTATATCAATTTTTTTTGTGGAGTTCCAGACATACTTTGCTCAGGATTATGCACAAACAGCATGGATCCATTCCATTGTAGATTGTGTGACTATGCTTTGTGGTGAGTATCACCTACCGGGATAGACAATTACTGGGTATCTTTTACTGTCATGACCATGACCTTTGACAAGAGATCAGATAACCCTGACTTTGATTACCAGTTTTTCTAAGTGTAAGGACTATGTTAAAAAATTGGGCCTGGCAGGGTGACACACACGTGTAATCCCAGGAGTTCGGGAGATTGAGGCAGGAGGATCTCAAGTTCAAAGCCAAACTCAGCAACTTAGCAAGGCCCTGTCTCAAAATAAAAAAATAAAAATGGGCTAGAGATGTGGCTCAGCGGCTAAATACCCCTGGGTTCAATGCCTGGTACCAAAAAAAGAAAAAGAAAAAAAAAAGAGGGGCTGGGGTTGTGGCTCAGCGGTAGAATGCTTGCCTAGCATGTGTGAGGCACTGAGTTCGTTCCTCAGCACCACATAAAAAATAAATAAAATAAAGGCATTGTGTCCAACAAACTACAACTAAAAAAAATTAAAAGAAAAAAGAAGAAAGAAAAAAAAGAAAAAGGAAAAAAGAAAGAAAAGTTAGCTAAGACTATATTAAAAGAAAAGATCAATCCTACTTCTAGCCAAACTAACCAGACTTGCTTTTGGAATTAATGGTTTTGGCTGATATTAGATGGAGGAATTCATTAATGCATAGAAAAGGACACATATCACTTGGTGTTTCCATGTAGAGGTAGGATGCTGAGCATCATAGAACTTGTCCTGATTTGGGGAGCAGTTTACCACATAGAACATACTTACATGCTTGGCTTTTGTTTTGCAAATGTCATGGCATCCTCATTCTCCAGCCCAGTAAACAGTCACGGGATAGCACCACGAGTCATTTCTATATGCTCTCCTAAGTGAGGGTCAGTAATGTTGCATTACATCTCAAGTCTTGGTTTGCATTCCATTCCTTTCCCAGAGGGTTCAGAATTTGGTTCTCAGATTTCATTTTTTCATGCATAAATCTTCATGCTTAGTAAAATATTAGAGAAGGATAGGATTATATAATTAGGAGCTAAAAATATTCACTCTGGCTATAATTTCATTCAAGAAACCTCAAAGGGGCTCTTTAGGGGATGTAGAGTATTCTAGAAATTCATGGGAACCACATTACATCTATATAGTAGGAGACAACAAACCTCGATGCTTTTCTTTTTATAAATTTCAATCACAGTAATTGTTAAAGTTTCTAAGATTGGAGTACATTGGAGCAATCTGTGTACCGCCTAGACCCACTTAATCCTTTCACTTAGAAAATTTTCTTTCTTTCCTTCCTTCCTTCCTTTCTTTCCTTCCTTCCTTCTTTCCTTCCTTCCTTCCTCCCTCCCTCCCTCCCTCCCTCTCTCCCTCCCTCCCTCCCTTCTTTCTTTCTTCTTTCTTTCTTTCTTTCTTTCTTTCTTTCTTTCTTTCTTTCTTTCTTTCTTTCTTTCTTTCTTTTTCTTTCTCAGGGATTGAACTCAGGGGTACTTGACCACTGAGCCACATCCCCAGCCCTATTTTGTGTTTTATTAGAGACAGAGTCTCACTGAGTTGCTTAGTGCCCCTGGCTGGCTTTGAACTCGTGATTCTCCTATCTCAGCCTCCCAAAGTACTGGGATTACAGGCATACACCGCCATACCCGGCTAGCTTAGAAGATTTTCAAGTGTTTTTGAAAACTTTTGTCTCTTCAGGCCACGTCTCAGGGGCAAAAGAGAAATACAGTAACTCATAATAACTTCATCTGGTGCCATTTTAGGTACTGACTCATTTTTATTTTTAGGAAAAAATGTACATTCTCATGAACCAGTTGAATTGTGCTGAAATGTATTTCTTGGGAAGAAGTTGAGAGCATTTCTAGAACTAAAAACAGGTTTCATGAGAAGATCATGTTGACTTTTTCAACTAGCAAAAGGTCTTAAGAGACCAAAAAATCATATATTAGGGTTTTGGAGCCTGACATTTTTTCCCTCTTCAGCTATCACTTGATTTTCAGGGTCATGTTGTTAGTCACAGTATTTGTATCAGATCGCCAAGAGGCCGTTAGTCTTTCTCAGAGGATATGGATGACTCATTTCCCTCACTGTTATCTTTGGGAGAATATTTGCAATCCCCCAAAGAGAGGTAAATGGCCTTAAATGACCAAAGACTATGTGAAACTTTGAGGGTCATGTCAGAAACAGTGTATTTAAACACTGTGCAAGAATGTGAGAGCTCATATATGAATACATGCAGTGTAACTCCACATCATGTACGACCACAAAACTGGGAAGTTATACTCTGTGTGTGTGTGTGTGTGTATGTGTGTGTGTCAAAGTACATTTTACTGCCACGTATAACTAAAAAGAACAAATTTTTAAAAATTTTAAAAAAAAGAATGTGAGAGCTGTTATATCAAATTACATGTACTTAGCTGCTCACCAGGTCAGATAATAGTAGAACATCAGAGTTTAGAGTATGGACAAGAGACTGTTGAATCACATCTGGGACACCTGTTGGGCAAAAGTTGCCATATGATGAACAGAAGTGAACCTCATTCATTGAGGGTTTCTGTGTGTGTGTGCGTGTGTGAATTTTGGTATGAATTTTGTCACTTTCCAGCAAACACAGTAGGGCATCCTTGAGAATTCAGTATGTTTTGGGGAGATTTGCTCATTCCTGCTCTCTAAGGGTTACATATACAGCCGACTATGGATTCAACTAGATAAGAGACACTGTGCTGATATCTGAGTCTACATGTACATTGTAGTCCACCCCCAATTTAAACCTGATCAATACAGAAATGATCATATTATACAACTACCCAGAGCATCTGCTCTTCTGATTTTGTTCTTGGAGTACTGGTATCTGCATGAGATTTTCTTCGGAAAACGATGTGCCTGGCTTCCCCACCCACCGCTCTTGCCATTGTCTGGGACACCCAAGGAATTATAGGATGAAATAACTCCACACTCATTGTCAGGTGCCCTAAGCTGTACTTCTTGGTGATCTTAGGCAGCCATATACCTCTCTTTTGGCCACATACAGCTTTAACTAATATTCGATAAGCCTTGAGGTCAACATAATTCAGATACACTCACAAATGGCAGATGGAATGAAGCCAACCAGAACGTCACCACACATGTAAAACATTTTTCTTAGAATTTTCTGGACTTTGATCTCGCATCCACAGGATGGCAAGCCTGCACGCAGTGCCTGATGGTGGGATTTATCTTGTGCACCCTCCCTGGTCTTCTGCTGCATGACATTGCACAGGGCTGCCCACTTGCTTTCTCTTCCAATTAATTTGCATCATCATTTCTGATGGTGTATGACCAATACTACACCAAAGAACCTTGTTCAAGTGACATGTAATTTAAGTAAAGCATTGATTCACTGTTTTAAAACACCCTATGGTCCTAGGATTATGGCTGTAATGGAACAAAGATGAGGAAGAGGTACTGAAATACAGGGTGGGCCACTTGGGTATTGTATAGCTCTGCTGCTTACTCTCTGATCATGGACAGGTCACTTCTCTCTGGGCCTCAGTTTTCCAAAGCTGTTAAAATCTGTAAGGTGGGCTTGATGCTCTAAAGGTTGATTCTTGGGGTTGTGGTTGTAGCTCAGTGGTAGAGCGCTTGCCTAGCATGTGGATTGGATCCTCAGTACCACATAAAAATAAAGGTATAAAAATGTTGTATCTGTTTAAAAAGAAAGAAAGAAAGAAAGAAAGGTTGATTGTTTTCTGCCCTGCTAATGCAGCAGCACAGTCTTCTCACAGGGTCCACAAGACCTTTCTGTTGACTTTCTTTTTTATTGTTTTTGAAGCTCCACTTGGGAGTGTTGTCAGTAACCATTTATCCTGTCAAGTGGGAATCATGCTGGGTGGCTTGCTTGCATCTACTGGTTTCATCCTGGGCTCATTTGCCACCAGCCTGAAGCATCTCTACCTCACTCTGGGAGTTCTTACAGGTAAGGGCATTTTGTACCACTTATCTCACACCTTCCCATTCAGGTACTGCCCAGCATACCACAGAGTAGTGATTTATAAAATATTCATTATGTTAGATGCACAATTTAGCTGACCTAGCTTATGTCTGCCCTTCTAGAGTTGGAAATGCTATTGTACTACCTTAATGAAAATGTATCGCCACCCCAATTCAGCCATAGGATAACAGTAACTATTACTTTTCTCTTCAGCGTTAGTGTATGGCTGAGGTTCTGTATACAGAAGAAATGAGATATCACTCAGCACAATATAAGTTTTCAGCCATAGTCATTCTCCTAATTTCTTTGCCAAGACATTAAAATATTATCTGTGTTTAATCTGAGTTGCCCTTGCTTTATAATGGATATCATTATCTAGTAAGCAAGAGTTACCAATTTAAAAAAGAAAGGCTCTTGTGAATGAATATTCCTATATTACACATTCTCAAAGTTATGCAAGTATCATTTTAGAGAATCATAATGAATCCCATGCAAAGAGAAGCATCGTATGTACATTCTATAAATCACACTAAAGGGGACTGTGTAGGATCAAGATGGGGTTGGTTGGTGGAAACGGAGTAGTAGTTTGCTCATCATTTAGAGGAGTGTGGAGAGTAGCACCCACTCCTGTCTGGGTACTGTGCATGGATCAGGCCAACAAAGGATGTAACCTTCACAGGAGGCTGTAAATCAAACTAAAGGAAATACATTCACCTCTAGTAACTTGAAGGCTTGATTGCTAAGTGATCACATATCTCAGTTTACCAAGGATTGTCCTGGTTTTAACACTGAAAATCCCACATCCAGAAACCCCTCATTCCAGGCAACTCTAGATTGCTGACTGCTTTGCACTGTAGACCGAAACAGATCTGAAGCTGTTTCTTCTTTCCCTTCTCTGACATTCTAGATCCCGTGAAATCCAGGCTTAAAGCACTATTCATTCTCAGGGGCTTCATTTGGAAACTTTGTGTTTGTGTGCCTTGATGTGGCCAATTACTCTTAAAGAGGACCAATCAAGTCCAGATCTCCTTAATTTAAAAAGTAATAGAAGCTGAAAACCTTTAGAAAGCTGTCTAGACTTTCAACATTTTTCTGCTGACCTTAATGGATGTTTGCAGATCGCTATGTTCATATATAAAGTTGGCATGATGTTTCCTGACTATGTGAAATTACTCTAGAACTTTGATGGAGTCACATATATTATTATTTCAATCCAAATTCCAGAGTGGCCCAGATTATCAGTGTTGCATCTTCATAGGCAGCGAAAAGGCCATTACCCAGATAATTTATGGCACCATCCAGATTTTCTAGTAAATTTCAGTTTAGTATGTCTAATGATTTTTAACTTCTTCATTTAAAGTTGTTTAAGAAGTTATATTTCCTTATGAGCATTTTTCCTAAGAAGAAAGTCACATATACCTGTATTTTGAAAATTGTGGGTGACTGGTGAAGGGAGATTCATCTTTAGCTTGGTGTGCAAAACAGCTTTTAAAGGGTTTCCCAGAAGGTGTGGTTCTCTTTAATCCAGATCGTCTGAGATGGCTTCTTCCACTGGCTGCTCATGATGTTCCAGCACTCACAGAGTTCTCTTTCTCCCAGGTCTTGGATTTGCACTTTGTTACTCTCCAGCGATTGCCATGGTTGGCAAGTATTTCAGCAGACGGAAAGCCCTTGCTTATGGGATCGCCATGTCGGGGAGTGGCATTGGCACCTTTGTCCTAGCTCCTGTGGTTCAGCTCCTTATTGAACAGTTTTCCTGGCGGGGAGCACTACTCATTCTTGGGGGCTTCGTTTTGAACCTCTGTGTTTGTGGTGCCTTGATGCGGCCAATTACTCTTAAAGAGGACCGTTCAAGTCCAGAGCAGAACCGTGTCTGTCAAACTCAGAAAGAAGACTGTAAGCGAGCATCTCCCTATTCACCTTTGACCAAAGAATGGGCACAGACCTGCCTGTGTTGCTCTTTGCAGCAGGAATACAGTTTTTTACTGATGCCAGACTTTGTTGTGTTCGCCGTCTCTGTTCTGTTTATGGCTTACGGCTGCAGCCCTCTCTTTGTGTATTTGGTGCCTTATGCTTTGAGTGTCGGAGTGAGTCACCAGCAAGCTGCTTTTCTTATGTCCATACTTGGGGTGATTGACATTATTGGCAATATCACATTTGGATGGCTAACGGACAGAAGGTAAAATCCATGAAAACATGATCAGTTCCCCACTAGGGGACCTTGAGTCTTGAATTTCCTCTCACCCCCTTACCCTATAGAATACCTAGATCTGAAAAAGTTTAGCAAGTCTCTGAGGGCCACTCCCTAGATCAGGGGTTAGCAAGCTTTTTATGTAAAGGGACAGATAGTGAACATCTTTTGGGTTTGTAGGCCACATGGCTTTTAGCACAGCTACCCAGTGTGATGTTGTAGCACAAAAGCAGCCATAGACAACATAAGAATAAGAGTAGCTGTGTTCTGATCAGACTTTATTTATGCATGCTGAAATTAGAATTTCTCTTATAATTTTTAAATGTCACCAAATATCATTCTTTTGATTTTTTCCCAATTATTTTTAAATGGAAAAATCATTCGTGGTTCACAGGTAGTCCAAAAACAGGTGGCAGGCTGGATCTAGCCATAATTTGCCCATCCTTGTTTAGGGTAATTTAGGATGATGAGTCCAAGTTGCAAAAGCCAAGGGTAACTACAAGTTCTTGCAATATATTTAATTCCACCCCAAGTCAAGTCAGTCCTCAAGCAAGACAACTTCTGGTTGGTGTCAAGGGTCTAGTTTCTTCTGAAGTACCCCAGAGATTGGCTCACAATGGAAAGAAGAACAGAATCCAGTCTGGACAGGAGGGCCAAATACCATAATAATCCATTATCTGTAGTAATATATTTATGTTTGGCAGTGAAAATAGTGAATAGTTTCATCATATTGTAGGCTTAGAAACCAAAGTGACAAGAAATCTACCAAGTAGTTTCGTCAGCAAATGCTCATCTGTTTGGTTACTCATGTCTCCTAAATGAAGGACTCTTCATACTTAAATTATGACGTGGGAGAGCTATGTCATACAGCTTCTCACAAGTTATGTCTTTAGTAATTAATTAGGTTCCAACTGCCATTCTCCAGTGCTATGAATACAATTGTTTAGGAGTAATTCCAGTTTTTTTTTTTTGGTTCTGGAAATCGAACCAAGACCTTGCACATACTAAGCAAATGCTCAATCACTGAGCTACACCCCCAGGCCCTTCACATTTTTAACTAAGAAGGAAGGGGAGGAGCAAGGGAAATCTATCTGCACAACTGAGTAACTCAGTGAAAAGCTGCCTGTTGTAGGTCTACAGGAGGGATCTCTAGTCTGAGACATGTAAGACCTAAGTTCTTGTGCCAGCTCTGCCCTTTGTTAGTCCTAGGACCCAGGGAAAATCATCTAACCTTCAGATTCTCAAGGGCCTTCATAGGTCAAATAGACGAGTGCAATATTTACCAGTCAACCTCATACCATTTTTGTGAGGCTCAAGTAAGGGTGTGGGGAGAAAAATGTTTATAAAGCATAAACTGCTAGAACTGACATTGTAAGAGTCTTTGAAATAATCGTTGTTGTGGATGGGTTTGGAGTGACAGAGGGAGAGTAAAATGGAAGTCCCATTCACTGGAAAGTCTTGAAATCAAGACAGTCCTACTACAAGACCTTCACCATCTCTGGCAATTCATTTTGATGTCTTCATATTTCAATTTCTCCTTTGTATAGCCACTTGAGTTATACATAGATACCAATGGATAACATATCTAAAGCATCTAATATGGTAGATGGCTAAAAAAATATTAGTCTCCTGATACTCTGCATACTATTTCACAGCTACCTTTAGAGTAACTCTATGAAATAGGTAGCCTTCTCATTTTATAGTGAAAGAATTTGAGGTTCAAGTGAGGCAGACAGATGGTGATAGAACTGGTTCCCATCTTTCACCTTCCTTATTTTATAGCACATATTCTTTCTATCATACTGTGCTTCCTGGGAAGATAGATTACTATATTTGCATACACCAAAAGAAAGATAGGAACGTGTGATGGAGAAGCCATCTCTATAAATAACTGCAATGCTTCCTGATGCATGGCCATGGTTCTAGAGCTTCTTTAGAGCACCTGTGCATCCTGCACTCATTCTTGTTTTTCAAATCCACAGGTGTCTGAAGAATTACCGGTATGTTTGCTACCTCTTCGCCGTGGGCCTAGATGGGCTCTGCTATCTCTGCCTTCCAATGCTTCAAAGTCTCCCCCTCCTGGTGCCTTTCTCTTGTACCTTTGGCTATTTTGATGGAGCCTATGTGACCTTGATCCCAGTAGTGACTGCGGAAATAGTAGGGACTACTTCTTTGTCATCAGCCCTGGGTGTGGTGTACTTCCTTCATGCAGTGCCATATTTGGTGAGCCCACCCATTGCAGGTAAGTGTTCAGAGACCCTCAACCACATTTGTTGTATTGATTGCAAAGAGTGAACCTTCCTCGTCCCCTCCCGGACAAACACAGATGATAAGAGTTGGAGAAGAGTGAAAAAGAACAGGGATTGCAAGAGTCCTCCAGAACATTATGGTCTTACCCACATTCTTGTTTTATAATCTTTTTTTTTCCCCAACCATATGGGAACCTTAGCCTTCCTGGAAAGAAAAAGTCTCAAATTAGCATCTCAGTTCCATTCCGTACTAATCATGGGAGCAATGGAATGGAGCAGCTGTTCAGACTTCTAAGTGAGTAGGGCACATTCAGAAGGTAATCTGGCAGGAGTATAGGATTCCAACACGGGGCAGTAAGAATGCACTGAGGAGGGCTGGTGGCACAGTGGGGTGCTTTGAGTGTCAGGCAAAGAAGCTGGGCTCTCCGTACTTCAGAGACCATGGACAGTATTGATGTTTTTGTGCATGGGATAATGGTAAAAAGGATATTTTAGAAAAATGTGACCTAGCAATTGACCCAGTGATTTAGGACAGAGGTAATTAAGATTCCATTTTAATAGTTCAGGAACAAAATGATAAAGTCCCAAACTATAGTTGCTACAGCAGAAATGGAAACAAACTCTGGTGACACTGAGATTTTGAAAAAAATATGAACTGAATTTAGCATAGGGGGTGAAGGAGAGAACAAAGTCAAAGATGACTTAGGAAATATTGTCATCATTGAAAGTAATAGAGAAACTGGAGACAGTGGCTTTGCCTGAAAAATAACAAATTTGAAGTTGAGATATATTCAGATATCTGAAATAAACAGGTGAAAATGTTCAAAAGAATTGTTTAAGGATAAAATATGCACTTTAGAGAGAGATGAGATTTGGATATACAGATTTGGGAGTCATCTGGTAAAGTGTCTAGAATGTTTTGTAAAGCTGTAAAATGCTGGCCTGTAATCTCAGCAGCTTGGAGACTGAGGCAGGAGGATGGCAAGTTCAAAGCCAGCCTCAGCAACTTAGTGAGACCTTAAGAAACTTAACAAGATCCTGTTTCAAATTTTTTTAAAAAAAATTTTTTTGAAAAGGGCTGGGGATGTGGCTCAGTGATTAAGCACCCCTGGGTTCAATAACTGGTACAACAGCAACAAAAATCTGTAACATGCTATAGAAGCTTGGAGCATGATCAAACAAATAATTCCACAAACATTTATTGCATGTATTAAGCAATTAATTCAACAAATATTTATTGCTTTTATAACCAGCATGGTGTTTACAGGTCAGAGCCTATTTCTTCTTTCTGGAGCATGTGGTGTAGACCAGTGATCTGGGAATGAGATTCTGGGACTCCTGCATCCAAATTTCCTAATACCCTTGTCAAAATGCAGATTCTTTGAACTTTCCACCTACAATCTGAATCTTTGGGGGTAAATTCCAAGAATCTACATTTCCAACCAGCATTCTTATGATGTTCATGCACACTAAATATTGAAAGTAAATGGTCCAGATTATTACCTGTCTAAATTAAGACCAAGAGTGAACAAGATAAGGAAGAGGTAAAGGACCCAGATACTTGCCTAGGAAGAAGGAAGGGAGTTTCTTGAAGAAGGCGGGGTTTCTGCTATTGGCTGCTATTATGAATGCACAATTTAAGATTACTTCCAAACTCCAGCAAGTGCTAAGGCAGAGAGCTAGGAGGAATCACAGCTGCTTGACTGCCCCAGGTGACAGTTCCTCATCAGTCTAAACTCCACGATGTGGGATTCTGTTTTTAGTGCTTCATTTTTGGAAACTGCCCCCCCCAAATATTCCCATGTCCTCTCTCCAAAGCTAATTTTAGGGCTTACTAACTTTTAGGAACAGTGTAATTCTATTACATATCACAAGACACAAATGAAATTGAGATTCCTGGACACTTTTCCCCCAAACTCTTGCAAATCAGATATTATACACAATAATAAAAGTTACAGAATTAAGATGTGAGTTCCTATTGTAATACTTTTCTTATTTATTTAGCTTTAAATGCGAACTCTCCACTCAGTCTCTTCCATTTGGTGCTACAGAAATGCATGCGTAAATCAGGTGATACCTAAAACGTTGGAGAATTGTTGAATTGTAGAAAACTTTGTAGGACATAAAACAATTTCTACATGCCATTTTTGACTAGTAGATTTGAGGTGGGTAAAAGGAGAAACTGAATACTTCTCTAGTAGATTTCTTGCCATGTAAGCCAAATTTGGAGGAATTAAAAAAACTTTTTTGTTAATCACAAAATAATTATCGACCACAGTTCAATTTTATCATACTTATTCTCTGATCATTGTGGTCCATATTTTGCATGTTGTACACCCTGATTTTCCTCAAAATTTAAACCAGGATAGATGTTGAGATTAATTTGTTGCAACAAGAGAAAAAGGAAGTAAAACCTGTGCTTACCAATGTATACCTTCAGAAATATGCTTTTGTGACATCTATGATGGCCTGAAATTCTGATTTTCAGATTGGATGGGATACAGTTGCATCTGGATCCAAATTAAAATTTGAATACTGCTCCATAGCCTGTTACATTATTTAAGATAGTCGAGGGAGCTGGGAATACTACTGACACTTTATATGATAGTGTTTTCTTAACACCCTGAATTATCCCAGCTTCAATAATTTGGATGATGTTGAAAGTCACAGGACATACAATAAAAACTTAAATTTTGATTTTTCTACCAGATTTATTGGGTTTACTAATAACTAATGTTTACTGTGTGATTACTAAGTACATACCACTATTCCAAATACCTCAGTTAATAACAACAATCGATTCATTTTTAGAAGTTGCCCTAAGAAATAGAATGTATTTCTCAGTTGCTGCACATTGCTTTTAGGCGATCTGCTTTTTGTCTCAAAATTATCGTGGTGGCACTAGCGATCTATTGTTATTATCCTTACAGATTATTAGATTTTAGATTTGGGTAAGAGCAGTGATTGAATTTTCAACTCAATGATGTAATTTTGCTGTTGTCTGTTGCAGGATGGCTGGTGGATACGACCGGCAGCTACACTGCAGCATTCCTTCTCTGTGGATTTTCAATGATCTTTAGTTCTGTGTTGCTTGGCTTTGCTAGACTTGTAAAGAGGATGAAAAGAACCCAGCTGCAGTTCCTTGCCAAAGAATCTGATCCCAAGCTGCAGCTATGGACCAATGGATCAGTGGCTTATTCTGTAGCAAGAGAATTAGATCAGAAAGATGGGGATTCTGTGGCTACAGCAGTGCCTGGTTACAACCTCACATGACCAATGGCTTTCAGCCTGGGAATCTTCAGGGCTCATGGAATAAGAGCCACCACACTGGGCATATTTCTGAAGCATTTTATTTTGGAGGAAGTATTGCCTTCTAGGGAAATCATTGTTATTGTTTTGTTAACATATTTATAAGGGAGAATAGGAAATAATAAAGAAAGCTGGACTAGCCTAGAGTTTCTTCATTTGGAATTTGACTTGTAATATTGCTCCATGGGGAAAGGAAGGACAGTTGATACAGTTAGCTGTGATTAAGGGTAGTTCCAACCCACAGCCAAAGCAGGTGACCTGGCAGCAACATTTTAATCCCCGACTCTCTACTCCCCCATCTTCCCTGCTCAGAAGGCAAACAGAAACACCGACACTCGAGGTTGCTTACCCTGTGCAGTTCTAAGAAGGGGGGTCATCTTGGGTGTGCTGGCAGAGAGTGAAAATGCCAATCCTTTTCCATTATTAGGAAAAATTAGTTTCTCATTAGGGTTTTAAACAGGGCGGTTAAAAAATACTTGAGATTCTTCCAAAGGTAATGATTAATGTAAAAAGAGATCTCCTCCCCACATCCGTTCTTAGTCTTCCAGCTAGCCCTTGCCTCTGCCAATGGGTAGATATCACTTTGAAAATCCAAAGAATCATGAAATGCTATAGTTGGAATGGACCTTAAAGGGTAGCTGGCAAGATTTGTTTGAAATCGTCTGCTTGAAATGGAACGCTCTTTTCCTGAGACTGTGTCCCAGGCACACATCTCTGTTACTGTCACATACTGTGAATTCAGGAGGACTTATCAAGTCACAAGGTCCGCCTCTCCATCTTTTCTGAAATATTAATGATGTCAAAACTTCCCACTTTTTTTCTTCAGAGAAAAAAATGAACCCAAACATTCATTTAAACTGCACACACATTTCTGCTAGGAACAGAAAAAGGTTGGCTGTATTCCAACTGAGCAGGAATTGAATTCTTGAATCAGCAGGTCTCTAATGAGCGTTTTCTTTGCAGATCAGGCATTAGATTCATCATTACCCAAAGGAGGACTTGGGGGATTTGAACTGAAAAATATTACCCTAGAGATAATATTTTAGGGTAATATTTTAAAAAGATAAGTAGCTATAAATATTCTGAAGGTGAGATTCCTTCTCTCCTGTGTTCGTTATTGGTGCAATGCCTAGTGCCTTTCATCTCTTTATGGATAATAACTAGAAACCTAATCCACTGGATTATACTAGTCTATTCACTCCCCCAAATATCCCATATTTCTTTGTTTTGGGATCATTTCTGAGTTCTCAGATTGAAGAAGAAGGGTATGGAGAGAGAAGAGAAAATCCAGGTCCCCCAGTGTGTCTCCAGCTGTTTGAAATTCACAGAGTTGTAATCTCGAATCCCAAGTAATGTCAGATCTATAAATAGCGATGAGTTGCATAATTACAGGGGGGGGGGGTTAGTTACTCAAGAACTTAAAATCCAAACTCCAAGAAAATATTTTGACCCCAAAGACCATTTAGCCCACTGTCCCTCAAGAAGCCTCTCAAATGACCTGCCAGGATTCTAGGGACTAAAAACAAAGCAAGGGGGAAGATCTGAGGTTGGCTAAAGAGTCCTTGCTTGTAACTGGATTATTTCACAAAAATTAATTGTTAATATATTGTTTGCAGAATGAGATACTGGCTTGATTTAATATTTCATAATTGTTTTCCAAAGATAAATTTGAATGTTGTCTGTTCTCTTTTTCCATAGTTTGAGAATTGAGTTTTTAAATCATGTACTTTGTCATTTGAAATTTTAAAAAATATTTGGAAAAATTTGTAAAAAATCAAAGTTAAAATGAAGTTATATGTGTTTGCAATAGCACTTTACCTTAAATGTCACTTCTTGAATCTTCAAGCCAAATATTTTTAAAAAATATAAGTAGCTATAAATATTCTTATACATATTTTTTTCATAGCAATCACAGTAAAGTTTTTGTTTATGTGCTTCTATAATATAATTTCTCTGAAGTATTTATGAAAATGAGCATAATGAGAAGTTTTAAAGATTTGTGTAAAAAAATTTGTGATATTGTGACTTTGTTCATGCATAAAATTTGCATTTTACTTTCTCTTTTAGAGCAGAATTTTCAGAAAACCAGTAAGAAAAATGTAGATCTTAGAGTCCACAATTTTGCCATATGCTCAGAATTTTACTGTTAATGTTCCATGTATTTATATGGTTTGTTTCAAAACTGAAGAATTCATGGGAACAATGTATTTTATGGAATCAAGAACAAAATTGTAGTAGAATGATTCTACATCTTAAATATTTCTTTATATCATTGTAGGTTTTACTTTAGAATTGACTGAGTAGAAAAGCAGAAGAAAGTATCTACTTTTATAGTTGTGCTCTACCATTGGGCCCTTTGTTTGGATTATAATTTCACTAACAAATCAGATATGTATGCTAATATTTTCCTATTTCAAATAAAATGAGTCTATAGTCAAATGCTTGGGACAATCTTTTCCTTGGACAAAGGCTTTGGGCAGGATGGTGAGTGAGCCTCTCTGATAATGCTAACATGTAGCTAGGTGATACACAAAATGCAAACCCTTTTTTGAGTACTTCTGCTGTGCTAGCTACAATCCTAGGTGCTTCCTATGCATTGACTCATTCAATCCCTACACTAACCTATATCATCACAGTTTTGTAGATATGGTGACTGAGGCACCAGATCCCACAGGTCAGTAGCCATTGAGCTCCGGTGCCTTGAGTATGAGATCCTGTAATACTGGAGTACTGTCCAATACTGGAGCCCTTTCTGCCTACTTGGATCATCTTACGTGAGTTCAAGAAAACATTTTGAAATAGGCTCTCCTTTAGGCAGATAAAATCCTTTGCATTATGCTTCAACGTTCCAATCAGCACAGAAGGGAAGATTCTAGATTAGAAATTTCTAAGACTTTTCCCAAGAAGTCTCATCAAAAACACTACTTCCAGCTAAGTGACTTAATTTGCTGGTGACTGACCCAGGCTTTTCTTTGGGAGCTCTCAGGGGTGGAAAGATTGGGGAGCATACTTTGTCCCCAAAGTGAGTTCCACCTTCTGAGTGACCTAAGGCATGCCTTCCCAGCCAGCAGTGAGTTCTTTCTGAAGTGCCTGCACATTGCCAGTGTCTGGCACTCACCTACCTGGTCCTGATAGATCTAATTCTGAAAGTATTTATTGAAATGAAATAGTATGAATTCAGGGTATATATCAGAGTTTCTCTTCTCACACTTCAAAGTTTGAGTCTTTTTAATATTTTTAACCCCAACAAACAATATATTTTTATACCTGTTACGAGAGCAGCTGTCAGTCCATCAGTGACAGTGACTGGGGTTCTGTTCCATAGTACAGAAAAATATTTGGTGGTAGGAATGGATATTAAATAATGATATAAAGAATGACATTTAAAACAGAATACTTCATTAAAGAACATTCCAGACACATGTAAAAGTAAAAAAATTTAAATGAACTCAATGTGTCCGTCCCATAGCACATACAATTCCCTACCCATTATTCTCCTCTTTTAGGAAACAATTTGAAATATATTAACATGTTGACAGAACATGCCTTCCAGAAAAACTGAACTTACTGCCCAGAATAACTGGACTTGGCAAGAACAACTTGTTCATACCAGCAGAGGGCATGGGTGGTTGGTATACCGTCACCTATCAATAGGCCCATTGCTTACAAAGCAGACTGGGAACCCTTTCTTGCTATGGACTTAGAACATGAATTGCAGGTTAAAACTTCCTCCTTCACGCCCCATCTCCCTCGTAGGCTTATATACCTGAGGCCTACGATGACAACAAGGAGAAAGTGCACTCAAGGTCATTATTATTTCTCTCATTATTGCTCTTAATTATTTGAGTCAAGGATCTCTTTGAGGGGTTTGGGACCTAAGTTTGGTCTAAAATCAAATAAAATTACTTTATTTTCAAGGTTTTGACATTAAAAGGAATTAAAATGAGCATTATAGATGCAGTCCTTTAAAAAAGCTTTCCCCTATAAGTGTTACTTTTGTGATGGCAAGTAAGGTCTTCTCCCACTGAAGGAATCTAATGATGGAAGAGGTAGAGCTCATGATCCTAGGAAGAAGAAGACTCATTCTCATTCCGGAAGAGTTTACTTTTGCAATTGGGTCAGAGCAAGGTCTAAGTGTGTGGGTCTTGATGGGGAAGAATCTTGGAAATGAGAGGATAGAAGATGGGGCAGCCTCTTTGCTCCAGCACACACCAGAGACCTCTGTGTCTCTAAATGTGCCATTCCCTGCTCACACTGAGATGGAAAAAATTCAGATATCTAACTTAGTGTCTAAAGTTCTAATGATGGAAGAGGTAGAGCTCATGATCCTAGGAAGAAGAAGACTCATTCTCATTCCGGAAGAGTTTACTTTTGCAATTGGGTCAGAGCAAGGTCTAAGTGTGTGAGTCTTGGTGGGGAAGAATCTTGGAAATGAGAGGATAGAAGATGGGGCAGCCTCTTTGCTCCAGCAGACACCAGAGACCTCTGCATCTCTAAATGTGCCATTCCCTGCTCACACTGAGATGGAAAAAATTCAGATATCTAACTTAGTGTCTAAAGTTCAAATTGCATGCCTGTAATCCCAGCAGCTCGGGAGGTTGAAGCAGGAGGATCGCAAGTTTAAGGCCCTAAGCAAATTAGTGTCTCAAAATAAAAACTAAAAAGGGCTAGTGATGTGGCTCAGTGGTTAAGCACCTCTGGGTTCAATCCCTGATACCTAAATTAATTAATTACTTAGTTAAATTACAAAATAAAATTCTAACGGGGAGGGAAAAGTCCTTTTCAGAATCACTGTACTTATAAAGTTGGCATGACCATTCAATACCCACACTGGAATATGACTGTGTTACTCAGCTTTTTGTCACTGTGACAAAAACATCTAGAAGAACAACTTAGGGAAGGAAAAGTTTGTCTTTGGCTCACAGTTTCAGAGGTTCAGTCCATGGTCAACTGACTCTATTGCTGTGGACCTGAGGTGAGGCAGAACACCATGGAGGAAAGCTGCTCAGCTCACAGCAGCTGGGAAGCAGGCAGTGAAATGAGGAGCCAGGGACAAGATATAAACCCCAAGGCACACCTCCAGTGACCTACTTCCTCCAGCCATGCCCCACCTGCCTACAATTACCACCCTTTAATCTATTTGTTATGGTTTAGATATGAGGCATCTCCCAAAAGCTTATGTGTGAGACAATGCAAAATTATCAAAGGAGAAATAAGAGGAAATGATTAGATTATGAGATCAATCCATTTATGGATTAACTGGGCTATAACTGTCAGCAGGCAGGATACAGCTGAAGGAAGAAGTTCCTTGTGGGTGGGACTTTGGGTTTATATTTTGTCCATAGTGAGTAGAACGCCCTCTCCCTCCCCGCCCGCCTCCTTCATGGCTGCCATGTCCTGAACCGCTTTCCTCTGCCACACCCTATTGCCCTGATGCTCTGCCTCATCTCAGGCCCACAGTTATGGAGTTGGCCAACCATGGACTGAATCTCTGAAACCATGAGCCCAAATACAGGTTTCCTCCTCTACATTGTTCTTGTCAGGTCTTGTTTATAGTGAGGCAAAGTTGACTAAAACACCATTTAAATTATTAATCCATCAAATAGACTAACCTGCCAATTAGGTCACAGCTTTCACAACCTAATCATTTCACCTCTGAACATTCCTGCATAACCTAACATGAGTTTTGGGGGGAAGACCTTATATCCAAACTAACAAGTATTTACAAGGTAGCATGTGGTGTGCATCCTCCTGTTGGGCTACATCCCCAACCCCTCTGCACACTTCAGCACTCAGTTTTACCAGTTCCTCTAAGTACCAAGCATTTTGCATGTTGATCCCTATGCACACTCACTTCTCATTGTTTTGTTTTCTTGCACTACTGGTGACTGGTCCCAGGGGTGTTCTACCACTGAGCTCTATCTCCAATCTTTTTTATTTTTTTGAGAGAGGGTCTCTAAGTTACTAAGGTGGGCCTGGAACTTACAATCCTCCCATCTCAACCTCCAAGTCACTGGAATTACAGGCATGTGCTACCAGGTCCAGCTCACTTCTCATCTTTTGAGCCAGAGCTTCGATACCACTTCTCTAAAGAAGCCATCTTTAATCCCTGCCTGTATCTAAGTTACATATCCCTCACCTGCATTATTTTTTTTCTCATAGCACCCTGTTCTTTTTCTTCAAAGAACATGTTAATTATAATTATATATTTGTGTGTTTATTTTAAAATTCCATCCTCCACTTTGTCCTGTGAAACCCCACAAGCTTTCTGAGGATGGGAAGCATATTGATTTATTCACCACTGAGTCCAGTGCCTGACACATAGCAGGCACTCAATAAATGCTTGGTGAATGAATAAATGAATGAGAAGAATACATGAACCAATGAAAAGAAGAACGAATGAAAAGCTTGCTGTAGAGAAACGTGACACAAGCAAGTGTGGGGCTGAGCGAAAGCCTGGGGTGAGTTTGTTTGAAGTTGTTCTTGTGCTTGGAACAGAAACGATATAGTAGATGTTCCTGATCCAATGGGTCTAAATAGAACACCTTGTGAGAGGTGTCACATAAATAGCAGAAGGTCCAGAGCATTAAGTATTGTAGGGCGGGTTTGGGAAAGGGAATAAAGTGGCAAAAAGAAGAGTTGGTAGAAAGATACTAAATAACTAAAACTAAACTAAATAATTAAAACTTTTGATAGAGACCTGAATGTAAAAATGATACTACAATGTTCCATCCAGATAGATTTAGTTAAATAGCTCTGTTGTGCACAAATAAGTAGAAGCCCTGGGAAGGGGCACTGCTCACAGAGAACTCTGGAACACTGGGCAAAATATCATCGTACATGCCCCAAGCATGGCAGGATGGGGTTGTGTTTTTGGGCATTGCACAAGCTGTTTTTACATGAAATCTCTATTCCACATGAAATCTCTACTCCATAGTTTGGGCCTGTACAGAAGTAGTCCCTGACTGGAGTCTTCCCCCCAGGCCTGTAGCTGTTCCCTAAGTCAATAGGGCATTACTGAAAATTAGCATGCTGACAGGCATCTTTAAGTGTTGTTGAGCGAAGTCAAATCAACTAAAAATTACTCATTAAACACTTCTTCGCAGCTTGGTACTATGTTGTATACAGTGAGGAATTAAAAATACACAATACCCCCTCATGAGCCCAAGTTTACAGTCTAATTGGAAAGTGGAATAATCTCAGTTTCTTAGCTTCTTCTTGATGTTGGTTATTAAATGCTGACTGGAGACTAAGGGCGCGTGACACACTTTAGAGGTTAGGAGAGGAAGGATTCAATGTGGGCTAGAGAAATTTAAAATGGTTGTAGGGAATTCTAAAATGCAGGGGTTGGAATCAGCTCCAACTCTTTTCAGGGAAAGAGGCTGGGAGTGGGGAAATGACGATGGGCAGTCACTTTGTGTGACAAGCTAAGAGGTTCCAGCAGACGTCTGAGGCCAAAGCAGAACCAAGAACAAGCTGACATAAATGTACTGGTGAGGGAGTCCACAAAGCTGCCCCGGACTTCTTGTGTTGCTGGGATTTGGGCATTGCATTTGACTTCTCTAGGTTAAAAGGAGAAATTTTCAAGGCATTGGGCCACACTTCAATATTCACCTCTCTACTCTAAAGAGGAATCATTTGTAAGCCCTCTCTCACAAGGTTCAGAGCTGCAAAAAGACAGAAAAGCTTTCAAAAACTGAGATGTTATGCAGCACTGCCATCTGCTGGATTTAGTGAGAATGCTTTCTGGAAGTTACAGGTGTATCCAATTGTTCACCTCAGCAAGGCTGCCCTTGGCACAAACATTTCTGTTTCCACCTCTTCCAGTCCCATCTTTTGCTTGCTATCCACCCCACACAAAGCCTTTTCCTCCTGCAAAGGCACATGCTTGTAATCTAAAGCTATCTGAGAGGCTAAGGCAAGAGGATCACACATTCAAGACCAGCTTCCCCAATGTAGCAAGCCCCTGTCTCAAAATAAAAATTTTAAAGGACTGGAGATATAGCTCAGTGGTACAGTGCTTGCCTAGCATGCATGAGGCCCTGGGTCCAATAGCCAGTACCACAAAGCAAAAAAATGTTGTGATGCATTTTTCAGTATTTTAATAGCCTATGAAAAGCCACAAAGTTAATATGAATGATGAATCTGGTTTGACTAGGGATGGCCACTAAATTCTTTCATGTAAATAATTTTTTCGAACCTCTCTTCCCTCATTGACAGCCCAGATTTCAATCCTGGATCCTCCTTTTTATTCCCTTTGATGAACTCTACAAATGTTTTAATGGATTTGATGTGCATTGATAAAAGATTAAGTTAAAGTGTGAGATGCAGAATCTCCGATACATATCAGAAGTCAAATTTTAGAAAATGTTGAAATCAAGTGATATAGGAGATTGGATTCTGGGTCTATTTGGAAATAAAAAACATCAGGCTTATTATACCATACACAGATTATGACAAATTTTAGTGATTGGATTTACTTTAAAATGTGTAATTCCTAAGAAATGGGGGAGAGTTCTGCTGTTCATTTGTAATTACAATTCCATTTAAAGGAAAGTGAATCATGTAAAATGAAAGATCTTTCTGTTGAATGGAACAACTTGCTGAGCTTGGTTATGCATGGGTGGATCTGTGGCTGAGTATAGGATAAGAGAGAAAATGAAATTGTTCTGTTTAAGAAAAATAGAGGGAGGTTTCTTGTTGGTGAGGGGGATAGGGAATGCCTATTCTAGGCCCAGAGCCATGGAAAGAGGCGGGAACATCAAGAAAAGGTAAAAAATCTTTACTTTTCTCCTCTCCTCCATACCCTCTTATTTCCTTCTTTCTTTCCCTTCTTCCTCAATCCCCTCCCCCTACATCTCCTTTTTCTCCTCTAAGAAACAGGGATTATCTAATGTTAAATTTTAAGTTGTAGGTTGTCCTGCCTACAGCAACCTTCTCAATAAAGGGTTTTTACACACAATGGCCTATAAATGGGTTTTAGTTCTGGCGTTTGATTTGGTTTTTATATTTGTTCTTTATTCCTTTGGATGAAATTGCTGGTGTTGACGCAAAAGGGAAAGCTTGGAGAGAGAGGAAGCCCATCTTAAGTCAAATTAATATTTAGCAGAATTAGGGTCTAAAAGCTACTTTCCAGAGTCAACTCCTAGAGGCTCAAGGCAGGCCCAAGGACATTAATGGGCAGGTGGTCCTAGCCGAATTCTGGTTGCTGTACGTGTTACGGCGCTCTGCCTCCTTCCTTCCCTCTTCCTTCGCCCCCTTCCTCTCTCCCTTTCTTCCTTCTTTTTAAGTGAAAATATGAATTATCTACATTTATTGTGTGCAACGTGTTTTGATATATGTATATATTGTGCAATGGCTTCACCTAGGCATATCCTTGCTTTCTTATGCTGCTTTCCTTCCTGGGAGAGGTCTGATGCTGGTTGGTGTGTGCACAGAGATGCATCCTTCCTCCCAAGGGCAAAGGACTAGGTATCCTGGCTTCTGATTGTTTAATGATTCTCCAGCCTTCCATATTAGGTTGGTTCTTTTTTGGAGGAATTTATTACAAATCTCAACATCCAATTCTTGAGACAGGTCCTCACTTAGATCGAGTCCCTTGGTTTCTTAAGCCATTCTCTGAGGGGCTTCAGAGCAGATTTGAATCCCAGCATCAAAAACGACTAATTCCCTTTCACAGTTCCTTCCAGGAAGTTTTGGAAGTTTCTAGTGTCTGGTGACCTATGATTGTAGAATGTCAGAGCTCTGAATGGTGTTCTAGAATCACCTCTGGTCTCTGAAAATTTATGATTCTGTCTGCTCTCATCTTCCATCTCAAAGTTTAGGACTATTTAGCAAGTATTATAGAGTGGTTAAGTACTAGATTTTAGAGCCAGACCTCCAGGGTTTAAGTTCCCTCCTACTTATTAGGTATGTGACTTTTGGCTTATTTAATGTCTCTAAATTTCAAATAATTCATTTGCAAAAGGAAATAATAAGTATGCCTGCTTTAGTGGCTTCATAATGATTTTATAAGCACAATACATCTACTGCCCTTTGACAGCACCTGCAGAGTTAGCTGTGATTTTTCAATATGTTCCTAGAGTCTAGATCGTGTACAGTATCCTCGGAGTCCAATCCTGTATGTCAATCCACGCTTGCCTGTGAATCCTCAGAGTTTTCCCAGGAGGTGTGGCTTTCCCAAAGCTTACACTTTGCACTTTTCTAATTTCTTTGGTTACCCTGCTTAGTTGTCATCATGAAAAAAGGATATTGAGAATTCTAGTTCATCACTTTGTAGAGGATCCTCTCAGTGCAGAGAAGATGGGAACATATAGATGGCATTTCATGTTTTTGGCAATGAGATGCTGTTTTGTCTTTGCTTTAAGTGAAATAAACAATATGTTTAATGAACAAATTTGTCTTAGTAAATATGAAGCTGCCAGAAAAGGAAGTGGTTGTAGTTGGGGTATGATCAGGTGTGTGTGGATTGATCCCAGGAAAAGAGAAAATTAAAGAGAGGAAATCACATCTCAGTGATCCAGGGAAGTTTGGCTAAGAAGTAGAGAGGAACAGGGAAGCTGTCACCCTGGGAAAGGAGAGGAAAGGGAAGATATGGGATTGTTCAAGTAGAAAGCTTGGTGTTAAAAGATATGGCCACTAAATATAAACTTGTAATTTGTTTGTAGGGAAGGAAAGAGGAAGAAAGTTCAGTTTTGCTGGAGAGGCTCTCCTCACCTGTAGTCAGTGCCCACAGTATGCTTATGTCTTGCTATGGTTTACATGTTTTTGTTCCCTGCAAACTCCTGTGCTGGAAGCTTAATCACAAAGCATTGGTGTTCAGAGGTGGGGCCTCGCAGGAGATGCTTAGATCATGAGAATGTGGCCCTTGTGAACAGATGGAGCACTTATGAAAAATGGGCTTCCATCAGTGGGTTCTTTCTCTCTTCTGCTCTCTCGTCACATGAGGAACAGAGAGCCTCTCCTGAAGCAGAGACCAGTCCCTTACCTGACACTAAGTCTGCCGTGCCTTGATCTTGGACTTCTCAGCCTTCAAAATGTGAGAAATAAATTTCTGTTCTTTGGAAATCACCATCTCAGGTATTCTGTTTTGGCAGCACAAAATGGACTCAGACATATTCCCTTACCTCTTTTCCCTCTTTTGTTTTCCAACTCAAATATTACGAAGGTCGGAGAGATTTACGTTTTTTGTTTGTTTGTTTTGTTTTAATCACAATCACTGATCTCCAGTTAAAAAACAGTAAATGGTGTTTTGATTATGTGAACACGATTGACCCTACAGCCAGAGCCCTGATTGCAATTCTCTCACGAGCAGTGTCAGTTTGATGTAAGATTGGATCGAACACACAAGAAATGTATTAGGAGAAACATCTGTAAGTTAAAATGGGCCAGGAGCACAGTGGGACTGGGAGAGCCATTTGACCACGATGCAGGCTTATCCCCAAAGTAGGAAATGGAGAAGGAAAAGAAGCATTTTAGGTAACAATATAGTTTCAAGGAAAATTTGACAAGGCTGAGGGAATGCTGGAGCCCCAATGGCTTGTCAGATGAGTCCTGCCTCCCCAGCAAAAGGCCATAGCATCCCTACCACGCTGGGAAGCATAACCAAAAAGTAAATGTAATGACGGATTCAGTGTGTTGCAGATGAGACTCTCAGTCAATTATAATTCCTATATTTGGAAAGTTGAAAGGTATTTCTCATGATCACTGCATTAGGGTGAAAACATTATTACCTCTGAACTATTCAAAGGAGACTGTTCTAATAATCATCAAGGCCAAATGGATTCCAATTTCTTGTAATTCACCAATTATACAAAAGCATGCTACATGTTAATTCATCTTGTACATGTTATGTTCTTTAACCTCCATAGTGAACATTCCACAAAAGAACTAGTCTCACAGAATAGTTCTGTGTTGTAGTTTCTGTCACGTAGGCATAGTCACTTCATGGCCAGGTCAACTAAGATTTAACCTAGTGTAATAAATATTACTGATTACAGGTACAAACTCTTGTCATCCAGGGAGGTGTGCTACTGACCCAGGAGCCAAGAGAAGAAACTATAGTCTATAAATTAGCTGTGAAGTCTTAATAAGCCACATCACCAGTCCAAATCTCAATTTTAATACCCGTAAAATTGGTTGGAGCAGGCATTTCCTCAGGGTGCTCCCGGTTCTAAAGTTTCATGGGTCTATAATGGTGTTCTTGAACTGTGATAATTTTCACCTAACATCAATCTATAAACAGCGACTGCGTATATTGCCTTTGAAACTGATTCACATGAACAACTGCTAAGACTGGCTCTGCACAGAGGACAGCAAATGCTGTTCCATTACTCATTACTCTGAAGCCATTTTCTGCCAGCTGATTTATCATTTGTTGAAAGGGCTTCTCAGCTTTAGTGCTCAAAGAAATAGTTTCCAAGAGCACTTTCACAATTTGGACAAGTTCTTTTCCTGAAGGGCAAATGCAGGTACTTCTCTGGGCAGGCTGGTCTAATAGGCAAGGAAAAGAACTTGGGCCTGCATCATGGGATTTATCAGGCTTGACAGGATGAATTTACCTAAGATTTGCACTCAGGGCGGGGTAGGGGCATTGAGTCACTTGGTAAGAGCATATTTCAGAGGTAGGGCAGTCTACTGTGCAATTCAACTCAGAAAACTTTAAATAGACCTATTGAACACCCAGTGCTATGAAGAATTCAAATACCAGAAACCTAAGAGACCAAGGAGTATCGGTTTAAGCCTATTAACCCAGTGATTTTTATTATGTTTATGTTCCTCACATTGTAGATCATAGTCTCTCAAACTTTGCTGCGTAATAGTGTCACCTCAGAAAGTTAAAAATCATGATGCTTAGATCACATCCTATGCCTATTAAGTCACTCCTGGAGGGGGGGGGGACCCAAACATAAGTATTTCATTTTTTGTTTTTTAGCTTCTCAAGTGATTCCAGTGTGAAGCTGAGTTTGAGGAGCAATGTTGTACACTCTTAATATCAAAATGTAGTCAAAAGAACAGCAACATCATCAGTGGGAGTTTGTTTAAAGTGCAGAACTTCAGGCCCCTGTGAGATCTGACTTAGAATCTGTCTTTTAACAAGACGGCCACATGATTTGCAAGAACACTCAAGTTTGAGAATTGCTATGGTATACGTTTCCCAAAGATTTGTTCTGTCTATGAGCACAGCTTGTCTGCGGATTTCTAAGAACAAATTAATTGATGAAGCATATCACCTTCTGATTCACTGTCTGAATCTGGACCTGATCAGAGTCTTCTGAATTATGTGCAATGCGTTGGAATTACTAAGTACTTTAAGGTAAAGGAATAAAGAAGCTGTCTATAGTTCATAAGGCCACAGAGAAAGGTGTTGTGGGGAAGGGGAGAGGAAGAGTTGATTCTTAAAATGTAATTTTGTAACGTAAAAGGCTAAGGTGCTCTGTGTGTGTGCACACATGTATGAAGGAGTTACTATTTTGTTTTTTTCCCCAGTGGAAAACTAGTACTTTTTTTTTTTTTTTTTTGTACTGTGGATCAAACCCAGGGGCACTTTTAACACTGAGCTACATCCCCAGTCCTTTCTATTTTTTGAGACAGGGCCTCACTAATTAGTGTTCCTGAGGCTGGCTTTGGACTTGCCATCCTCCTGCCTCAGCTTCCCAAGCCGCTGGGATTACAGGTGTGTGCCACTGCCCCTGGTAACTCTGATAAATTTTAAAAAGATTGCTCAACGAATTGATGAGATAGAATTTTGGGAAGGTAATCCTGGATTAGCTCATTCTACTTCCATTACGTGGCTCCAGAGCTGTAAGTCAGGCCTTATAAATCAGGTTAGATCTTCAAGCCTCTGATTCTTCATTGTTATTTTATCTTGATTATTTGGTTCTACCTTTCTTTTTAATTTTAATTTTTTGTTTGTTGTAATTAGTTATACATAACAGCAGAATGCATTTCAACTCATTGTACACAAACGGAGCACAACTTCTCATTTCTCTGGCTGTACACAAGGCAGTCACACTGTTCATGCCATCATACATTTACATTAGGTAAAATTTTCCATCTCATTCCACCATCCTTCCCTTCCTACATCCCTAGGACCCATCCCGAGGTTCTGATTTAGGTCTTTGGTGGTAGGACCTGGAAATTTTGGGGTCCCGTGCTGGGGACAGAACCAAGGGCCTAGCAATGCTAACCACATGCCCTAAAATAGCTCTCCTCTGATACCTAGGAATTTGATTTTTATAAGACTTCAAACAGTGATTCCAATTTAGGGTTAGATTTATGAATCACTGACACAATGAAAAACTAACTGCAAATTAGGCCAGATCTAATTTTAAATCCTAGGCCCACCACTCAGTAGCTATGTGATTTTGAGAATGTTACTTAACCTCTCTCAGCTTTGCTCTCTATTCATTTGCAGTGTTGAGTCAAATAAGGTTAATATTTTAAAGTGCCTAACATAGTAAATGAAAAATGCAAAACATTACCCTATGATGGTATTACACTGTGCCTTTTAAATCATAGTATCCATGTGTGTGTGAGTGAGAGAGAGAATATCATGCACACAAGCTTATCACATGGATTAACTGTGTTGTATGTGTGTGTATGAGAGAGCGAGAGAGTGAGAGAGAGAAAGAGAGAGAGAGAGAGAATACGCACACAAGCTTATCACATGGATTAACTGGGTTTTGTCCCTTGCAGGTCTTCCCATGTCCACTTTTACCATCTACTTTTGTTACCTTGAATTTGGACTCATTTTGTTCAAAGCCTGTGTACTTCAAAAAGCTAGTGGATAAGTTGGTGATGGCTTCCCAGTTTTAGTGCATATGTCATAACTTCAGGCACACAACTATCTTAAGTACTTCAAACTCACATTCACATGCTAAGTGATTCTGGCTGTTTTTTAAGTTGTCTGAATCACAGTTGGCAGCCATTGCTACAACATAAATATAACTGCTTTCCTTGCCCCACCTTCCAGGAACCAACCAGGTCCTACCTTGATGCCCTCTATGATGCTGAGGTGGACAAGAATTAAGATCTGAGAATACCTGAAATTCCAGCAGAAATTTACTGGGAACTTCAATGTTAAAGATTCCAGCTTTTTTGTTTTTGTTTTCCCCAGTGCCAGGGATTGAACCCAGGGCCTTGGGTATGCTAGGCAAGCTCTCTATCACTGAGCTACAACTCTGGCCCTCCTATTTAAGATACTTGTGTGAGAGAGAAGTATGTAGGGAGAGAAAAGGCTTTTTTAAATTTCAATCTACATGTCATTGGTATTTGGGGCAGCCAATATCCAAATCAATATCTTGGTAAGTTCACTTCTGAACCTTGCAGTATGTTTCTAGAGAAGTCAACTTTCTCTCCATTTTTGGCTTTCAGGATCAGCTGTGTGACTGAGACCTCCCTGATAAATATGATACCTTCCTTCCCCCACAGGACACAATGGCTGATCTGAGAAGAGGCATGTTATCTAAGATTGTTCTGTCACACCTGTACTTCCTTCCTAGATGGTTGTGAGAGGACATATGCTCTTTTCCAGTGGAAAGAAACATGAATGCATATGATAGCATCTTAAGATCACAAAACCAATTGCTTTCTCAGAATAAGTCAAGTTAGATAAATCAGGCCTTTGAAGTGGAGAGCAATTACATCTTGGTCACACTTAAATCAAGTCTTGATTGGAAGCAAGATTTACTTTTGTTTGTTACTGTTTTAAAGTCAGTTTAAGTTGGGTTTTCTGTGTTTGTGTGTGTGTGTGTTTTGTTTTTTGCAATGAATAGGATTTTATAAATAATCCTTTTCTGAACAACTTTTTAGAGCTATGGGTCATCTGAATTGAGACCCTGAATGCAACCAAGAGACAAAACATTTTCAAAAAGCCAACTGCCTGAGTACAGGATGTGAAAGGTACCTTAAAATGGCATGTGTGGGTGAGGTATAGTGTTGCACACCTATAATCCCATCTACTCAGGAGGCTGAGGTAGGATGATCATAAGTTTGAAGATAGCCTGGGTAATACTGCAAGATCCTGACTCAAATAGTTGGGGATGTAGCTCAATAGTAGAGGGACTGCCTAGCATGTGAGAAGTCCTAGGTTCAATCCCTAGTACTGCTAAAGAAGAAGGAAAAAAAAAAGGCATATGTGGGAAAAACCTCTACAATAGGTGACAAGTAAATATTTGGATTTTGGCTACATTAGTAAAAGTATAGTTCATAGAAAAAAAATAAATGCATCATTCTATTGTAGTCTTAAAACATCATTTTAGGTATTGAGTTAAACTCTGAGTACAAATCATTAGCAAACAATAAAGACGATTTAGGGAGGATTCATACAGACTATGATGGGGAGATGTGAGGGTCTCATGGGGGTAGGATGAAAAGTAATGGAGTGTGCAACTTAAAGAAGTCTCAGGAGACAGAGGACACAGCTGTCTTCAAATATATTAAGGCACAGCAGTACACATTTGGTTTTTGGCTGCTCAGTGTCACTTGACTTTCAGTATTAGTGCCTGATAGGTTTACTAGTACTGCAAGTTATGGGACCACCTGTCCCTGTGAATTCATCTGAAATTAGCACTGCCCTTAGACTATTAAATTTCATCAGCCATTACATTCCCATTTTTGCTTGGGTCACTTTGAACTAGACTTTTTTTGCCATTTAAAGTGATGAGTTCTAACTGATACAGAATGCCACCTTTAAAGGTCTTTAAATAGTTATGTTTTAGAAGAGTAAGCATAATTACTGACAAAATTTAAAATTATTTCAGGCATTAATTTTTGATTAATAGAGCTGTTTTTTCACATACTGATTCTATATTCTTAGTATAACTTCTCAAATATTTCAATGTTTTAATGGCTAGTGAATTTAAAGTCATTCAATATACTTTAATGTCTACTATTACTTTAAATACAGAGGTCTAGAGTTGTATCTTTATTTTGACATTATAACTGTATTTTACTGTGTGAAGTACTTACTTGAAAATACAACCTTAATTGCATTATTCCAAATGGAAGAAATGATCTGCTTTGATAGACAATATCCTGAAATATTTGAAAGGGACAAATGGGTGATCAGGACTTCAGACTTGAAATTTCAAATGGTCGAGTAAACATAATTTCCTTCCTTGTCTTCCTTCTTAAAAAAAATGAAACAAAATAAAACCAAAGCAACTTAAAACATTTAACAGTTCATGAGATACACTGCAATATATATGTATATCTGGACATGAATAGAAAACAGATCTGAAAAGACTCATAATCAAATCAAGTTTCCCTTCAAGGTACAGAAGTGGGATGGGGTGAGCAAAATGCTCTCACTTTTTAATTAATATACTTCTGAATTATTTGAAATTTTATAATGAGAACTCATTGTAAAAACCAAATTCATAACAGAAATTTAAAAATAGAAATTTTACAATGAGAATTCTTTGTAAAACCAAAATCATAACAGAAATTTAGAACTAAAAACAAACACAAGAATTTTAAGAACTATACTAAAAAATGGAGAATTAAATCATATGGCATACTTTTCCAGTTATGCAGCAGTAATTATACAACTGGTCTATCACCAAAGATACAACATTAGAGAAGATACACTGTAACATTCCAACTTAAAAAAGTTTTATGCCTCTTGGGTAAAAGCCTTTAGGAAATGACCCCTTAAGGTGAATATTAAAACTGAAAACAGTTTTCTTGAGGATTTCAGTATTCCTGAGGATCTACAGGAAAATCGTGAGATACACTGACAATATGAAATTTTGGACAAAACAAAGTTTCACAGAAGGCACTTTGGAATACTAAAACAGTTTTAAACAAAGGCCAGATTGGAAGTAGGAAAACTCTACCTAGTCCAGATCCAACTAATATACTGAACTCTTGGTAGCCTGGGAATTTTATAGGTTAGGGATATCTACTTCACCCATATGTTTATCAGTTCTCTCAATTTCTCAGCTGGTCTGCTTCTTATCTCAATGATTTTAACCTAAAAATACTGCATCTTTAATTGGAAAGAATAAAATTAACTCCATTTAGATTCAGTGTAAATTTATTTTTCTGGTTTAAAAACCCATAGAAATGTGCTTAATGGTATTTCATTATTCATTTTTTTCTCATAATTTCTAAGTCTATAATGAACATTCAGGAAGATGACACTTTAGATTTCTTATGGATCCTCTAAGTTCTGTAGTATTTACAATTTGAAAATATCTTTTTTCTCCTGTTCTAGTTTCTCCTTTTACTGAAGTCACCAGAGATTGATAAACTTTTTACTATTACTTTTTCCAACAACAACAAAAAATTCTTCAGGTGACTTTTTTAAAATATTTTTTTAGTTGTTGATGGATCTTTATTTTATTCATTTATTATTTATATGTGGTGCTGAGGATCAAACTCAGTGCCTCACATGCTAGGCAAGCGCTCTACCACTGAGCTACTGCCCTAGCCCCTCTTCAGGTGACTTTCAAGTTGACAAATATCCTTATTAGACCCAAAACATCTGTTAAGTGGAAGGTTCTGTTTTTTGCAAGCTACATAGGCAAGAGCTTAATTAATACAATTTTGCACTCCTGGAAAGAGTATTCCTGACTTAGCTATCAAGTTTATGTAGCATAAACAATACGTGAAATTTCACAAAATTTAATCATAAAATTATTATAAATAGCAGAGATAAAGGGTATCAAATCATAATGGCCATATTTTTAAAAATTACAACAGCTAGACTGTTGCTGTTTCTTAATGGATTATAGAATTTTAATTTAAAAGAGAAAGAAAACAGCAAGATCCATCATAATGAGTAGAAAATATTTACAGCAATGTCTAGTACACGGTTAACTCAAGAAATCTTGGCTCTATAATGAAGATGGATTAAAACAATCAAAATACAAGAAACCAAAAGGAGGGGGAAACAGACCACATTTCCTAAAGTATGTACTTAAATGGAAAGTTGGAGCTCACAGAGAGCAGTAAGGACTTCTGCATTTTCAGGATCTATCTCCTGGGCCCTCTTGTAGTACTGGGCAGCTTGCCTCTTTTCTCCTTCCAGCTTATAAACAAACCCTAGGGCACTTAAACTCTGCACATCTAAAGCATTGTGACAAAGTCTCTTGGTAGCCAATTTCCTCAGAGCACTTGTCAATTTGGTACGCAAGGATGACCTGTCTTTGACCTTTAAGGCTTCTAAATAATGGTGGATGGCAGTATTTTCTGATCTACAGTGAAATTCCTGAAAGCGGCCATAGTGGTAGTGGATCTGGTGTTTGTGATCATCGGTTATATTCTCTAGATGAAGAGCTTTCTGGAAAATGTCCTCAGCATTGCTATACTGGCCTCCCTCGGCATACATGTTGGCAAGGTCTGTGTAGGCAAATGCAAACATAGAGTCTCGTTCTACAGCTGCTCTGAAATGAAAGATAGCGGATGCAATCAACTCATCGACCTTCAGTTTATCCTTTCCTTTAGGTCTGTTGTGTGTGGCCTTCTTGATTTGAATCATTTGTGCCCTGTAGCAAAGTCCCATCTGGTGATGCAGGAAAGAGGAGGTTGGTGTTACCTCCAAGGCCTTTTTTAAAAGTTCAAGAGCTTTGTCCCAGGAATTTTTTCTCCTGTAGAATTTAGCTGCATAACGAAGGACATAGGGTTGAGATGATACTTGGTCTAGGATTTCTTGAATATACTTTTCCCCTTCAGCTTCTGCATGAACATCTTGAAGCTTCAGGGCCAGAAAAACCTTAATGTAGCTGTTGTCTGGGTTCAGGGTAACAGCCTTCCTCAGAGGTCCCAGAGAAAAGCTCTTTACAGACCCTTCTCTATCAGAATCATCCAGTCGATACACAGTGATGGCATAGCCAATGTTAAATTCAGGGTTGTCAGGTTCTACTTTCAGAGCCTTCTCAAAAGCTGCTTTAGCTTTTTGGTAATACTTTCCTCCAAATTTCAAGAGTGCCCACCCTTTCTCACAGTCAATCTCAGGGCGCTCCAACTTGTAGTCAGAAGGACTGGACAATTTCCTGCAGACATTCCCTACCTTGTCTATATACTTCTGAACTTCTTTATGCTGGTCCATGTGGTAAGACACCCAGGCGTAGTTTCCCCAAGTGACCAGACTTCGAACTTCTTTTTCATCTGAGTGTTCTCTCTGGATTATTTCTTCTGCTTGTTTCAAACACTCTAGGGCATCTTTATTTTGACCTTTCAGATGTTTCACATAGGCCAATAAATTATAAAGAACAAGTCTGGATTTTGTGGTAAGAAATTCAAGCTGTTGCCCAATTGTATCTTCTACATCAAACAGATCAATATCTTCCTTGAGTAAATTCCATGTAAAGTGACAGTCCAATTCTAACAGAATGGCTTTCAAGGAGTCCTTAGGAATGTCACTGTAAAAGATAAAATCTTTTTTTATTTTTTGAAGAAATAAAGGGAATAATTTTCTAAACCTTAATTGTTGCTCTTTGCATATCAATCAATTTTACCTTATTTGATCTTATAACTAAAGCACTAGGATCTCATAACTTTAAGGTGGTTTCCTTGATTTATAGTTCTATCCCAGAAATATTTCATTTAAATTTTATTTTTCAGTGCTGGGCATTTAAACCCAGGGCCTTATACATGCTAGGCAAGCACTCTATCCTTGATCTACATTACTAGTCCTAGAAGGAGATTTTAAAGTAGGGATATGGTAATTTTTGATCTAGGTTTAAAAAAATACCTCTGTTTACTCCATAAACAATGGACAATAGGGGTTCAAGAGAAAAAGATGAGAAACTAGTGGGGGAGCTATGTATTCATTTAAATATTTAGTGAAAGCCTATTATATGCAGGGTGCTATTCTAAGTGTTGGGGATACAAGAGTTAAAATAAAATCATGACTTGATGCCACTTACCTTCTAACAAGGGGTGGGTATAACAAAGACAAAAATAAATTAAAATAAAGAGTATGTGAGATGATGATAAGTACTAAGATAATAAATAAAGCTGGAAATGAAATTGGAGGTTGGTAAGGACTCTGTGAGATAGTTTAGTTTTAATTAGGATAGCCAGAGCAAATCTCCCTGACAGACATGAGGGAGATATTGAAGAAATCCAAAGAGAGACAGTGCAGCCTTACCCTAGAGTTACAGTAGAGGATTTTAAAGGATTGAATAGTCATATTTTGATCTTTCTGATGGATTGGGTATGGGAAGGGCCAGCAGAGAAAGGGGGAAGCAAGGATGACTCCCATTCTTTGACTTAAAAAAACTGAGTGAATTAATCTGGAGGACTATTGGGAAATCTTAACTTTGGATATTTATTAGTCAAGTGAAAAATGTCAAATATGAAGTTGGAAAATAGAAATGAAGAAAATTCTGGAGATGTGGAGGAGTGAAATTAGTAATTTCACCTATTGTTCTTATTCTACCTGGTATGTTCTGCTCCCAAATCTTCTCATGACTAGCTTTTCTGTCACTCGGCTTAATTATTCCCTAACCAAGAGGCTGCCTGTGACAGGGATATATAAAAATTGCTCCTTCCAATATAGTTCACTCTCTAATCTATTTTCCTATTTTATTTTCCTTATAGCTCTTATCACTTTTTGAATTTACTCACTTCTCTGCTGTTTGTCTAATTCTTCCATTAAAATATAAACCCCATGAGCATAAGGAGCTTGTTCTTGTTCTATTTTTTTCACCTCTGTGTATACCAGGGACATAACAGAAGCTCAATAAGTATTTTTTTTTAATTTTTTTTTAAATAGATGGACACAATGTCTTTATTCTACTGGTTTGTATGTGGTGCTGAGGATCGAACCCAGGGCCTCACGCATGCGAGGCAAGCGCTCTATCGCTGAGCTACAATCCCAGCCCCAGCTCAATAAGTATTTGTTGAATGAATGAATCCAGTTAAATACTGTCAGCTCCTGGTGGGTCCAGCCCAGAGGTACAGGTCTAGCATAAAAAGTACTTGACGTTCAAATAAGGGAATTCTTGCCAGTTCTACCCATCTAAATGATAGCTCCAAACTCTTCTCCCACTTCAGTGGCCCCTGTCCCAGCTGTTTTATATCCTTGTTTGCTGTCTAGCTCTATGTTTGAGACTAGATCTTGGGCTATTTATTGTCTTTGATCCAGAGATCCAGACTGGGAAATCTGCTAAGACTGCACCTTGGAAATTGTTCCTTCTCTGGTGTAACTGTACTAAAAGCATAACAAGATGCACCATGTCCTTACAGCCCATCCAAATTCAAGACAATATGCCCTTACTACTCCTCTGCCCATCATAGTGTCAAATAAACACTTGCTTCTGTTCATAAGGTCTCAATCAGCCCTGTCCATGGAGGCGATATTAGGAATGCAGCTGTGAGATCTCAAAAGGGACATTCAGACACTTCAGTGCTTTACCTGGATGATGGGGAATTTATGCTCAATTGGACACACCATCAGAAGTTCTACTGTTTAAACTTCATCTGGTTAATTATATATATATATGCATGTATACTGGGAGACGGAGCCACATCCTCAGCCCTATTTCGTACTTTATTTAGAGACAGGGTCTCATTGAGTTGCTTAGCTCCCAGCTTTTGCTAAGGCTGGCTTTGAACTTGCAATCCTCCAGCCTCAGCCTCCTGAGCCACTGGGATTATAGGTGTGTGCCACTGTGCCAGCATCTGGTTAATTTTTTAACTTTGATTCTGAAAAACTGGTAGACAGGCTATGACATCTGATAAACCAGTTGGGCTTTGGGTAATTTTGTCGTTGGGAGACCGTCCTCAGTGAGGCCAATCTCTCTTCCAGTCCATCCTGCACAGAATACAATGCATCCCACCCCCCTTTTCTGGTTGTTTCTTCAAGCCCTTTCCTGATTATCTACCTCCTTTCTTACAAACGTTAGAAGTGAAGCACTTAAACTTTTTTCTAACTTACAACGATGATGATAGTAACACTTAACATTTATTGTGTAAATACTATGTGCTAAGCAAAATTAATCCTTTCCACAGATCCCAGAGTTGGATGCCATTAATTTTTACAGTTAAACTCGTAGAGCTTAAGACAATGGACTGGGTGGAACACGAACCATCTGTGGTACAGGGGCAGCTCCAAGGGAGGGTAGAATTCAAGACTTTGATAATGGAAAGGCCAATGGTAGTGGAAGCAAACGTGACGCCCGGAGGGTGCCGCGAAACCTCGCGTGCCACGCGGAGGGCACGACATCTGGAAGAAGGCCTGGGAAGGACACCAGCGCCACCGGGGGCTTCCCGGGTAGGCAAGGAGGGCTTTGAGGGCACTAATGAGCGGGGGTGGCGGCAGCCAGCGAAACACCGCCACTGTCGAGGAAACCGGTCTCGGGGGCGTCGCCTGGCCACCCGCCGGGGCAGTCAGGACCGCAGACCCCCGGAAGGGATGGGCTCTTGGGGACCGTCGCCCGACCCTCTGCCCTGCCCGACCCGCTTTCACAGCCCCCGGGAGGAGGTCGGGACTCCGGAGCAGCGTCGTCTCCGCCACCTCCGCGCCCCGCCGGACTTCGGACGCCGCAGACCCGGACGGGACTCCGGGGAGCGTCCCAAACGCAGACGCCCGGCTGCCCCGCGCGGGGGGCGCGTCCCCCTGAAGGGCCGCAGCGCTGCCCTGGAAACGAACACGAGAACGACACCGGTTTGAAAGAAAGGCGGACGCAGGGCTTGAGAGAAGGTAGGCGGGGAAACTCTTACCTCATGGCGGCAGGGCTCCGCGGGCCGTCCGAGGCGGCAGTGCCCTCGCGCTCGCTCCGCAGCACCCGGCACCTCGGCAGTCGCGGCGGGCGGGAGGCGTGTGCGCGTGCGCGCGCTTCCCGCCCGGCGTGGGCAGCGCGGGGACACGGCCGCGCGCAGGTCTTTGTTCAAGGCGGGACCCGAACTGGAAAAGAAAACTGGAAACCGAATCGGTTCCCCTGGGGCGCAGAAACGAGCGGCGGAAACCGAAACTTAACACGAGCGCCATGGAGCCGCGGCAAAACCTTTGCAGAGCGCCCGGCCGTTCTGAGTTGAATTTGCAGCAGGGCCTCTGCTCTTTGGTCTTGTGGCTGGTCTGCCTTGCTGAATTCATATGCCTGTCGGTTACATTTTTTTTTTTTTTTTGGTACTGGAGATTGAACTCAGGAGCACTCGACCACTGAGCCACATCCCCAGCCCTATTTTGTGTTTTATGTAGAGACAGGGTCTCACTGAGTTGCTTAGCGCCTCGCCGTTGCTGAGGCTGTCGGTTAAATTTTTATTAATTAATTAATTATTATAACAAAAACGACAGGAGATTGTTCAGCGTTATTTTTGTTTTTTTGGTTTTTTGTTTTGTTTTGTTTTTTGTTTTGGTACTGGAGATTGAACTCAGGGGCACTCGACCACTGAGCCACATCCACAGCCCTGTTTTGTGTTTTTTGTAGAGACAGGGTCTCACTAAGTTGCTGAGGCTGGTTTTGAACTCGCGATTCTCCTGTCTCAGCCTCCCTAAGTGCTGGGATTACAGGCTTGCGCCACCGCGCTGGGCTTTGTTCAGCGTTATTTTTGTTGTAATTGTGGCAACGATGCTCTTTCTTTCCGGTTTTCTGTCACCCGGGAGAATCTGAGGTCTCTGCTTCCATTCCTGTCTTTTGATTCAACCAGCAACACTGTAACGTTGTACACCTGTGTTCTTACTTGGTATATTTAAAGCAGAGAAAGTTCGTTGTCAAAATGCATATACACTTTAAGCTTTGCAAACAGGTGTATACATTTCCACCCACAGTTGTATGAGTGTTTTTCTTGCGTGCCCTTGCCATGGCGCTTTGTGCAATAAGGTCCCAATAAAGATAGGGGGTAGAGTTTGAATTGGGGACCTAAGCAGAAAATGATAAATTCCCATACATTAAGATTTGTGTACTCTTTGGATTCAGACGTTCGTTCATTCCACAAATTTTATTGAACAACTGCTAAGAGCGAGGCTTGGTTCAAAGTACAGTCGATATAGAAAAAAATAAAATAGACGAGGCCCATATCTTCATGGACTTCATTCCTGGTGGCGGGAGATAAAGACAATAAACAAAGCCTATTAAAAATTGGTGCTATGGGTAAAGTCTAGCATAGATTTCACTGAGAAAGTGGCCATTGCACAACAATCTGAAGGGATGAAGGAGAGAGCACTCTGCATATGGGACTGGAAGAAAGCATTCCAGGTAGAAAAAAAGATAGGTGCAAAAGCCCTCAGGTGGAAACATACTTGACAAACATGAACTTTGTGGTCAGAAATGAGGTCGGAGAGAACACGGCTGTGGTGGGCTCCTAGGTTAGAGTAATACTTATCTGAAGTCCAAAACCAAATTTTAGAAAAGGTACTCACAGATTTATTTTGCATTGAAAAAATAAACACAGAATTTCCTTCTTACCAAGATTATAGAAAAATTTGATAGAGCTCTGATGTTTGAAAAGTTTTTCAGTATATTGATCATTTTCTTCTCCTTCTGTGTTCCCACTTCTTCTCCCCTTTTCTTAGCTGTATATGGGCTAAGAAATAGTCTTTGTTTATAAAGGTTTAAATGACAGTAATTAAGCCATCAGTGGTTAAAAAAAATCAAGAGGAAAAATTTTGGTTATCTACTTACATTGTTTAGAAAAATACAAATCATCTATTAAAAATGTTAGAGGAATATACATTTTCAGAATTGAGAAGGCCTGGCTGTTGAGGGAGTATGTTGAACATGCTGAAATTACTACATGGAATTTGAATATCATTCTTTTTAAAACAGACTGTTGAACTGAGAGAACCTTGGGAGAATCAATAATGCATTGTCTTTTGAATGTTATGTTTATCAACATGCAAAACACAAAAACTGGAGAAAAAGGGAACAGATAATTAAACAACTGTTCTAAAACCTGCTTGGGAAACAAACATAATAGGGATTCCCGAAGTAGTGCTTCAGAATAAACACTCACTGTCAATTTCCAAGAAGTAGATGAAGTCAGTTTCTCAGCCTTGGCGCTATTAACATTTGAGCGGGATAATTCTTTGCTGTGGGAAGCTGTCCAGTACGTTCTAGGCTCTTTAAGCAGCATTCTTGTGTTCATCCACCAGATGGCAGAAGTACTTCACAATTGTGACCCCCCACTCCCCCCAGGAAAGCAACAACAAAACCCTCCTGACCTTGTCGAAGTCCCGCACCCCACACACTGGGAAGCAAAATCTTCCCCTCTCACTACCCCCACCCCCACCAGGGTTGAGAATCCCTGCAGTAAATAATACCCTCATTTATATTCCCAATTAAAAATAATTACACTGCCTGCAAATGATTTGAGGCAGACTTCAGGTAGGAGAGGAAAAATGAATAGAGATCAAGAGACGTTGGGCATATATTAATATTTAGGAGGAAGAGGCCTGGGTAAAAGTGGACGTTTCAGGGAGTACGTCCTTTAGCATGGAACTTCAGTGTGGAAGTGGTTGCCATTTGGTCTAGTTGGAGCAAGGCACATAGCTGTGGCCACAGGCTGATGGTGATTGTTATGGTTTGGATATGGTTTGTGAATATGTCCCCAAAGGTTTATGTGTTGGAAACTTGGTCCCCAGTATGATGATGTTAAGAGGTGGTAGAACCTTTAAGAGGTGTTGCCTAGGGAGAGGTTATAAAAGTGGGTTGTAAAAATGGTCCCTCTGCTGTCTCTGACTTCCTGTCTGGTTCCTCATCTGTACACTCCATCATGATATACGCCATGACATGGTAAATTCAGGGGGGACCCTTGTCAGAGCCTATGCTATGCTATTTGGACTTTCATCCTCTAAAACTGTGAGCTAAATAAATCTCTTTTCTTTATAACTTTCCCAGCCTCAAGTATTTTGTCATTGTAACAGAAAATCAATGAATACAAGTTGGAGCAGGCTGTAGGAGGACATTGATTCCCAAAGCAGTTCATGAGAATGGAGAGACACTGGTGGTTAGAGTGGTCTACAAGGGACTGGATCCTACAGTGATGTATAGATAGTAATTAGCAGAAGCCTGGGCTTTGATACCTGTAGCAGTAGTAAGTGAGAGGAGCTATAGCTTGGCCTGATTCAGGAGTCAGTCTAAGTAAGAGTATCAACTGAGGATCTGTCAGTCACTTTTTTAATGTTTTTAAATTATAGATGGACTCAGTATCTTTATTTTATTTATTTTTATGTGGTGGTGAGGATTGAACCCAATGCCTCACCTGTGCGAGGCAAACGCTCTGCCACTGAGCCACAACCCCAGCCCTGTCCGTCATTTTTATGGGAGTAATAAATTCCTAAAATTCAGTTGCCATTTAAAGAGACTTCTTGGTAATGCCTAGAGATGCTCATGTATAAGTTTGGCAGTAGTATTTTCAATACATGTGTTTTTCTCTGGAAACATCCAGACTGTATCACACTATAGTATTATTCAGCATTGAGAAGTGCAAATACCTCTTCTAGAGTTGAGAAAAATGGGACAGAGAGGTGCTGTTGGGTTAACAGAAAGACATTATCCAAGTGTGCTACGTAGAGATGGTCAAACTTATCTTGAGCAACATATTATGCCATCCAGGGATTTGTTTCGTGTCCATGAGCTTTGCTTTCAACTCGTTTCACATCCTTTTCATATTTCTTGACTTAGGTCAATAGATTATCAGTAAATAACTTAAATAGTGCTTCAAATAAAATGGCATAGAACAAGAGAAATTCCTTGGAACAATTTGACAGTAAATTAAGCCTAAAACATGGAAAAGTCCACCTTTGATTATGTGACACTATTTAAGTGTCTTTTACTAGATTATAAGATGCGTGAGGTTTAGGAAAAGTGTTTGCTTCTTCATCTTAGTATTTTTGGTATCTACTACTGTAAAGTATTTGATGACAAAACAAATTAATTAAACATGATGTGTATGTAAGTCCAGTGTTTTACTTGTTACAAATCTACTCAGTAAACTTTTATTCTACTATATATAGCATTCACACAAATGGTATCTCTCTCCTTCTTTCTCTCTATACACCCTCCACACAAATATTCTGTTTCACCATTTTCTGAATGCAACTAAGGTCATATTAGGTTTTGAGTAATTGTTCAAAAATTACACCATTACAATGAATTACATAATATGCTTCTGAAAGCAGCAAACAGAATAGATGACTACAGTACATATGAACCTAAAAGAGAATAAAATGTGAAAGTGGCTGATATCTCAGTGCCTAGGGACCATGGCCCACAGTTTTCTCAGAACCACCAGCCAGTTTCAGGGCCCGCTCATAGTACTCCAGGGCTTCATTAATTTTTCCTTTCAATTTGTAGACAAAACCAACAAGGCTCAGGCCTTCCAGGTCAAATGCATTTCTCTGAAGTTTTTTAAAGGCTAATTTCTCTAAAGACTTCATACTTTGATCCCTTGAATATGATGCCTTTTCTGTTTTTACCACTTTTAAGTAATACCTAATTGCATCGATTTCGGATTTCTTTTGAAATTCCTGAAATCGGCCGTAGTAGAAATGTGCATCTATCAGTACTTGCTCCTCATTTGATTTCATCAATAACAATTTTTGATAGCTGTCTTCAGCTTTTTGGTAGTCCTTTGCTTCAACATACATACGTGCCAAGTGTAGAAGAGCAAGAGCAAATGTGGGCTTTTGTTGCAGAGCAAATTCAAAATGAAATATGACTAATCTTACTATTCTGTCCACATGTTCTGTATCCTGCCCCCTAGATTGCATGTTTGTAGCTTTCTTTATTTGGAACAGTTTTGCCCTGTAGCAAAGCCCCATCTGGTGATGCAGGAAGGCAGAGTTCGGTGTTGCCTGCAAGGCCTTTGCCAAGAACTGAATAGCTTTATCCACACAGCCTTTTCTTCGGTAAAACTTGCTTGCATATCGAAAGACGTAGGTCTGAGAGGAAGTATTGTTCAGAGCTTCCTCGATGTAATGTTCTCCCTCAGTTTCCTGTCCTACATCCTGAAGCTTCAGGGCAAGGAGAACCTTAACATATGTATTATCTGGATTTAGCCAGACAGCCTTCCTCAGGGAATCTAGAGAAATTACATTATTGTAATCCAGGCGGTAGACGGTGATGGCGAACCCTGTATTGAATTCAGGGTTTTCAGGGTCCACTGCCAGAGCCCTTTCAAAGCAAGCCTTGGCTCGCTCATAATTCTCTCTTCCACACTTGACCAAGGCCCATCCTTCCTCACAGTCCATCTCAGGAGACTCCAGCCTGTAGCGGGAGGAACTTGCAAACTTCTTGCAAGTGTTCTCCACCTTGTCTAGGTAAGTCTGGGCTTCTGCCAGTCTGCCCATGTGGTGATACACCCAGGCATAGTTGCCCCAGGTCACCAGGCTTCTCATGTCTGCTTGGTCTGCATGCTCCCTCTGGATCAAGTCTTCAACTTCTCTCAAGCTCTTCAGGGCTTTCTCATCCTGGCCTTTCAGGTGCTTCACATAGGCCAGGAGGTTGTGAATCCCCACATTGTTTTTGGTGTCTAGGAACTCAATCTGTTCCAAGATCCTGCTTTCTAAATTTGGTATTTCACTGTCTTCAAATACGAGCCCCCATGTGAAGTGACATCTCAACTGCCACAGTCTGTCCTGGATCCCATCAGCATTCTCACTGTGAAACAAAAGCAGATTTTATTTGTTAGGTAAAGAACAGCCATAAAAAAATGCCCAATAAAACATCCTGTTCAATTTTAGTGTCACATGGAAATTTTACGTAGAGTCCCTGGATTTTTAAGTGCATGCACAATGAATGTAAATTGCTTGGCTTTCTAGGGTGGTTCCAGCCCTTTCTATGCAAGTAACCACGGTGTTCTTCAAAGTCACATTTGCAAAATCGTGATAACATTAACACTTGTCAGGCTTCAAGAGGATTAGTAAGTCTACATATGGAAACTACTTAAAGCTTATTTTATGCTATGAAAAAATTTCTTATTTCATTGAAAATAATACAGAACAGTTAGAAAGGCAGAACAGTAAACATTATTGTGAGAACTGCACTGTGCATGGTATACAACCAGTAAAGACCACTGAAATGAGAAAATATCTGACAGTTTTTTCCTTCTCCTTTTAACTTGGAAATAATTATTGGTTCACAGAAGTTGTGAACATAGCACAGAGATACAGTGTATCTTTTACCCAGTTTTTCCCAATGATAATAAGTTACACAAATATAGTACAAAATCAACCCTACGAAACTGACACAGTACAACAATGTGTTTAGGTAACTGCTATTTTGTTTTAAATATTTTTTCTAGTGGTAGATGGATACAATATATTTATTTTTATGTGGTACTGAGGATTGAACCCAGTGCCTCACACATGCAAGGCAAGCACTCTACCACTGAGCTACAATCCCAGCCCTAATTCTGCTATTTTTTTCATGTGAGTAAACCTCTAGAACCACCACCTTGATCAAGATACAGAATCTCCCATCACCAGAACATCACCTCATGACACCCCTCTACAGTCACACTTGCAGACTTCTCCCTGGCACACTCCAAAATTCAGAGCCCCCAGTAATCACAAATTTGTTCTTCACATATATAATTATGTCGACTCAACAATATAATGGAAGCTGGGTGTGGTGACACCTGTAATTCCAGCTACTCAGGAGACTGAGGCAGGGAATAACAAGTTCAAATCCATCCTGGGCAACTTAGTGAGATCCTGTCTCCAAATAACATAAAAAGGGCAGGGGGTGGGGCTGGGGTTGTGGCTCAGTGGTAGAGCACTTGCCACCCATGCGTGAGTCACTGGGTTCGATCCTCAGCACCACATAAAAATAAATAAATAAAATAAAGATATTGCATCCATCTACAACTAATATATATATATATATATTTTAAAAACTCCTCTAACTGGAGTAAAATATTTTAAAAAGGGGGGGACAGGGGGTGTAGCTCATTGATACAACAGTTGCTTAGCACGTGTCCCACCCTGGATTTAATCCCCAGCATTTCCCAAATGTCATTTAAATGGAGAATGTCACAGAAAGGGCTGGTTCAACACATGAACCATGTTATAACCATCAATGTAACATACTGTTTTAGTCAACTTTTGTGTCACTGTAACTAAAAGACCTGACAAGAACAATGTAGAGGAGGAAAAGTTTATTGGGAGCTGCAGGAAGGCAGAGTTGGGTGTTGCCCATGAGGCCTTTGCCAAGAACTGAATAGCTTTATCTACACAGCCGTTTCTTAGGTAAAACTTGCTCACATATTTCAATACATTTGAGGTCTTTGTACATTTCAGAGGTCTCAGTTCATAGACAGCTGACTCCACAGCTCTGTGCCTGAGGTGAGGCAGAACATCATAGTGAAAGGGTGTGGCAAAGGAAAGCAGCTCAGTACATGGCAAATAGGAAGCAGAGAGAGCTCTGCTCACCAGGGACAAAATATAAACCCCAAAGGCACATCCTCAGTGACCTATGTCCTTCAGTCACACCCTACCTGCCTACAGTTACTACCCAGTTAATATATATCAATGGATTAATCTCTGAACATTCTTGCATTGTCTCACCACATATGGGGGTACCTCATATCTGAAAAATAACACATACTATAAATGGAATGGAAGAATAAACTGTCCAAATTAATGAAGAAAAGCAGCTGAAAAAACAGAAACCTTTCCATGATTAAAACACTTAACAGAGAGTAATTGAAGGAAACTTCCTTGACACAACACAGGCTCTTTATGAAAACCCCACAGCTACAGTCATCCTGAATGGTGAAACACTGAATGCTTTTCCTCCAAGATCAGAACTAAGTCAAGTATGCCTTCCTTCATCTCTTCCATTTAACATAGATCTTATATGTACAAACCCCTGAGAATTCTACACACACACACAAATGTTATAGCTAATAAGCAAATTAAGCAAAATGGAAGGACAAAAAAATCAATATGCAAAATTCAGTTTTCCATGCACAATAAAAAAAAAAGAAATGAAGAAAACAATCCTATTTGCAATAACATGGAAAAAAATAAAGTACTCTGGAAAAAAATTAAGAAGGTAAAGGACTTGTACATTGAAAACTAGAAGATGGCCGGATGTAGTAGCACATGCCTGTAATTCCAGCTACTTGGGAAGCTAAGACGTGTAGGTGGATCACAGGTTTAAGGCCACTTTGGGCAACTTAGTGAGACCTTGTCTCAATATGTAAAATAAATAGGGCTGAGGATGTAGCTTTAATTTTAAAGCTTAATACAAAGCTACAGAAATGAAAACATTATGGTATGGGCATCAAGACCATATGAAAGACAGCAGAGACATATAGACCACTGGAAGAGAATGGAAAGTAGAGAACAATGTAAGAGAATAGAGATCCCAGAAATAAACCCTTGAATATATGGTTGTATTAGCTCAGGCTGCCATAACAAAATATCACCATCTATCAAGTAGCTTAAACAACAGAAATCTATTTTCTCACAGTTCTGGAAGCTAGAAGGCTCAGATCAAGATGCATGCCCTTATGGTTCAAAAACCTAAATGTGAGACTAAAATTATAAGATTTATAAAGAAAACATAAGGGAATAGCTTCATGACATTGCATTTGACAATGCTTTCTTGGCTTTGATCCCCAAATCACAGGAAACAAAAAAAGAAAAAGAAAGAGAGAGGGAGAAGTTGGACTTTATTAAAATTAGAACTTTTGTTCATCAAAGCACACCATCGATGAGATAACACAACTCCTAGAATGAGAGAAAATATTTGCAATCACTATCTGAAATGGGATCCATATTCAGCATGTGTAACAACCTCCTACAACTCACCAATAAAACCACAAGAGACCCATTTAACAAATGAGCAAAGCCCTTGAACAGACATTGTCCAAGGAAGAGTGACAAAGGACCAGCAATCACAAGAAAACACGCTCAACATCCTTAGTCACTAGAAGAACACAAATCAAAGCCACAAGGAGACACAATCTCTGACCTGTAACTTGGCAATAATAAAAAAGTAGGAAAAGGAACATAGCAAGTGAATGAAGGGTTTTGAAGATGTGGAGAAATTGGAACCCTCACACACTGGTAGTGAGAAGGTACAATGGTAGAGTTGTTAAGGAAAAGAGTTTGGCAGTCCCTCAGTAAGTTAAATTTAGAATTGCCTTATGACTCACAACTGATTGTATTACATCAGAATATGTGCTCAAAATAATTGAAAACAGGTGTTCAAACACTTGTATATGGATATGCATTCTCAGCACTATTCACAATAGCCAAAAGATGAAAACTATGTGATGTTCATTCATTGACGAATGGATAAATACAATGTCATATACCCACAAAATTGAAAAATTTCAGCCTTGAAAAGCAATGAACTATTCATACCTGATATAACACAGATGAACATTAAAAGCATTGTGTTAAATGAAAGAAGCCAACCATGAGTAAGTACACTATTTTGTTTTGTTTTTGTGGGTGGTTTGAGATCGCTCTCCCGATAGTGTCTACAAACTCTAGTCCTGCTCTGATGAGACTTCAGAGCATTTGCTCATGGATATTTGCAGTGTGTCTTCCAGGGGTACATCTATATTTGGGTGGACAGTCCAATGCCTAAGTGTCTGACCCATGACCAGGTGTTTGACCAGTGCAAATCTGTTTACACTGGCAAAACCCATAGTGGCTGTTTTCTGGTTTTGTCCTGTTCATTCACACTTAAGTATATACTCTCCAGGGGAAGTCTGACCTGGAAAGAAATTAACTGCAGATTTGTCACCCAGGTGAAACACAAGAGGGCAACTCAAACAACACATGAAATAACAGAAGCAGTTTACCACTTATAAATCCCAGAGAAAAGAGGGAAAGATGCCTTTCAGGGACAATAGGAGGTAGGGAACTTCAGGGACATTAATGCTCAACCAGTGGGTGGGGACCAAGAGAAAAAGAAGAGCACCATGCTCTGTCCCCACATGGGCCCAATCCTTTATCAGGGTCCAGGTATCACTTAGGTGGGAATCCTGCAGTGAGTTCTAATTGGCAGGCTTAGAGCAAGTTGGTTCTAGTTCCATGGATCATGATGTCACTGAAAAGTCATCACTGTGGCATATCTGCCTGGTCTGTGAAGAGCTTAGGGGCCAGTAGGGTGAATCTCCTAAGGCATATATTATGGACTGGTCCCAAAGGGAGATCCCAAAGAACTGGTTACCAGGAAGTGTGTGTATAAGGAAGATGTCTGGATCCATCATACTGAGGAGCTGGGAGGCAGTAAAGAACTGGGACCTGTGTCAAGGGAGACTTGGCCTTGCTTCCCACAACAGAAAGGCCAACTCTTCCTCAAAATGTTAATGTAAAAAGAAAAAATTCTCTCCAGCCATATGTCATATGTGTCCATTCATGTGACAGATCCAGATAGGGAAATGCTGAGACACAGAGAGCACATGATGTGGGGGCGTGCCACAAGATGGCGCCAAGCAGTCAGCTCAGGGTTGACCATGCTGCCCTGAGCGAGCCAGGTCACCTCACCCTTATTGGCTGACCTCTGCTCCCTGCTTGTGGACAGTGCATGGCCCTAACCTAAATGAATCTATACCATTACACGTGGACAGCCCCCTTCTGCATTCTTAGCTTAGAAACAGGACACCACTGGATCCCCTCCCCTATATAAACCTGTAAACCTCCCTCAATAAATCAGTTCTTGCTTGAGACAAGACTCCCCGGTTCTTGGTGATTTCGTGCCGGGCGGCTTTACCTGTTCTCAGTTCGTGCTTGTCGAGGGCTCCCGGGGAGCTCCTCCCACCCGCAGGCCGAAGGGGAGATTGCTACCTGGCTGGGGGAACCCGACAGATGCAAGTTTGCTGAGGTCTGGAGCAAGGGCTGAGCATGAAATGACAATGCATATGTCTCACGGTGTTTAGATTTTCTTTTTTAAAAGAATTTGAGTTGTAGATGGACACATTTTATTCATTTTATTTATTTTTATGTGGTGCTGAGGATCAAATTCAGTGCTTCACATGTGCTAGGCAAGTGCTCTGCCACTGAGCCACAACCCCAGCCTCTGTTAGATGTTTGTATACTACATGGTGGTGATGCTCGCACAACATGGTGCGTGTGCTAAATACCACTAAATTTTAGAGTTTGGAAGTTAAAATGGCAAATTTCATCTTACGTGGTGTATTATTTTAATAAAAACACACGTTCCTAGTCTAAATAGAAATTTCACAAATTACATATATGTATATAACTTACATATTATATATAATATATATAATTTTTTCCTAGTATATGTTGAAATTAACATTAAATCCTCAAAACATAACAACATATTAGGATGCCACCTGAAATGATGTCATGCAAACCCACTTTAATTCTATGGGAAACTTTGGTTTAACAGTTTAATGAACAGACTTGTTCATATCTAAACTCTATCTCTTATTGTCTGTGTAATCACTATATTTAAAGATCTAAGATTTGTTATTGCAAAGTCATAATATAGATGGTACCTGCCTCATTGGTTTTTTTTGAAGATTAAATATAATAATTTATATTATAGTGTTGGAAGCCATGTTAGCACTTAATAAGCATTCAGGAAGAGAAAGATATTTCTACAATATTTACGCTCAACTGATTTTTTTTTTTTTTGGTACTGGAGATTGAATTCAGGGGGACTCGACCACTTAGCCACATCCCCAGCCCTATTTTGTGTTTTATGTGGAGACAGGGTCTCACTGAATTGCTTAGTGCCTCGCCGTTGCTGAGGCTGGCTTTGAACTTGCCATTCTCCTGTCTCAGCCTCCCTAAGTGCTGGGATTACAGGCTTGCGCCACCGCACCCGGCTTCAATTGATTATTTTAGATAGTAACTAATCTGTTTTTACAGGAGGGTTGATCATAGACCTGTGGTTGTGTAGTTTCTGGAAATTCTTCCTCTCCCAAATTTTGCCCATTGGGGGACATTTGCAAGTTAATATTAACTAATGGTTTTTCATCTGCTGACCACAGTACTTACTTGATTCAGGATTCAATTGGGACCATAGAGAAATTCCCATTAGTTTCTTCAGATAAGGAAGATGTGGATGTTCCTAAGCACAGAACTCCAGCCAAGACCCATGGACAGGTGAATGCCAAGGACCTGCAGGTGGCACGCAGCCCCAGGAAATGTGATCTGATCACATTCAATCTAGTCAGAGCTTCACCAAAGCTGGTCCCTCAGAAGGTGAGTTGGGGAGTCTCCAGAGGAAGGCCATGAGCTTCCCCCACTCCATC
>CM053404.1:33461312-33477462 GCA_028644305.1 Xerus rutilus
CTCATGCCCCCTCCCTTCCTCTAGCTCCTCTTTGCCCTATCCAAAGTTCCTCTGTTTCTCCCATGCTCCCTAGCCCCATTCCCCTTATGTATCAGCATCCATTAATCAGAGAGAACATTCGGCCTTTGGTTTTTTGGGATTGGCTTACTCCACTTAGCATGATGTTCTCCAATTCCATCCATTTACCTGCAAAAGCCATCATTTATGTCTCTTTTATTGCTGAGTAATATTCTATTGTGTATATATACCACAATTTCTTTATCCATTCATCTATTGAAGGGCATCTAGGTTGCTTCCACAGTTTAGCAACTGTGAATTGTGCTGCTATAAGCATTGATGTGGCTGCGTTACTGTGGTATGCTGTTTTTAAGTGTTTAGGGTATAGACTGAAGAGTGGGATAGCTGGGTCAAATGGTGGTTCCATTCCAAGTTTTCTAAGGAATCTCCATACTGCTTTCCAGGTTGGTTGCACCAATTTGCAGTCCCACAAACAATGAATGAGTGTTTCACTGAATGAGTGTTTTCCCCCACAATGTCACCAACAATTCTTGTTGCTTGTATTCTTGATAACTGCCATTCTGCCTGGTGTGAGATGAAATCTTAGAGTAGTTTTGATTTGCATTTCTCTAATTGCTAGAGATGTTGAACATTTCTTCATATATTTGTTGATTGTATCTCTTCTGAGAAGTGTCTGTTCAGCTCCTTAGTCCATTTATTGATTGGATTGTTTGGTTTTTTGTTGTTAAGTTTTTTATATTTTGTGGAGATCAGTGCTCTATCTGATATGCGTGTGGCAAAAATTTAATCTCAGAATGTAGGCTCTCTGTTCACCTCACTGATTTTTTTTTTTTTTTTTGTATCAGGGATTCAACTCAGAGTTATCCAACCACTGAGCTACATGCCCAGCTCTATTTTGTATTTTATTTATAGACAAGGTCTCACTGAGTTGCTTAGTGCCTCACCATTGCTGAGCTGGCTTTGAATTTGTGATTCTCCTGTCTCAGCCTCCCAAAGTGTGCCACTGCTCACGTCATTGATTGTTTCTTTTGCTGAGAAGAAGCTTTTTAGTTTTAATACATCCCATTTATTGACTTTGATTTTACTTTTTGTGCATTAGGAGTCTTGTTAAAGAAGTCAGGGCCAATGTGATGAAGTTTTGGGCCTACTTTTTCCTCTATTAGGTGCAATGTCTCTGGTTTAATTTCTAGGTCCTTGATCCACTTTCAGTTGAGTTTTGTGCATGGTGAGAGATAGGGGTTTAGTTTCATTTTGCTGCATATGGATTTCCAATTTTCCCAGCACCATTTGTTGAAGAGGCTATCTTTTCTCCAATGTATGTTTTTGGTACATTTGTCTAGTATGAGATAGCTGTATTTACATGGGTTAGTCTCTGTGTCTTCTGTATATTGGTCTACATGTCTATTTTGGTGCCAATACCATGCCATTTTTGTTACTATAGCTTTGTACTATAGTTTAAGGTCTGGTATTATGATGTTTCCTGCTTCACTATTCTTGCTAAGGATTGCTTTGGCTATTCTAGGTCTCTTATTTTTCCAAATGAATTTCATGATTGCTTTTTCTATTTCTATAAGAAATGACATTGGGATTTTAATTGTATTGAATCTATATAGTTCTTTGGGTAGTATAGCCATTTTTGACAATATTGATTCTGCCTATTCAAGAGCATGGGAGATCTTTTCATCTTCTAAGGTTTTCTTCAATTTCTTTCTTTAGTTTCCTGTAGTTTTCATTGTAGAGGACTTTCATCTCTCTTGTTAGATTGATTCCCAAGTATTTTATTTTTATTGAGGCTATTGTGAATGGAGTAGTTTTCCAGATTTCTCTTTCAGAGGATTCATCACTGATGTATAGAAATGTATTTGATTTATGGGTGTTGATTTTATACCCTGCTACTTTCCTGAATTCATTTATTTGTTCTAGAAATTTCTGGTGGAATTTTTTGGATCCTATAAATATAAAATCATGACATGGGCAAATAATGATAGTTTGAGGTTTTTTCCTATTTATATCTCTTTAATTTCTTTCATCTGTGTAATTGCTCGGGCTAGAGTTTCAAGAACTATGTTGAATAGAAGTGGGGAAAGAGGGCATCCCTGTCTTGTTCCAGTTTTTAGAAGGATGCTTCCAATTTTTCTCCATTTAGGATGATGTTGGCTTTGGTTTAGCATAGATTGCTTTTACAAATGTTGAGGTATGTTCCTACTATCCCTAGTTTTCTAGTGTTTTAAACATGAAAGGGTACTGTATTTTGTCAAATGCTTCTTTGCATCAATTGATAAAATCATATCATTCTTATTTTTAATTCTGTTGATGTGATGGATTATGTTTATTGATTTCCATATGTTGATTTATGGGTATTGATTTTTCATCCCTGAAATGAACCCCACTTGATTATGGTGCACTATTTTTAAATATGCTTTTGTATGCATTCTGCCAAAATTGTATTGAGAATTTTTGCATCTATATTCATCAGGGATACTGGTCTGAAATTTTCCTTCTTTGATGTGTCTCTATCTGGTTTTGGTATCAGGGTGGTACTAGCCTCATAGAATGAGTTTGGAAGAGTTCCCTCCTTTTCTATTTCATGGAATAATTTGAGGAGTATTGGAGTTAGTTCTTTTTTGTAGGTCTTGTAGAACTTGGCTGAGAATTTGTCTGGTCCTGGGCTTTTCTTTGTTGGTAGGCTTTTGATGGCATCTTCTATTTCCTTGCTTGTAATTGATATGTTTAAGTCATGAATGTCCTCCTGGTTCAGTTTGCATAGCTCATATGCCTCTAGAAATTTGTCAGTGTCTTCAGGGTTTTCTATTTTACTGGAGTATAAATTTTCAAAATAGTTTCTAATTATCCTCTGTATTTCAGCAGAGACTGTCACGACATTTCCTTTTTCATTACAAATTTTAGTAATTTGGGTTTTCTCTCTCCTTTTTTTCATTAGTGTGGCTAGGGGTTTGTCAATTTTATTTTTTTCAAAGAACCAGCTTTTTGTTTTGTCAATTTTTTGAATTGTTTCCTTTGTTTAAATTTTATTGATTTCAGCCCTGATTTTAATTAGTTCCTGTATCCTACTTCTTTTGATGTTGGTTTGTTCCTCTTTTTCTAGGGCTTTGAGATGTAGTGTCAAGTCATTTATTTGTTGACTTTTTCTTCTTTAAATAAATGAACTTAATGCAATGAACTTTCCTTTTAGCACTGCCTTCATAGTGTCCCAGAGATTTTGATATGTTGTATTGGGGTTCTCATTTACCTCTAAGAATTTTTTTATCTCCTCCATGATGTCTTCTGTTATCCGTGCATCATTCAATAGCATATTATTGAGTCTCCAGGTGTTGGTATAGCTTTTATTTTTTATCTGTCATTGATTTCTAATTTCATTCCATTATGGTCAGATAGAATGGAGAGTAGTATCTCTATTTTTTTGTATTTGTTAAGACCAGTTTTGTGGCATAGCATAAGATCTATTTTGGAGAAGGATCCATGTGCTGCTGAGAAAAAAGTGTATTTGCTTGTTGAAGGATGGAATATTCTATATATGTCTGTTAAGTCTAGATTATTGATTGTTTTATTGAGTTCTGTAATTTTTTGTGTAGTTTTTATTTGGAAGATCTATCTAGTGTTGAGAGAGGTGTGTTAAAGTCACCCAGTATTGTTGTGTTGTGGTCTATTTAATTCTTAAAGTTGAGAAGGGTTTGTTTGATATACATATTGCCCCATTCTTTGGGACATAGATATTTAAGATTGTTATGTCTTGTTGATTTTAATCCAATCTGACAGTCTATGTCTTTTAATTGATGAGTTTAGGCCATTCACATTCAAGGTTATTATTGAGAGATGGTTTGTGTTCCCAAACATTTTGGTTTATTTTTAGTTTTTAACTTGAGTAGGTTTCTCCTTTGATTGGCCTTTCCTTCAGTGTAGTTTCTCCCTTTGCAGGTTTTCATTTCCTCCTCATGGAATATTTTGCCACGAATGTTCTGTAGTGCTGGCTTTCTTGCTGTAAATGCTTTTAACTTTTGTTTATATTGGAAGGTTTTTATTTCATCGTCAAATCTAAAATTTAATTTTGCTGGATATAAGTTTTTTGGGGTTTTTTTGGTACTGGAGAGTGAACTCAGGGGTACTCCACCACTGAGCCACGTCTCTAGCCCTATTTTGTGTTTTATGCATAGACAGGGTCTCACTGAGTTGCTTAGTGCCTTGCCATTGTTGAGGCTGTCTCAGCCTCCCTAAGTGCTGGGATTACAAGCATGAGCCACCACGCCCAGCTTGGATATAAGATTCTTGGTTGGCATCCATTGTCTTTCAGAGTTTTGTATATGTTGTTCCAAGCTCTTCTAGCTTTAAGAGTCTGGGTTGAGAAGTCTGCAGAGATCCTAATCGGTTTCCCCCATATGTAATCTGATTCCTCTCTCAAGTGGCTTTTCAGATTCTTTCCTTATTCTGTGTACTAGACATTTTTATTATAATGTGCCGTGGTGTAGATCTGTTGTGATTTTGTACATTTGGTATCCTATAAGCCTCTTGTATTTGATTATCCAATTCATTCTTCATGTTTGGGAAATTTTCTGATATTATTTCATTGAATAGATTGTTCATTCCTTTAGTTTAAAATTTTATGCCTTCCTCTATCTCAATAATTTGTAAGTTTGGTCTTTTCATGTTATCTCATAATTCTGGGATGTTCTGCTCATGGTTCCTTACCATCTTCACTGTGTAGTCAACTCTATTTCAAGATTAAATATTTTGTCTTCATTATCTGAAGTTCTGTCTTCCAAGTGATCTAATCTGTTGGTAATGCTTTCTATTGAGTTTTTAGTTTGGTTTATTGTTTCTTTCATTTTGAGGATTTCTGTTTGATTCTTTTTTAGAATCTCTATCTCCTTATTGAAGTAATCTTTTGCTTCCTGTATTTGCATATGTAGCTCTTTATCAAAATGATATTTTGCTGCCTGTGTTTGCTCTCTGACATCATCCTTTAATTCACAGAACATTTTAATTATGTACATCCTGAACTCCTTCTCTGACATTTCTTCTGCTGTGTTGACCATGTATTTTAATAATGCAGTATCTTGGTTTGTTTGAGGCACTTTCTTCCCTTGTTTTTTCATGTTGTTTGTGTGTCTTCCATTCTAGCACTGTGGATCCAAGGAGTTAAAGTCTTTATTCTATAGGCTTATAGATTCCCCGCAGAGTTCCAATACCTCTCCTTTAAGGGGGAGACCAATATTAACAGATCCCAAAACAAACTATATAGTTTTAAACCAAGTAGCTCCTAACAGGATCTTTACAGCTTAGTCAAAACATACAGAAATTATAAGTTCAATTAGTATCTACTATATAAACAATAGGTTTGCAAAAGGGTCTACAGTTTCTGCTGGTTGACTAAAGAGAACTGAGAGTGGAGTGTAGGATGAGATGTTAGGGAGGCAGGAAGTGAGGATATAGAGTTATTAGAGCCTAGAAAGTGTGAAAGAAAAATTCAAAAGAAGTTGGCTAGTAGTAGAAAAGAGAGAAAGAGATTTGGGGAAGACAAGTAAATAGGAAGAAAATAGAGTACAACAAACAAGGAAACATAAAAATTAAGAAAAATAAAACATGTAAACATAGAAGATACGAGAGTATATAATACAACTGTAATATACTAATTAGATATCCCAGTCCTCAGTAGCCTAATGCATAAAAATATTTAATTTCACAAATGTTGGGGGATGTGAGGCCAGGAAAAGAGTGAGAGAGAAAAGAAAGGAAGGGGAAAAAGAGGATAATGGAGGGAGTCTCAAGGTAAATGAAAAGGCTTGCTTCCCTTCTCATCCAGTAGGTGGGGTTGTCTGTTGTTTACTGGTGTCTCCCTGCTCAGGTCCAAGATGGCGACATAGAAGTCCCACAGTGGAGGTGTCTGCTTTCAGAGATAGGGTGTAGGGCCGGGCCAGGCAGTGGTGTTGGGCGACGTGTTCAGAGACGCAGCTCTGTGGTGTGCTCTGTGGAAGTAGAAGGTTATCTCCAGATCCTGTCCAGTGTCTCCAGGTGTAGGCAAACAGGGGAGTTCCACGCTGGTGGATGGAGATCCACATGGGAGCAGCATCCAGGGGTTCTGCATGGGAGCTGGGGGTCCCATGTGGGAGTATCAGGTGGAGGTACTACATGGTATGTGGGTGGTGGAGCTGGGGATCCTGCGCAAATGCTGGGGCCTGGAGACCCGCGACAAGACACCGGATAGGAAACAGAAAGCAAGTTTATTTGACTGCAGTCTGTTCAGAAGGTACAGCTTTCACTGTAATCAATTAATTCCCTTGAACTCTGAGTTCAGGCAGTTTCAGAACTTTATATAAAGCATGTAAGGGTAGGTGCTCAGAAGTTCACAGTCTGCAGAAGTTCACATAAAAGCAGTTTTTTCTTTTACTGTTCTGGGCAAGTTAACCCTTCAAGGACAGCATTTGAGAAGGGAAGAGCTGCTTCTCCCCTCTTTCCTCCCCCTGGTATCTGTTACCATGGAGCCAATTAGTAACATCTTCTCTTATCTCTGAAATGTAAACATCTCTGTGAGGCTCAGGCCCAAGGCCAGAGGCCTTGTTAAAGGATCTGACCTTCTTGTTACAAACCCACTTTCCACTTAAAATTTTTTTTATAAACCATTATATTGTTACTACATTAGATAGTCCAAAAATGTTTTTGAAAAACTAGTAAGGGGTATTCAGCCCCTGGAGTTATGACCACTTTTAGGCCAGTGGCCAAGCAAGACAGAGCAACAGGAAATAGGAACTTTAACTACATTGAACTCTTTGGTAGAGACTCTTTTGCTGATAGTCATAAGATCAATTATGGTGCAGATTTCGGGAGAAGCTTAATTAAGATTTTCTGTGGAGGAGGGGGTGCTACTACAATTGGAGGTCCTCTAGTAAATCATAGAGAAACAGTATTTCCACTGCTTTAATCCATGGTCCCAGAGAGACTAGGAATGCAGTGTCCATCTAGGCCACCATCTTGGATCCCTCTTGAGCAGTTTCTTAATGTACTAAATAGAATGTAGAAACAACAGCTCAAGAAATTGGTATCTCCTAAGTCATCTGCTGCTTCCATCAGGGTACATGGGAGAACCCCAAACATCTCACAGTGCAGGCCTTTTTCTATCCTATCCAATATGTAGTCACTAAGTGGCAATTTAAATTTTTATTTACATTAATTAAATTTTCTAAAACTGAGTTCCTCAGATGCACTAGCTACATTTCCAGGGCTCAGTAGTAACCTGGTGTTAGCTAGTAGCTAGCAATGAGCAGTAAAATGCATGGTAAGGTCACAAAGCGTTCTTTAAACTATTGTAGGAGTCTTCTTTAAACTACTTCCAAAGTATATGAGAAAGCAAAGGGTGGTAGTTAACTTGTAGAAAATTAACAGAAGCAAAGGAGCTAATGGGAAAACACATCAAGAGAAAAGGATTAATGGGACTAACTCTTGACAGGGTCCACTGAGATTGATGTGAAGTTAGGAATAATAGCTGTAAGTGTCTCCATTTGTCTGGGAAGGAGCACTAAGGTAACTTCTGACTGTTACTTACCCCCGTGCCTACATTAACATGGGATTGACTTGTAGATGAAGGCCCCCTAAATAGGATGGCCACCATGACAGTTCCGGCCAACTAAGGTCAACAACTCCACCACTTGATGTGAAGGAGGAGTTGAAAACCTGATTGGAAAGGGGACAGAAGGTGGTCCTTAGTTCTCCTGGTAAACATCAAACAGTAATAAATTCGGAGACAGCGTTATCTCCTTTGTTCTCTGCTCAGCCCACACTCTCTTGAGAATATTCTCTGCTTGAGCCTCACTTTGCTTTTACTTCACTTTCACCTCACTTTCTCTTTACTTTCAATTATAATAAAGTTCTCTTGCATGACTTGTGGTGTCTAACTTTAAATTTTCTTTCATAGGAATACAAGAACTGAGGTTTGAAGTTTCAGCTCCCTGCTTCCCTGGGACACTGGTAAAGGTAAAAATGTTTCCTTCCTTATCTCTCTCTCTCTTTCACACGCACACACACACCCACACACACACATACACACACAGTTACGTGATGTGTTGGCTGTTTCCTCTCCTTAATATTGTCCTGTCCTGTGTGGTTCATGGGTCTGTTTATGTCAAGGACACACTGGGCAAAATTCTAAACACCTAATCAGCAGAGCCAGAGCCTCACAGAACCAGGACTACTGCCAAATCCATAGAGACCATATGATAAGCACTTACTCTATTTCCCTGACACTCTGCTACCAAGCAATATTTTTATGCACAAAAATTCCAAAGCCATACTGCTCTCAGGTTACGTATCTCTCCTAATGTTCACTTCAGTATTTGCTTCTTTCCATCCCTTTCATCCAGAGCTGGATTAAGGTCAGTGTTTACAGAAAATATTTGCACCTAAAAATTCAATTTGCCTGTTAGAAACTCCCCATCTGACACAGAACTGGAGGAGGAGAACTAAGAGAAAGTGCCCCCTTTGTCCACATCTTTTCTCCTCCTCCATAGGTTTGTCCCTACTAAAGAGCCTGGATGCCAGCCCCCAAGGAGCCATGACTCAGCCCTAGCTGCAGACACCCTCTATCAGCTGCCACCCATTACAGTGAAGCAAGGCCAGCCAGAGGGCCAAGGTAGACCAGGCAACTTACTACCATGAGAAAAAATACCGGAACAGTAAAAGGGACATTTAATGTCTAAACTGCATGCACATTTCAGTTCATAGGGACTAAAAGCTCATAGAAAATGTTTCTTAAGAGTTTCTTTCTCTTACTATATTAATTCTCCCTTTTTATAATTATAGAATTAAAGTACTGTCTAGTCCAATAAAAGTAAATAATCTGAATTTGAACAGATTCAAGAAAGTATATGTGATTTTAATTTTTCTAATTATCTCTATTAGTTATGGTAATGCAAGTTGTCATCAAATAAAAACTCTGCATTATGTGTGACTTGGGCAACAGTGTAGAAATTTACTTCTCATATTTCTCCTTGGTAAATGATTCATGGCTTAAAATTTCTTCCATCTTTTGACTTCACTATCTTTAACATTGCTTCCTGGTGTTCCCATAAAAGACAAAAGAGCATGGAAGACCATGTGTGGCTACAGTAAGAGCTGAATGTGGAGGGCTGGGGTTGTAGCTCAGTGATAAAGCTCTCATCTTGCACATGTGAGGCACTGGGTTCAATCCTCAGCACCACATAAAAATAAATAAATAAACAAAATAAAGATATTGTGTCCAATTAACACTAAAAACTATTTTTTTTTTGGTACTGGAGATTGAACTCAGGGGCATTCGACCACTGAGCCACACCCCCAGCCCTATTTTGTGTTTTATGTAGAGACAGGGTCTCACTGAGTTGCTTAGTGCCTCACTGTTGCTGAGGCTGGCTTTGAACTCACAATTTTCCTGTGTCAGCCTCCCTAAGTGCTGGGATTACAGGCATGCGCCACCGTGCCCGGCTGACTAAAAACTATTTTTTAAAAAAAAGAGTGTGGAGATGGCACAGTAATGGTTGTGCCATTGTTCACATTAGCTAAAACTCAGGTTCATGGGAGCCTTGGAAATAAGGACCCAGGGCAATGAGAAAACAGTATGTCCAGCCTATGGTTTCATTTAGTAATTATGAATAGAAGCTAGGAAGTTAATAACCGTATCTGGAAATGCTCAAAGTGAACCTGATCTTAGTCTACCCTTCTGCTTATCTTGGTGCAATACCCATATAACCAAGAAACAGAAACTTACAGGATGACTCATTAACATGTTGCAAAAGGATTTCAGAGTAGCAGTGTTTCAAATATTCCTATTCCCCTGCTAATTACATAGGCTATTATACCAGCCTTAGTTTCATAGGAAATTTTCATTAAATGTGATTAACTCCCTGGTAGTTGTTGCTTTATAACAGGTGTTCAAAAAAATAGTAGAAACAGAAAACATGTGAGGACAACTCAGATGAATATGTGAATTTAGATTTAGATGTTAACATTCACTCTTTGTAGAGCCCTGTAGTCCCTGGTGGTCCCATCACATTCTCTATCTAAACACGTTCCTCTACTGACTGATTCAAACAGTTGTTTGAGCCTCTAATCAAGTCATCAGTATACTCTGAGTTGGCAGAAATACAAATTCTGCTGGAGGATATAAACAATATGGAGCATTTCTTACAGACCAATACCAAACTCAGGGACAACAGCCCTCGAATGAAGACCCAAGCTGAAAACTCATTCTTCCACAAACCAACAAGGCTCTCTGCAGTATTCTTCTAGGCATAAACCTCTGACCCTGATTTAAGAAGGTTCCACTGTGGATGTTTCTAGAACCACATGGTTGAGTACATGTGATAGTAACAAATGACAACAAAGTCTGACATGTTGAATTGACAGAATTGACATTCCTGTCCTCCACTGGTCTTGCTCCAACACATAAGATCCAGTTATCCTCTATCTCCAAGGCTACTGCAACCCCAGCAGGGAATTTACATATCAAAACTGCTTCTCATAAACATTCTTTAGCTGCCAAAAGCAAACGCATGTTTGTAATCAGAGCAGACACAGCCCTCACCACTGCCCCCCCTCTCATTTTATTTTCACCAAGATGGAAACTTGCCAATTTCATTAGACTTTGAGAGTGTGAAAAATCGCCTGGGGTTCCCTCTGAGAAGGAACTGTGCTTTTCTGAGAAGCCCTAGACCTCCATGTACAAAGCTGGGAGAAGTTCCTGAACCTGAACCAAAGCATTGCAGAACACCAACTCTCTCCTAGCACCATGAGGTAAGGGCTTTCTCTGCTTTGCTTGCCTTCTTTCTGTGTACTCGGAAATTCTAAAACTTTCCTTAAGGACCAATTCTTAGGCAGTTCTTACACTGAGAGAGCTGTCTTGTTGATGGTTCTGACACTGATAGACACCCCCACTCCACTGCCTGGTCAGGTAACTGAGGAGCAGGGACTATTTAAGATGGTGTAGGCAGCCAGTCACAGTGGTGCATGCCTGTAATCTCATCAGCTTGGGAGGCTGAGGCAGGAGGATTGTGAGTTCAAAGCCAGCCTCAGCAAAAGTGAGGTGCTAAGCAACTTAGAGAGACCCTGTCTCTAAATATAAACTACAAAATAGGGCTGGAGATGTGGCTCAGTGTTTGAGTGTCCTTGAGTTCCATCCCCCAGTACCAAAAAAAAAAAAAAAGGTGTAGGCAAAGTTCAAGGAAAACAACAGATGATGATGGTGGATGGATGGGTGGGGGTCTAAGAATAGTGGTAACATGATGGCCCTTGGCCTAGGAGGGCAAGAGGAGGGAGGAGTCACCAGACTTGGAGAGGCAGTCAGCTATAGCTGTGGAGAAGGGATTCCTCAAGAGGCCTTTGGTGTTTCCTCAAGCACCACAAGCTAAGGCACAGCCCAAGGGGAGCCTGGGAATGAATATCAGGACCTTTTCCTCCTCCTGCATTTTATTTTCTGAATGCTGCCACCCAGTGGCCAATACCCAAAAGAAGCAAAAAAATTAGTCCATGGAGGCACGTTCTCCATGTACAACTTTTTGTTATTATTTATCCCAAGTAAGAATTTTGTGACTACTAGGGACCTATGAACTTGTGATTACTATGAAATTTGTTTTAAACTAAATCGACTGTTCTCAAAGTGTAAGCCTCCGAACAGCAGCATCAGTGTCATTTGGGAACTTTTTTTAGAAATGCAAATTCCCAGGCCTCACCCCAAACCTGCTGGCTCAGAAACTCTGGGGTGGGCCCGGCAATCTGTCATGATGTCTTCCAGGTGTCCTTGATACCACCGGTCGCCAGTTACCCTGATGAGTCCTGCTTCCTTGAATGTTGAAGTATAACACCAGAGAAGCTGAGGCAAGAGTCAAGTAGAAAGTAAGAGGCTTTATTTAAAGGATAATAGGACAGAATTCTTCCTGGAGGAAGAAGGGGACCCAAAGGCGGAATCCATGGGATGAGGAAGTCCCATCCCTTTTTTACATGTCAAGTTTTCTTTGTTCTTTTGCATTCTTCTCCCTCATCTTGTTCATTTCCCCTCATCCTGATTGGCAGATGCCAGTGGGGAGGCCAAAAGGTGGGAAACAGGTGGCCTGGAAGGGCCAGGGTGGAATGATCTGGGCATGAAAGGGGGACCAAGGGCAATTAATTAGCAGCTCCCTGTCTGCTCAGGAGTTTCTTCATTACCAACTCTTTAGGAGGGGCAGTATAGGCAGGGCTCTGGGGACATTAACATTTCAATCTCACACAGCGCAGTCTCCAGTCTTCCAGACACAAACTGGTCTGTTTTCTTCAATCTGGCCTGATTTCTCTATCTATGCTGACTGCCTATTTTTAATTCTAGCTTCAACATGTTGCAAGCTAATATTTGAAAAACTACTGAACTAGGTGGGTGATAGAAAATTAGAAATCATATCAGGATTGTGATACACTTCTTCCAGAAAATCTATATCCCTTTCTTTCTTAGTTTGGGTAGAACTAGCGAACTGCAGAACATATTTACTGCTTCAAAGCATTTTGACCTGCTATCTGATCCTATCTGATGCTGCAGTTAGTGGGAGAAAAAGAGCTAACAGTTAAAAGGCCACTACATAAGAATCCCTTTTCTGGCACATGTTTTACCTACATATGTATATATGTAAATACCTTTATTTTATTTACTTATTTTTATATGTGCTGAGGATCAAACCTGGTGCCTTGCACATGCTAGGTGAATGCTCTACTGCTGAGCCACAACCTCAACCCCTATACCTGTCTTTTTAAGACAGGTATGAACATTTGTGACAAAATGCTGTGTTCCGTGTCTACATTGCAGAACTGGCAGGAAGCAGGCGTTCCCTCTCCCCAAGCCTCCGTAGCTAGGCTACCTGAGACGTTTTGCAATGACCAGTGTATGTTTCTAGACCCACCTGTCCTGAGCTAGCCTATAGGAGCTTTGGACTATCCAAGACTAAACAAAACCTATATCAATATACTCCTGTTCTCAGTGATGGAGAGGCAAAGAGACAGAATGGGTTCTTTCTTCCATGTGTGCTCATTGATCAAAACAGCTAAGGGGGAAGGATTTGGGAAAATGTCTGATAACGTGATGACAAGTCCCCATCTGCCCCCTGCATACAAAGGTGAGGTTACCACACACACTCACATGCTCGTGATTCATAAAAATGTGCATACAATTAATAGTAGCACCCTCTGCATGTTCCCTTAATGGGAATGGGAGGAATTTATAGTCTCATTGTTCCTATTTAGGAGAGTGTGGACATCTCTATGATGACATTCTATTCCACAGTCTTCCCAGATCCCAAGCCAAGAGCAAGGGTAAGAGATGATACATGTCAATAAATTACTTAAGAAAGAACAATAATTCTCCTCTAATAGGTTGGTTGAGCAACCCTATAAGGTTGTTTGAGTTGGACTCTCCATGAACTACAATCTCCATGAGGCTAGAAATCTGGCATATCTTCCACCTATCAATGTATGGCAACTGGGTCCTGATTGTATCATTTAGAAGATGGTCTCTTGCTACTTGCTGGCTGGGCCAGCAGCTGAGGTGCTTGAGACTTGGGTACATATTTACAAAGATTGGAAGGGCTCATCCCTTAAGAGTCTAGCAGCTCTAGAGCCATGACTGCCTCTGTGGATGAGTTTCCCTGGGCAGAGTCTGTCCTCATCAAACCATAGACTGCACTGAGCAGAACTGAAGCATTTGGATCAAAAAAACTTTTCCTGTTCCATCTCTTTTAGGGGTGGTGGCTCTTTTCTGTAGCATTCTTAGGTACAATAATTAGTAATAGGAAATGGGAATTGAAAACAGTGTAACTTGAGGGAAGAGGCAAATAGCTCTATGCTAACACCTCTCCCTCCCCTGATGAATGTTTCCCTAAGACTAATTGCTATAGATAAGGGAAGGGTGCTCTGCCAGGCCAGAGACACTCGGTCCGCAGGTCCGCAGCTCGTAGGACCCTGACCCCTGAGCCCAAATTCCTGGGCACTAAAACTGACCACTTCATTGATTTATGGAACTAGCCCCAAATTCCTAAGTGCCTGAGAGAACCGGCACGTCTCCACTATGCCAACCCCCAACACAAACCTATAAAAACCCAGTGGCTCATTTTCCACCAGGAGAATGAGTCCACCACCACCACCTTCTCAGATGAATCCTGTTCCTGAATAAAAGCCTGAAATGACTTGCATGGTTTGCTGCCGCCTTTGATCATTTTGCCTTTATGATTAGTTTTACTCATTTCTGATCTCACCCCACCAACACATTCCAAATACACACGCAAACACACACACACACACACACACACACACACACACACACACACGTTTCATTGAGTAATGTTTCTGGGCCTTAGGTTGTAGAAAAGGTTTGAGGGTTCCTCATTGCAGTAGTCCACCCACTGTACAGTCCTTCCTAAAGGAAGAACAGTCTGAGAGTTGGTATGTCACAATCCTCTGCAGACTCAAGCCTGGGGAAGATGACTTGAGAGTGTAGGCAGGAACTTACTCAAGAAGAGTAAGTTAATTACTGAGGTGAGTTTTTTTGTTTTGTTTTGTTTTAACATTTTTAGTTGTAGATGGACACGATACTTTATTTTATTTATTTATTTATATGTGGTATTGAGGATCAAACCCAGTTCCTCACACATGCAAGCCAAGTGCTTTACCACTGAGCTACAACTTCAGCCCCCTGAGGTGAGATTTTTTTTTAATTTATATTTTTTTAGTTGTAGATGGACACAATATCTTTATTTTATTTACTTATATGCGGTGCTGAGGATCGAACCCAGTGCCTCACACATCGAGGCAAGCACTGTACCACTGAGCCACAATCTCAGCCCCCTGAGCTGAGTTTTTGAGGTGGAAACACTAAGGGAAATGAGAGGACCATATTGAGTTTCTAGCTTTCTCACAGAGACTGAAATAAGCTTCAGTATCTTCTGCTCACTTGGGGAATATTATCATTTTGTGAATTTTTCTTGTAAATACAAACAAGGAATGTTTCATAGTTTTTTTTTTGTAATTACACTATGGTTAGATATTGTGAATCATGATGATAGGACTTACATAAAAATTGAGTTTTGCTATATATTGCCATACTTAGGGTTAATGAAAATTTCCTAGGGATGACCTCTAGGATCTTTCCTTGGGTCTAATGGGTAGAAAACATGGTGAGTCTAGAAGGTGAGATAATATCTACATAAGATGTGAGGACAACTTTTTCAAAGACCATTAGGTTCTTTTTCTTTCCTCATACTTTGATAGAGGAAACAATTTCAGGTTCTTATCATAGGAGGGGAAATATTAGAAAGAAAACTTTCAGTCACACTTACCACTCATGATTATCTCTTCCCCATGGACACAGGGGAATAATTACTATAATTGTTAAGAATTTGAGTATCTATCCTCCAGTAATGTCCTCTAGTAGACTGTAGAGTTACCTGACCTCAGGGACTCTGAGTTCCAAAAATATGACTTACATCCGACCTCTGACCTTTTGCCATGTTTACTCACCCCCTACTTTTGACCCTACTCATTAAGTCAGCTGCTGTCAAGTGGTTCCAGCCATTGCTCAAGATCTCTGGAATTGGTTGAATAAGTTCACACAGGAATAGGAGGTTAAATACCTTAACACATTTTGCAATCCAGCTTAAGTATTAGGAAAACTCATCATTTCAAACTATTTATGGCTGTCATATTTCACTCAGTAAACTTCCTGACAATAAAGATTGTGAGGAAATGCTAATCTCTTATTGGTACAATCTTTATACCAACCAATTCTCTATTGTAAGACAGGACAATGGAAAGGCAACAATTAATGGAGACAGTGACATAGGGAGAAAGAATATTGGATGATTTAAAATATTGACTTCATTTCCAGTACACTAAATGCATAAAATGTAGAAATAATTGTGCTCTATTTTTACAATGAGATATCAGATGGCAATCTGATAGAAGGTAGCCTGGCTAAGTTGAGATGTCACTTCACGTGGGAGCTGGTATTTGAAGACAATGAGATACCGGATTTGGAAAGCAGGGTCTTGGAAGAGATTGAGTTCCTAGATACCAAATACAAAGTGGGGATTCACAACCTCCTGGCCTATGTGAAGCACCTGAAAGGCCAAGATGAGGA
>CM053404.1:33477962-33625963 GCA_028644305.1 Xerus rutilus
GTTTACTTCCTACCAAGAGATAATAAACTATAAGTTCATTAATTTGCTATCTGCTTCTGTATAATGCTTGCCAAAACCCTACTTTTGTAACTCTTTGAGATATAAAAACCTCTCTGCTCTAAGACCGGGCCAGATCTCTGGCCCTGCTTGTGGAGAGAGAAAGCCACTGTACAGATAATGTGCACACAATATAAGCTTGCTTAATTTGACTTAAAATTGGAATCAATGGTCCTTTTTTTGCATCTTGGGTTCAACATCATCACTGCATCATCAATAACAGAGTCTCATATTTCAAGGTTAGAGTTGTTCTTGTGTCCCATGAAAGTAACCTGAACTTGGACAGGTCTGTAATTTTGAGTGGTTGTTTTACTTAACAATTTGTTATCCTATTAATACGAAAATGCATATCTTTATAAAAGGTTTAAATACTACCTTTTGGCACAGGTAAGAAAGGCTTTTGCCTTTGGCCTATGTTTTAGAAGGATTCACTTATCACATACATAATGAGTATATGTTTTCAAAAGGACATGGATCTATGCTACTCTAAACTCAGTGCTTAATCCTGGTACAGTGGGATTGGCAATCCTAAACATCCAGCCCAAGGAGAATTTGTCTGTCTTTTGACTTTTTCCCTCAAATCAAAATGAAATTGTATTTTGAACCTTTGTGCATTGTGAGAATGATGATTTTAGAGACAGATGCTACTTTGAGTGCAGAAAGGATCCAAGCAACCACATTGGTTAGATCAGAGAAAAGACAAATGAACTAACCTTGTCAAGGTTAGTTAACTTTGTCTTCCTTTTATCAGAGTACAGTAGATTTTAGCATAATGAAAAGTTACTGTCTGGTACAGAAGCACCGACTCTTCATTTTCTCACTTCTCTTTTTGTTACCAAAAACTCAGTCCTTGTCCCTGATGCCAATCCAATAACAAGGACACAGTTTTGAAAAAGAAAAAAGAAGTTTTATTACTTTGCTAGCAAAAGAGAAACACAGGGAACTCCTCTTCCAGAGGCTGTGAGTCTCCCTGTCAGGGGAAATAGAGGGCTACATCCCAGCTGTGCCCAGTCCTGAAGTCTGGATTGCTTCACTCCTTGCAGTGTGTGACCTCAAGGACAGGTAACTTGGCCTAAGTCAGGAAGGTTAATGCTGCTTACCAACCATGGTTAGGGAGCGGGAAGGGAGGAGAGAAAGGAAAAAACAAAATGAAACAAACAAACATGTCAATTTTAAAATAAGCCCCAGTCACAGAGCAGCAAGGGTTATGGTCAAAGCATGAAGTGGGCCCCTGTTACACCTTTACTCTATTATCTGGGAATAATATCCAGGAATTATCCTGGCTGAAGAAGTATTCATGAATTAACCCTGTATTTGTGACAGTGCATATGGCTAAATAATATTCTTTGGAGTTAAGAAATTGTATATTATTCTTTTTTCTCTATTAGTAGAAAACAAAGAATATAATGAAATTTATTCTAACAAAATAAAAATATCTCTTCTCAAAAGAAGCCATAAAAAGCTGGGCATGTTGGCACAAGCCTATAATTCCAGCACTTTGGGAGACTGAGACAGGAGAATCCCAAGTTCAAAACCAGCCTCAGCAACAGTGAGGCGCTAAGCAACTCAGTGAGACCCTGTCTCTGCATAAAACACAAAATAGGGCTGAGGATGTGGCTCAGTGGTTGAGTGCCCCTGAGTTTAATCTCCAGTACCAAAAAAAGAAGTCATAAAAAGGGAAGTGCACCCTTCATTAAAATTGCAACAGAAATATTCAAAGTCACATGCAACAGTAGGATGTCTGCCTTCTTTACAAGACTGATATAGCTTGGGCATTTTCTCAGTCCTGAGGCAGCTCAACCTACTTCTATCCACCACTGGAGAGGTTTGAAGCATAGGATATAAAATGATCTAATGTTAGGCACTTCCTGACTCTGCCGGTATTGATGTATAGAGAAGAGAATGAACATTGGGGTATATGTACAATTCCAAACACTTGAAATTGCTTAGAAAAAATGCTTAGTAAGTTGCGGGGGTTGTAGTCTGTCCCGAGCCAGCAGGTTGAAGGGGGAAGAATTGGAGCCGACTAGCTGCCTGTTCTCAGCCCTGCGCCACAGGACATTCAGACACGCTAGGGAGTCCAGTCAGAGCAGGAATTCGTTTATTTGTGGAACAAGCATTCAACTTATAGGGCCGTTCGGCCAATCAGAGACAATGCACGTAGGCAACAGCTGTCCATGTGGCAACGCAGGTAAGCCCCCTAAATTCTGTCCAGGAGCTGCATGTTTGGGGAACCAACAGTAAACCAATCACATAGTTCCTCCTTCCTTTGTGCCTTTCCCATTTACACACAATGGCTAGTCATAAGAGTATAGCATAGAGCTAGCTCCCCACAGTAAGTTAAAGAAGCCAAAAATCGCCTGCCTTGAAAGGCAAAATGAAGTTTCAACAAGGGACAAGGATGGTCTTGCTCAACAAGTCACAGGATAGGCATGAATCTTCCTCACCTTGATAATGTTTTTTTAAAAAATATTAGTGAAGTTTGAAAAAATAACCTTCTCTTTTTAAGACTATTTGGTGCTCCATACCCAAACAAAGTTATAGCAGAAAGGAGATGGGCCAAAGCTAACTTCAAAAAGGCCTCATGATACCAGATACAAAGCAATGATTTCTCAGCATGCAGAATATTTTTATATTCAAAGGCAATGAAACCAGTATGTTGAAGAGATACCTGCACTCATTGTAGCAGTATTCCTAATGCCAACCTATGGAATCAATCTAAGGGTCATCGATGGATGCATGGATAAAGAAAATGTCACACACACACACACACACACACACACACACACACTCTGGAATACTATTCAGCCCTTTTTTCTTTTCCTTTTTATTCCAGGCTTATATTTGTGTGTTCCTAATTATATCATGATCACCATCGTTGAGCATCTTTTTATGCTGGTAACAAAGCCAAAAGTAGATAAACTTAAACCTGCATTTAGCAATGACTGTTTTAATGTTTTATTTTATTTGGAAGTGACATAGGTAGTCACTGAATAGACATCATTTCATTTAGTTTACTCAGACTAAGGGTATATCTCTTCAAGAGACTTGGGAAACTGAAGCAGACATGATCTAAAACATAATTAAAGATTACCATAACATTTTTAAACTCCTGTCAGTTATGGTCATTTGATTTTCTTATTTTCAGTTAAAATCAACTTTTGTGGCTCTGAACATCTAACAAAGAAAAAAGCTATGTGTGTCTATGTTGTATTGTAACCAAAAGCTCGGTCCCTGTCCTTAATGCCAATCAATGCCAATTTAATAATGAGGACACAGTTTTGAGTAAAAGGAAAAAGGTTTATTGCTTTGCTAGCAAAGGAGAAACATAGGGACTCCTGTCCCAAAGGCTGTGATTCTTTGGATCATCAGGGACAGAGGGTTTTAAAGTGTTCCATTCCAGGTGTGCTTTGGTAGGGCGCCCTGATAGTGTTAGGATTCACTTGTTCATTTGGCAGATATTCCCTTCCCAGATCTTCAGCAGACATCTCTTTTCTGTAGTGGGTGTGTTTGTAAAGATTAGACGACCAGGGAGGAGATGAATTAAAGCTGCTCCGCAAGACTCTATTGGAATACACGCTCTCGGGCCGAACCCACACGTCCACCAGAGCGCGGCTGGGAGAAATGGCGCTGGAGATTCCCTGCACAGACAATTTCAAGAAAACTTGGTCAGGAAGGGGAGGGCTTGGGGACAGGAAGAGAAGGCCAGAGTCCTTCCTGGATAGGTCAGGAAAACTCGCTGATTGACAGGAGGCGTGTCTACTAGTGACGTCACATCTGGCTTGCTGCTCCGCTTCACAGCTGCTGACCGGTTCCCTTAATTGGGCATCCTAGACCCTGACCAGACCTTAGACCCCGACCAGACCTAACAGTGTTCAAGGGCAGTTAACTAGGGGAAGAAAAGATAACACTGTCTCCCTAATCTTGTTAGGGAGGGGGAGAAGGGAGAAGAAAGAAAAAACATTTTAAAAAAATAAACCTTAAAGCAATGAGGGCTATATTCAGAAGGTGAAGGGACCACCATTACAGTATGATGTTTGGTGTTCATAGATTTGACCAAGGCTGAGTGTTGTAGATCAGTGGCAGAGCATGCCATTAGCTCATGTTGAGTCCCTGGGGTGATCCCCAGCAACCTCCCCCCCCCCCCCCCCCCGCTGCCCCATAGAAATGTCTACTTGTGGGACACTAATACCATTTTTATTTACCAAAGTTTTTAAAAAATCATGTAAAATGTAGAAACATTTGTGTCAGTTTTTCAATTTGTGAGCACCCTAGGTTAGCTTGGTATGACACAGATAATATACAAACATATATATTAACATAAATGCTGCCAAACATACCATGCATGTACCTATATATATATATATGCATAAAAATACAGATGAAAATAAAGATCTTGCTGTTTTTGTTTTAAAACTGTAGTGATGAGGGCTGGGCATGTAGCTCAGTGGTAGAGCCTTTGCCTAGCATGCACAAGGTCTGGATTCTACACTAAGTCCCACAAAAAACAAATTAGTCAAGAAACAGGAACAAAGTTCAGTAACTTATAAAGACGGTAGAGATCCAACAGACAGAGGCCTCAGAAACAGCCCGAATATCAGCTTTTAACCAAACTAACTTGATTATAAGGCTCTTTGAAAAAATCCTCTTAAAATATCTTATTATTGGATTTTGTATGAAACCTTTTTTAAAAAGAAAATTTTATCCTTTGCAATAATATGAATGAATCTGGAGGACATTATGGGAGATGAAATAAACCAGGCACAGAAAAAAAGTGTCACATGATCTTACTTACATTTGGATTCTAAAAACGTTGAACTCATAGAGGCAGAATTAGAGTGGTGGTTAATAGGTATGGGGGCTGAAAATAATGTAGTCTGAGAAAAAAGAAAGATTTTCCTCCACCTCCCCTAACAGATGTCTTCCTGACGCTAACTGCAGAAAGGGAAGAGCAGAAAAGAAGGAGTGCATCACCACACTGAGATGATAATCTTCAGCCAGAACACACGACCCTTGACCCAAGGGCTCAACTCCCTGACTATCTCATTGACTGATCAAAACGAACCTCAAATTCCTAAGGACCCAGGAGAACCGAGAGAATCGGCAGGGTTTTTTCACTAGACCACCTCCCTAAAAATAGCCTGTAAAGATCCAGTCCCTTTCTTTGTTCGGGGCTCATTTTCCACCAGGAAAGTGGGTCCATCTCCATAGATATAGCCCCGCTCCTGAATAAAGCCTGAAATGGCTTGCATAGTTTGCTGCTGCCTTGATCTTCCTGCGCTTACAGTGGTTACCAGCAGCTTGTGGGGTAGGGATTGGGGAGATGTTAGCCAAAAGATATAAAATTTCTGTTAGCTAGGAAGAGTAATTGCAAGAGATCTACTGTACAACATGGGGATTATCCTTAGTAACAATACATGGTATTCTTGAACATCACTGAGAGTAGATTTTAAGTGTTCTCACTATAAAATGTAAGTATGTGAAGTCATGTATATGTTAATTAGCCTGACTTAGCCATTCCAAAATGTATACATATTTCAAAACATTATGTCATATATGATAATTATGTGTAATGTTATCTGTCAATTAAACCAAGAATTGAAAATCAATTAAGCAAATTCATATTATTCTTAAACTTGTATCACATACATTTTTTTTACTCACATACATTTGAACTTACATTTACAAGTCACATTTTCTTCTGCATTTGTGCTCATTGGCAGATGAATGGTTTCTAGGGATGGGCATATAAAAATAAAACCAGATAGAACTAGATTTTTTGTACCCATATTCAGAAAACAGAGTACAGAATTTATCCCATTTACTGGTTGGTTGCAAAAGCAATGACAGTATTAAAAGGCTAGCAATAAGGAAGACACGAAATAATATTTTTTAAAATCAGCACTAATAAATTGAAGGTAACAAAGTTTTCTTTATATACAGTTGGAACAAGAGCAATTATTTCTTTAAACAACTGTATTGAGATATAATTCACATACCATAGAATTAATTCATTTAAAGTGTACAATTCTACAATTTTAGAACAGTTTCATTATCCTCAAATGAAACCCTGCACCCTTTAGCTGTCATCTCTAATCTTCCCCACCCCCAGCCTTAGGCACCTACTAATCTATTTTCTGTTTCTGTATCTGCCTACTTTGGACATTTGGGTTTTTTGGGGTTTTGGGGGTTTTTTGGCATCAGGGATTGAACTCAGGGGTATTTGACCACTGAGCCACATCCCCATCCCCATTTTGTGTTTTATGTAGAGACAGGGTCTCACTGAGTTGCTTAGCGCCTCTCCATTGCCGAGGCTGGCTTTGAACTCGGGATTCTCCTGTCTCAGCCTCCCAAAGTGCTGGGATTACAGGCGTGAGCCACCGCGCCCAGCTCTACTTTGGACATTTGTGTACACAAAATCATATAATACTTTGTGTGACTGGCTTCTTTCACTACCAGTAAGGATTTCAAAAAAAAAAATTTGCATGCATCTACCATATTTAAGATATCCATACATTCATTGATGGGTTCACTTTTTGACTATCATGAATATCCAAGTTCAGTACAAATTTTGTGTGGATGAACATTTTCACTTCTCCTAGGTGTATAGGTATATAGCATATACCTGGGAATGGAATTGCTGGGTCATATGGTAACTCTATGATGAAAAACTTGAAGACTACAATGGTTTTCCAAAGAGGCTGGCACCGTTTTACATTAAGAATGTTTATTCTTGAAGCAATATAGATTGTGCTATCTGAGCTTGTAATGGGTAACTAACCCAAGCCTGGATGCACAATAAACTAAGAGCACTGCCAAGAGAATTAGTGCCTGGGAAAGGGACAGTTCTACTCTCCTTTCCAGTCAGCAGGGAACCTGATTAACACCCCCACTCCCACCTTTTTGATTGTAAACAATTTCCCCTAGGATCTAACCACTTTCCTTTGAAGTGTAAACACCCCTGTGGAGGCTCCAGGGCAAAGGCCTGAGATTTCTTGTGAAGGGCTTGTAAAAGGAGCCAGTTATTCCCCCAGATATCCTATAGATGTTGTGAAAAACAGGTGATGGGCGCTCAAAATTTAGAGTTTCGTTTTCTTCTGGGCCCACTGGCGTAAAATAGTTTGGAGTTCTCCTCTCCAAGTGCTGCTTCTCAACCTGTCTGTTCCCCTCAACAAGCTCTCACAGGACTAATTGCAGAGAGAAAGTTGTCAGAAGAAAAATTTGCTCAGATGAGATTCACGTTTGATCAAAAGATAGACTGAAAAACGAAACCAGACTGAATTGGGTGTAGTTCAGCTACTCAAGCTGTAGTTTATAAACTTGCAACACAACTTTGACCTGAGAGATTATGAGAAATACAGAATCTCAGGCTCACGCAAACCTACTGAATCATAATCTGAATTTTAACAAGATCCTCAGGAAATTGTGTGTGTATGAAGGTAGGTTCTGCACATTAAAGCTTGAGCAGCACTGGTGTGGCTAGAACTCTGGACAGTTCACAGGTGGTAACACTGAAGACGAAGGGCTGGACTGCACACAAAATTGTGTGCCAGAGTGATTGAGTGTTAGCGTGTGTTCCAGTATGCAAGTCATTTCCTCTGCTAGTCACTTCTTCCCTATTCCTGTAGCACCTTCTTAGAGCACCTAATTCCTTTCTCAGAAGCCTACACCTCTATTATGTCAGGCCTATGACCTCATTCTCTTTGCCACCCTAGGTCCTATTGGGGATGGATATTTGACTTGAAATGGGCCCATCTGATTTTTCCCTGGAGTTTTTAATCAGACAAAAATGATTTTAGAAAATCTTCATTAAATTATGGAGTTAAGAGATAGTGTAATTCCAGGAGGGCTTTTTTCCAGTTTGTTCACAGATATGCAAAGTCATCTCTAGAAACAGAAACTTGAAGGAAGAAATATGGAGGAGAGAGAGAGAGAGGAAGGAGAAGAAGGAGAGGTGGGGAAAGAGAGACCAAGAACCAGGTACTCTGAGGTCCAGAGGATGGGAAGAGTTCAGACATAAGAATTCTACTCTTGGACATTTTATTTATCTGTGATTCATATGGCCATGGCTCCTTTGAGAATATATGCTTGGACTCATCTGATGGGCAAAAATCATAGACAGACAACATTCACTGGAAATGGTATTTCTTATTTGCTTCTGGTAGAAATAATGAATTCCTTTTTAATACCTACAGAAATCAACTGTCTACCTGAAAGCTTTATGTATTATTTGGAATATTCCATATAAAATATTCTAGTAAATTATTGATATCTTTAATAATTAGAAAATATATTTCATGGTTTTAAAATATGTTTTAAGCTTCAAGTGGATATTAGCATATTTTGTTTTACAAAGCCTAAAAATGTATGTATAAATTTGAGGTTTGTTTTTGTTTTTTTTTTGGCCACATCCCCAGCCCTATTTTGTGTTTTATGTAGAGACAGGGTCTCACTGAGTTGCTTAGCACCTCGCCATTGCTGAGGCTGGCTTTGAACTCGCAATTCTCCAGTCTCAGCCTCCCAAAGTGCTGGGATTACAGGCTTGAGCCACCGTGCCTGGCTAAAATTTGAGTTTTTTAATACAATACTTAATGACAAATTACTGGACTTAATTTTAAAATGAGAATACGGAAGATGTATACTCAGCTGTTTATAGCTCTTAACTCATGAAGTCTCTGCTTTGTAAATCAGGTGCAAAATGTAAGTAGGCTCAGTTCTTTGGAAGGGTAGGAGAAAGACTTTCCAAATGCTTTTAGTTAGATGAAATATGTGTGAACACTTTGGAGGATCTAGAAGGACCTCAGGAAATTTCCACTTTCAGGGTAGAATTTACTTTTTAAAAACTTATTTTATTTAATTCAGAAATGACACCAACTCGAGTCTAATCTGACTGCTAACAGGCGAGACATGAACCAAGATGGTGGGGTTGATGTGTATAATTTGTCTGATGTTGCTTCTTTTGCAATAGCAGCCTGGAAAATACTACAGGGGAAAAGCAAAAGTGTTTGGATTTGGTTTCACAAGCTTCTAAGATTTACTTCCTCTGATTTATTTTCTATCTAAGGCACCATGCATAGCCAAGAACGCCTGTCTTACACTTAGGTACACGTAAAGATTTTATTCGGTTTCCCTTTTTGCAGCTTCCCCCAAAGTGTAGACTCCAGCAATGAGGCAGCTGTACTGAAAATCATAAGGAAATTTTCTATTAGTCTAAGTTGGTCCCTTCCCCAAAATAGGTGATTGGGGAAATAATGAGTGTAGGCAGGAAGCAGGATTGCATAGTTCATATAGTTGAAACCCACAGTTCCCATGTTGGCATCCAATGTTGACTGTATACATGGCAGGGATCCTGATACAAATCTCATCTACGTTTATGATCAGGATTCTAACACAGGCTTCCAGTGTCACTGGTTGCCTGTTTTTGGTTTTTATTGTTTTTTTTTTTTGCTTTTTTGGGTACTTATGATTGAATCCAGGATCATTTAACTACTGAGTCATATCCGCAGTCCTTTCTTAAAATTTTTTTTTAAATTTATTTATTCTAATTAGGTATACAAGACAGCAGAATGCATTTTGATTCATTGTACACAAATGGAGCACAACTTTTCATTTCTCTGATTGTACACGATGTAGAGTTGCACCATGTGTGCAGTCATACATGTACCTAGGGCAATGATGTCCATCTCATTTCACCAACTTTCCTGCCCCCATGTCCTCTCCCCACTCCTCTTTGACCCCAGTCCTTTCTATTTATCTATTTATTTTTATTTTGAGACAGGGTCTCACTAAGTTGCTTAGAGCCTTGCTAAGTTACTGAGGCTGGCTCTGAACTTGTAATCCTCCTGCCTCAGCTTCCTGAGTCACTGGGCTTACGGGCAAGTGCCACCACACTTGGCTTGGATGCCTGTTTTTGAGTCAATTGACATGAGTTAGGAAGAATGATGAAAGTAGATTGTGACTCAGTATCCTGTCCTTAGTTCAGTAGAGAAGCCAAGAAATCTCTTCACTGAGAAATAATAAGCATTACTTGCAACTAAGATGGGGATAAGAGAAATTCTCTTCATGTTTTCTTTTTTTTTTAATAATCTTTTTAAAATTTTTTTTTAGTTGTCAATGGACTTTATTTATTTATATGTGATGCTGAGAATTGAACCCAGTGCTTCACACATGCTAGGCAAGTGCTCTACCACTGAGCTACAATCCCAGCCCTCTCCTCATGTTTTCATTTGTGCAAACATACGTAAGAACACCTTTGGTGGGTATGCCAGTACTCTCAAGGTGGAAATAAAACACAGAGAACAGAGAGATATATTGAAGCAGTTTTGTGGACAGTACACATCGATGATATGGGTGTTGGAGCAATACAAACAGCAGATATAGTCAGATAATCCTGACAGATATGTTCACTAGCACTGAGGAGACTCCTGTTGGGGACTTGCTATTCACTTTGGTGAACATATGGAGGAAGTCCAACGTCATGCGCTGGGAGCTGTGGTTAAGAGGCAGGGAAGTATGAGTCAAGTCCAATTCATGTATCTTTGTTTGCTATCTATCCCTAAATAGAAATTTCAGGAAAAATGAGCTGCAAATATAATTTTCCATATTGTTTTCCCATCATTTGTTAGCTTTAAGTCCTCAAATAAACACTGAGTGTAATATGTCAAATCTCTTCTCTACCCTTTCCACCATTTACCCTCTCAGGGTCCTGTTCCAGCAAGGGTTTGGTGGTGTGATGTGCAAGAAGAAGATTCCATGTGCCTGATAAACTTTCTTTAGCACACGCAGGTTTTAGTGGTCTTGCCTTTCATTAAGAACCCACCTGGTTTTCTTCCGTAGGGACTAGAGAAAATAATCAGTTACTTAGGCAAAATGAGCTCTAACTTCCCCTTGTCTGATGGAGTGAGTTTACCATCGCACAGCTGCGACTTGCTCTTTCCACTAGAGAGCTCTTGAAACGACAAGAGAGACTTTAGGGCTTCATGTCTCTTTCTATTCTTTACCTAATAAGAAAAATAAGGAAAACTCCAACACACATTTGGATTGCCTCCAGGCATAAACAGAATTAGTGACACTTCCTCATCTCTCACAATAAGATCAGAAGAGAGAATATGACAAAGACATAGAATTGAACAGAGAAAAGGGGAGCCCCCCACCTCCTGTCAATGTGGGGGGCAGGGTGTTTGTGTGCACATGTGTGCGTGGGGGCAGGTGACAGCCGTAAACAGAAGCCCTAGTCTCTTAAGGCTGTTTTATTTGGTGATTATGATGTCAGACTAGTGTAGGTTATTTGGGGCCAGTTCTTACTGAGCATAACATTTTACATATCCAAAGTTAAGTCTGAAAGACATAAGATAAAGCCAAATTTCAGATGAACCAGAACACTGTTTTAAAAGTTATTTATTAATGAAACCTATGACGTTTTTCTGCAACTTCACCTATGCACACTGATGATCTCAAATATATACAGCACTATTTTCAATACAGGAAATAACATGAACCATGGTTACAGTAATTGAAATCTTTCATCTAAAAAGACATTGAATTTTATGTACTGTTTTAATTGTTTAATCACAAATACTAATATAAACTTAAATTTATGAAGATGTTCAAAGTTAAAAGAAGTGTTTGTATCACCTTATATGCAACATTTCTTAAGGGAGGAAAAAAAAATTCCTCCATGCATTGTCAATGTCAATTCCTAAGACCTTCCACGAGGCCCTTAATCAAGTTATTCTTCTGTTCAGCTGCTTTCCTAGCATCTCAAACCTGAGTTCAGCAAGGCTTTTTTTTTTTTTGGTACCAGGGATTGAACTCAAGGGTACTCAACCACTGAGCCACATCCCCAGCCCTATTTTGTGTTTTATGTAGAGACAGGGTCTCACTGAATTGCTTAGCGCCTCGCCGTTGCTGAGGCTGGCTTTGAACTCACGATTCTCCTGTCTCAGCCTCCCAAAGTGCTGGGATTACAAGTGTGAGCCACCACGCCCAGCTTCAGCAAGGCATTTAAAAAAACATTTTTTTTTAGTTGTAGATGAACACAAATATCTTTATTTTATTTATTTTTGTGTGGTGCTGAGGATGAAACCCAGTGCCTCCCAGATGGGAGGCAAGCGCTCTACCACCGAGCTATAATCCCAGCCCAAGGCATTTTTGAAGAAAGAAATTACAAAGAAATTTTCTTAATAGTGGTTTCAAAAGTAAATATTTCTTTCTGTGGTTACAACCTACAAAGAGAAATCAGCATTCTCTTCTCTCTTTTGCTTACCCTGGGTAAGACATTTGTTTCCCCACATAAGTTTTAAAGAACTATGTATTTCAGTTTCTAAACGAAATATATTGTACAGAATTTCTTTTTCTCATTTACATGCTGTATTACAATTTCAGGGAGAGCAAATCAGAGGCAAAATCTTCTCACGGGCATCTTGAATTGTGGCTGCTTGATATTCTCTTAGACAGGTCCCTTCTAGATTTGACTCGGTCTCTGCTCTCATTTTCTCAAACAACATTTCTACCATGGGTAACAGGAAAATTGAATGCATGATGTATGGGACAATTTACATTGAGTATTGCCTAGGGAACAGGAAGAAGAAGGCAGAGAGAGGGAGAGAAGGAGAGAGGGAGAGCAAATATTGATAGTGGAGCTGTGAGTGGCACAGCAGAGTTCCCCCATAACCCTGATCCAAGTCTATGGCCAGTGGCTGTGCCATACCAGTCATTGAATATTTTGAATACCAATTTGGTGGAGGGCTCTCAGCTCTGTTCCCTCTGTAGCCCCATGGGCCACCATATCCCTATTTCTCATTCTGTGTCTGAAGGGAAAAAGCTTTCAGAGTCCACCTCCTTCTCTGAGTCTTCATCAGCTCTATGCATTTCTCCATTCAACTCCTGAAGCAATGCCAAGAGCTGCAAAGCTTCAGAATCTGCTTCATTTTTAGAAAGTCGCCATTGGACAATCTTTTCCAGTTTGTTTTTTATCTTTTTTTTCGGCTTTGATTCCTGGTTTATTTTCAGACCCTCCAAATAATGGTGGATGGCCTTTTCCTTGCTTTTCATCTGATGCCACAGAAAATTGCCATACCTCAGGTGGAGCAATTGTTTACCCACAGGAGTAAGCTCCTTCCTGAATTCTTTTTGGAAGTAATGGTCTGCTTTTTTGTACTGGCCTGCTATTGAATAGAGACCAGCAATATAGCTACTGACTCGAAGAAGATTTCCATTGTTTTCAACTTTCTTTAAATGATCTATGGCTTGTCTTACTAGTTCCAGGAACTCCTCTCTTCCCCCAACGTCTTCATTCTCTCTTCTTTTCGATGTTTCAAGGACTTTTGACCTGTAGCAACTCCCAATGTAGTAATACAAGTAGTCATTGTCTGGCATGTGTTTTAGAGCCTTTTTTAGCAGCTGTATAGACTCGTCCAGGGCAGTTTTTTTCCGATAAAACTTCGCTGCAGTGCGCAGTACATCCACTGCATCTGGAGCTTCCTTTAAGGCTTCTTCAACTAAGCTCTCTCCTTTGTCTTCTTCATGCATCTTTTGAAGTTTTAGAGCCAAGAGGACTTTAACATACTGGTTGTGTGAATTCAGCTCTATGGCTTTCTTCAGAGGCTCGACAGAGTTCTGAAATTGTGGCTTGTTATCCAGACGGTAGCTCGCGATGGCCCATCCAAACGTGGATTCTGGGTTCTTTGGGTTCTTTTCCAGAGCCTTCTCGAAACACATCTTTGCTCTTTCATTTTGACTTTGTGTGCACTTTAACCAAGCCCACCCTTCCTCACACTCAAGTTCAGGACTCTCAATTCTGTAGGGGCTGGAAAACTTCTCACAGACGTGTTTCACCTTCTCCACGTACCTCTCAGCCTTTTTGGATTGGCCCATGTGATAGTAGACCCAGGCATAGTTTCCCCAGGTGACCAGACTTCTGATCTCTGCTTTGTCTGGATATTTTTCCTGGATTGACTCTTCAGCTTTCTTCAAGAATCCCAGGGCTGCCTCATGTTGGCCTCTGTGGTGCTTTATGTAGGCTGATAGGTTGTACAGTGTGGCTTTAAATTCATTGTTCTGAAACTCATACTTGTTAAGCACTCTGTCCTCGAACTCATCCAAAGACTTTTCTCCCTCCATCAAGTTCCAGGTGAAATGGCATTTTAGTTGCTGTAGGCTGTTCTCCAAAGATTCCGTAGTGATCTCACTGTAGGAAAAAAACAAAGATGGACACTTTGTGGCACAGTATAGATTCATCTGTCAAGAAGTAGGATCATAGCAAATAAAATATTTTCCTCCTAAAGGGTTTCAACCTGAATTAAAGAAGAACCAATTTTCCCCTTTTTTCCCTTCCAATATTTTGGCATGTGTGTTAATTCCTGCGTGGGGAATGAGTTTGGTGACAATGGACAACAGAATTACAAAGAGGGACATGGGTCAGTATGAGTCTGAGACTAGGTTTCCCACAAGAAGGCCATATTAGGTAGCTCTGACAAGGCTGCAAAATCTTTGAAAACTAATTTCAACAAAGGTTTAAAATTTTACTTAGGCAGTTTAAAAAGGAATAGTAAGACTATTTAATTGCTTTTTGTTTGTTCTTCATCTTTACCTAGTATTTTGGAAATCTTAGTTTCATAGGTTTCTGTTCTTTCCTGGACTCTGTTTTGCTGTGCTGATTTAAATTTCTTAGTGTTCTGAAATTTGATTCTATTTTATCTTCTATATTATTAATTCCTTAGTGCTCATTAATTTGCCTTTTAAAAACCTTATTACTAGGGCTGGAGTTGTGGCTCAGTGGTAGAGCGCTTGCCTTGCACGTGTGAGGCACTGGGTTCAATTCTCAGCACCACATAAAATAAATAAATAAAGGTTGTGTTCATCTACAACTAAAAAAAAAACTATTTAGAAAATATTATTACTTTCTATTGCCTCTAATCATTTCAGCTTCTAGTATATCCTTAATAAATTTTCTATCCAAATCTTTTGAGCCTTTGTCAAATTGGTTTTGTTTTGTTACTTTAGTAGTCTATGCTCTCATTTTTTTTGCTGTTGAATCTTTCTATTTTAACCATCTAAATTTTGTTTGCAATTATTCTTAATATTTTATCAATTCCTCTGCTTTTATAGTATTCTGCCTCTTAATATTATTATTATTATATATGTTAGCAATATCTTAAACTTTTGTTTTGGAGTAATAATCATCCCCTCTTCTACTTCTTAGACTGGTGATTTCCATGCTTAACATGTCTCATTGAGCTGACCTATTAATAATTTGCATCTTCTGTTTTAGTTTTCTTTTGGAATCTTATTTTTCTCACCTGGGATTTCCTCATAGAACAGGAGTAAGGAATGTGGTTATGCGGGTGACTCACAGGCAGCTCACTCCTTTTTCTTATAGGAAGGGTTTTTTTCCCTTTAGAGTGCCCTTACAAGTCTCCTGAAACATTTCCCATTCCTCTGCCCTTCAATGTGGAAATATCAACACACAAATAAGCAACAAAACAACCCAGCCAATAGACAAAAGAACAAACCTCCACATATTACCTATGTGCTGGAGTCTCTAAAATACTGATTTTTCTTACTTAAAAGTTTTCATGGTATCTATAAACCAGCCCTCTTATGGGAGCTATATATTCTACATACATGAATTCTGACATAATCAATAGATATCTGGAAAACTATGCAAGGTGACAAGGATCACTTTTGAATTATATGCCTCCCTTTAAGGCTATATTTCACCTCTTTTTACTTGCCTCCTCTCTTTTACTTTTTCTATCTCCACACTCCTCCACCTCCTATCTTTTGACCAGACCAGGGTTGGCCAAGCTGGGAATGGGATTGAGAGGGAGTGAGGGAGCTGGAGTCTTTATGTGTTAAGAAAAGTGCAGTATGCACACGGGATTTGAAGGTGACCTTAATCTGCAGGACTCACCTATTCTATAATACATGCTGCAGAACGTGATCTAGGTGCTCATGAGGAAGCTTCAGGGTCTGAGTCCCCATTCTCCGCAGTATTCTGTTGCTACAGTTCTGCGTTGGGTTGTGTGAACTCTAAATCAGTTCCTCCTCCTTTCTGATTCTTGGGACAAATGGAGATGTAACTACCCCCAGAAAACAAAACATAAATTGGAGGTAGAATAGACTGGAGTTTCTGGGAAGGACCCTCCTTTCTTTCAAAACCCCAGGCAAATCTTATTAAAGAACAGGATGTGGTATAGGACAGTGCCTGTACTCTAATGACAGCAGTGTCCTCTTGAAAAATATATGTCCAATCTGAACTAGCTTCCTTCCCAGTGAGATTATAGGAAGAGTCTCTTACATATGAGCTCTTTAGCTTTTTTATCATTTGATAAAAGAAATAGAGAAATGGAATTCAGTTTTCATCTACCATATGAGACATATAGTCAATTGTGCATTTGCAGGAAGGAGGCATTTAATAAGTATTCTTTGAGCAGCCATTCAAAAGGCATCTAATTCACTGCTTCATCTTGCCTCTGTGCTCTCACTGGTAAATCAGAAAAGCTGGTCCCTGGCACTTGCTTCCTGGGCTCAGACTTTTGAGACTTATACTCCTGATGCTTCTAGAAAACCCAATGGTCATGTCGGCTTAGGAACTGATTTCCTCAACGAGACTCCTAAAGTGCAAGAAGTAAAATCAAGAAACAATAAATGGATGGTATCAAACTAAAAAGCTTCTTCACAGCAAAGGAAACAATCAAGAACCTGAAAAGAGAGAGCCTATAGAATGGGAGAAAATCTTTATCACTTGCACTTCAGATAAAGCATTTATCTCCAGGATATATAAAGAACTCAAGCCGGGCGCGGTGGCTCAAGCCTGTAATCCCAGCACTTAGGGAGGCTGAGACAGGAGAATCGCGAGTTCAAAGCCAGCCTCAGCAATGGCGAGGCGCTAAGCAACTCAGTGAGACCCTGTCTCTACATAAAAAACACAAAATAGGGCTGGGGATGTGGCTCAGTGGTCGAGTGCCCCTGAGTTCAATCCCTGGTACCAAAAAAAAAAAAAAAAAAAAAAAGAACTCAAAAAACTTAACATCAAAAAAACCCAAATAACCCAAACAATAAATGCACAAAGGAACTGAACCAGCATTTTACAGAAGAAGAAACATGAATGTTGGGACTGCAAATTGGTTCAGCCACTCTAGAAAGCAGTATGAAGATTCCTCAGAAAACCTGGAATGGAACCACATTTAACCCAGTTATCCCACTCCTGGGCATATACCCAGAGGACTTAAAATTGACATACTATAGTGACATAGTCACATCAATGTTTATAGCATCTCAATTCACAATAGCTAACCTATGGAACCAACCTAGGTGTCCTTCAACAGATGAATGGAAAAAGAAAATTTGGTATATATGCCACATGGAATATTACCACATATATACCAATGGAATATTATTCAGCCATAAGGAAGAATAAAATTATGGCATTTGCCAGTAAATGGATGGAACTAGAGACTATCATGCTAAGTGAAATCAGCCAGTCCTCCCAAACAAACAAATGCCAAATATTGTCTCTGATATGCAGATGCTAACACATAATAAAGGGGGGGTGAGGAATAGAAGTTCATTAGATTAGACAAAGGGGAATGAAGGGAAGGAAGCGGGGGTTGGGAATAGGAAAGACAGTAGAATAAATTGGACATAACTTTCCTATGTTCATATATGAATACATGACCAGTGAAACTCTACATCATGTACAACCACAAGAATGGGATCTTAATTAAAATGTTATACTCCATGCATGTATAAAATATCAAAATACATTCTATTGTCATGTGTATCTAAAAAGAACAAATTAAATAAATAAATAATATTTTTCCCTCTGTTAAAAAAAAACAAAAAGTCCAATGTTTAGACAATAATTTCTTCCCCTGCTTCTGTTCTGGAGAAAAGTCACAGTGGTATTACCTGCAAGCTCAAAGCTAATGCTGCCATCACAGTGTCTTAGAACTATCTCAGGTCACTGAGAAACCTGATTGAAATGCACATCCTCAAATCTCAGTTCAGCTTACTAAATCATAATCTGTGGAGGGTTGAATCTGTCTCTAACAATTTCTTCAGGTTAATTCTTACACATGTGCAAGTTTGAAAACTATTGTCCAAGAGCACAATGGCAAAACCCAGGGGAAAGAGCCCATAACTAAAGAATCAAGAACAGTGAAAAGAAGGACTGGTAAGTATGTATAGTTATGAGAAGATTCTAAGATAGCCCATGCTAAAATTCTAAGAAATAAGAATAAAATTCATATAGATTCTGGATGACCATAGAAACAAATCTATAAACATCTCAAATATTTCCCCTCCTTTTTCTTATCAAGCAGACATGTAAACTAGCAGGAAAATGCCATTTCAAGGACAGAGATCAGGAGCCTTAAGGAAGAAGTCAATGCATTTTCTAAGAACCAAGCACTGAATCCTCTACCTTACCTTCAAACTGGAGAAACAGAAGTCTCCCTTCCTTCCCCATGAGTTAACAATTCTTCAAGACAATCTCATGTTTCTGGGCTAGAAGAGGATTTTAGAGGTGAGAGCTCTTTTCTCCACTCACCCCATCATTTGGGTAGGGTGCAGAGGAGTAAAAATATTTCTAGTTACCAGCCCTAATACAAATTGGAGATGAATGAGGCCATTAAAAGAACATTCACTTCAGCAGGAAGTGAGGTTGCTATTCTGAGTACTTCTTTAACAATATCTACTGTAAAGAAATCTTTTGTTAAATAATACTTTTATTATAAGCCTCAACTTAATCCTTTCAAATATGATCAAAAGAGGGACAGTTTACAAGAGCATTTCCCCCAGACTCATCTTTACATGAAAACTCCTGCCCAATTAAACATCTCTGCCTGCTTCTGTCTGACATCAGCTCTTAGCTCCTGCAGTGAGCAGATCTTAGGAAGCTGGACTATGTGCTGCCTTAGGAGTAAATAAGCTAGCTTTGATAAAACAGATTAATAGCTACAGATAAAATAGATTAACAGCTACAGAGATAGGCATAGCAACGGTTCAAGCAAACACTAAAACAGACCTGGCTTTGCTTGGGAGAAAGGCTGTTTAGGATTTGCATTTAATAAGATGGATTCTACATTTTCAAAGTGATCAGAGAGGAGAGAAGCTTTACCTCGGGGTTGCTGTGCAGTTTTCCATTGTGGCGAAGGGCTGCAGTTTAGGCTGCTGTACACTTCAAAAACTTCCCTCCTCTGCCTCCTATAGATGCTGGAGACCTTTATATAACAGCAAGCTGGTAGTTTCTCTTCCTGCTTCTCTGCAGTTGACTTTACAAAAGAGAATTGAAACTGGAAAGTGAAATCATCAGGACTCTTTATAGAGAAATGATGTTGAGTAATAATCAAGGTTTTCAGGAGTCAGATTTATGCATTGATTCAGAATGATCAGCTCTAGATCTAAGATATCCAAGGAGCCCTCTGGAGAAGAATACATTTACAGATTACCTGTCCTCATCATTACCATGTTAATCCACCTTCATGCGTGTGACTCATAGGTCACTGTAAGGAGCAGTTGCCATCCACAGGGTTTTTTAGTCTGTTTCATTCACTGCCACAGCGAAGCACCAGTTCCTGCATTAATATATGCACACTGCATGATATGGCAGACATTCAAAAAGTAGTCATTAAATGAGTGAATACATGATCCAAAGCGTGAGCTCTGATGTCAGTCTATCTGCATTTGAAATCAGTCTCCATTTATATGTTATGAAATTTGGGGGAATTACTGAATATCTCTGCTTTAATCTCTTTCATTGCAAGTTGGGAAAAATACTGCTATCAATTCATAGTGGTGAGATGACAATTAAAAGAGCATTTATGTAAATTTGAGAAGAGTTCCTGGCACCTAATAACTAGATGCTAGCCTTTTTTGGTAATTAGTAACTAAAATCATTAACCGAAGAGATCAGAGGGGAAAGTTCAATGTTTGTTTGTTTAGAGCTTTAAATCCTCTGAAATCCTGTGATTCATCATGATCAATACCCTAAACCAAACAATTCCTAATATTTCTACATGTTCTTGAATTCCTCGAGACCCATAGCATTTTAAATTCCCATGTGTCACTTTAGTATTTGGCATTGTGATATGGCACATTATCACAATGTGCAGCCACAGTGGTTTGTGATGACAGAGAAATGTGTTTTCTTTGCTTTTTCCTTATTCATACCTATGAAGGTTAATTTTAATTGCCAATTGACTGGATTGAGAGATTCCTAGAAAATCAAAGTGTTCAAAGTGTTCAAAGCACACTTCTGAGTGAGTCTGAGAGGGTGCTTGCAGACAAAATTGGCATCTGGGTCAGTGAACTGAGGCAGGAAGATCTGCCCTGAGCATAGAAAGCACCATCTAGGGGGCTGGGGGCACAGATGAAATCAAAGGGGCTGGGGGCACAGATGAAATCAAAAGCAGCAGAAGGAGCCAGGAGCAGTGGCTCACGCTTGTAATCCCAGCACTTTGGGAGGCTGAGATAGGAGAATCGTGAGTTCAAAGCCAGCCTCAGCAACGGCGAGGCGCTAAGCAACTCAGTGAGAACCTGTCTCTACATAAAACACAAAATAGGGCTGGGGATGTGGCTCAGTGGTCGAGTGCCCCTGAGTTCAATCCCTGGTACCAAAAAAACCCCAAACAAACAAACAAACAAAAGCAACAAAAGGGAGAAGTTTGCATGGGCATTTACCCTTGACTTTTTTTTAGCAGGTAATTTTTTTTTCTACTGTTATCATTGGCAGATATTAAACTCCAAATGCTCCTGTCTTTAAATGCAGACTTGCACTAGCAATTATCCAGGGGACTTCCAGGCCTTTAGCTATTAACTGGGGCTCTATCCCTGATCTCTCTTTTCCTGAGGGATCTAGCATCTTGGATTGAGCAGCTACTTGTTTCCCCACCTCTTCAGTTTGCAATTAGCCATTGTGGCTAATTCAACCTCTGATTTTTTCATAATTATATATACATTCTATTTGTTATGTTTCTCTGGAGAATCCTGTGATACTCTTATTATGGTTTGGATGTGAGGTGTCCCCAAAAAGCTCATGTGTGAGACAATGCAAGAAGGTTCAAAGGATGGGTTCAAAGGGTTGGGTTGTGAGAGTCTTAACCCAATCAGTGAATTAATCCCATGTAGGGATTAACTGAGTGGTAACTGAAGTGGTGGGCTGTGGCTGGAGGAGGTGGGAATTGGGGATGTGGCTTTGGGGTATATATTTTGTATCTGGCAGTAGAGTCTCTTGCAGCTTTTAAAATTCTATCCTTATTGTGTATGTTAGGCATTTTCATTATAATGTGCCTTGATGTGGATCTGTTGTAGTTTTGTATATTTGGTGTCCTGTAAGCCTCTTGCATTTGATTTTCCAATTCATTCTTCATGTTTGGGAAATTTTCTGATATTATTTCATTGAAGAGATTGTTCGTTCCTTTGGTTTGTCTCTCTGTGCCTTCCTATATCCCAATAATTCTTAGAATTGGTCTTTCGATGTTATCCCATAATTCTTGGATGTTCTGTTCATGGTTTCTTACCATCTTCTTTGTGTGGTCAACTTTGTTTTCAAGATTATATATTTTGTCTTCATAGCCTAAGGTTCTGTCTTCCAAGTGATCTAGTCTGTTGGTGATACTTTTCATTTCAAGGATTTCTGGCTTTTTTTGTTTTTGTTTTTTTGGGGTTTTTTTTGAGTCTCTATCTCTTTCTTGAAGTAATCTTTTGCTACCTGTATTTTCTCTCTTATCTCTTTGTTGGAGTGATCAATTGTAGCCTGCAATTGCTCTCTTATATTATTCTGTGCTTCACAGATTATTTTAATTATGTACGTTCTGAACTCCTCTGACATTTCATCTACTGTGCTGTTGATGGATTCTATTACAGCATCTTGGTTTGTTTGGAGTATTTTCTTACAAAAATTTTTGTAGTTGTAGATGGACAACCTGCTTTTATTTTGTTTGTTTATTTTTATGTGGTGCTGAAGATCGAACCCAGTGCCTCACACATGCCAGGCAAGCACTCCGCCACTGAGCTACAACCCCAGCCTGTTTGGAGCATTTTATTCCCTTGTTTCTTCATGTTGTTCATGTGTCTTCCTCTCTAGCAGTGCTAATCTGAGGTATTACAGTTTCTACCCTATAATCTTGTAGTGTCCTTACAGATTACCCATATCTCACCTCTGGTGTAACCAGGCCTGCAGGGACCTTGGTGATGGTCTTTCTAGTCCTGGCTGTTGTCTCTAGATGGAAGCAGGCTGGGAGAGCCATGTGTTGGTAGATGGGGGGCTGCAGCATGGTGGGTCTCCTCCTCCTCCACCTCCTCCACACATCGGTTTGACAGGTTTCAGTCCGTGGTCAGTTGGTTTTTTGCTTTGGGGCCCATGGTGAGGATGCACATCATGGTGGAAATATGAAGGAAGCTATTAAATGTGAAGTGGAAGTAGAGTGTCTCTCTCTGCTCTCTGATCACCATGTGAGCGGCTTCCCTCTGCCACACTCTTTTGCCATGATGTTTTGCCTCTCCTTGAGCCTCAAGGAATGGAACCACCCACTTATGGACTGAGACCTCTGAAACCACAAGCCCCCAAATAAACTTTTCTTCCCCTAAAATTGTGCTGGTCAGGTCTTTTAGTCACATCAGTAAAATGCTGACTAAAACAACTCTAAATCACAAAATTTAGATTATAATGTACATAGAGCCCAGGGGGACAAGGTAATGAAACCAGATGCCTTTGGCACAGAGAAAGGGTGAAACATACTTTCCAGCAAAACTGAGTCAGGGCTGGGATTGTGGCTCAGTGGTAGAGCGCTTGCCTCGCATGCGTGGGGCCCTGGGTTCGATCCTCACCACCACATACAAAGCAAATAAAATAAAGACATTGTGTCCATCTACAACTAAAAAATAAAAAACATTATAAAAAAAAAAACTGAGTCAGTAAGGTGGATTACTCAATCTTAGAGAAAGTCACTTAACTTGATTTTCTGCTTAAGTTGGGGTAGAAATAAACTGTGCTTCTTAAAATCCCCTACCCTTTGATTAGGATGCACAGCTGTACCTATACAAGTTGCAAACTCTTAACTTGTAACTCTCACTCACCAATGACAAGTTCTAGTTCTATTTACAAATTTTAGTACATGTGTATAAAAACGTACTTAGGTATAGAAGAAATGCTGAAATAGGAAACCAGGGACACTTGTATGTTTTGTTTTGATGTTGGGGTTTGCATTCAAGAAAACTTAATGGAGTCAGGCATGGTGGCATTCATCTGTAATCCCAGTAACTTGGGAGGCTAAGGCAGAAAGATCACAACTTCAAGGCCAATCTGTACAACATAGCAAGACTCTGCCTCAAAACAAAATTTTAAAAGGGCTGAGGATGTAGCACAGAGGTTGAGCATTTGGTTAGCATGTGTAAGATACAATCTCCAGTTGAAAAAAAAAGCCCCCAAAGAGTAACTGTTGAGTAGAAATGTTTAACTTATGAATAAAGGAACAGAGAAAAGATTTATTCATGGTCAGTACACTCTAAAATGCCTGTAGATAACTTTTTTCTCCCTTCAGAAATCTCTCTGGCCCGTGCCTATTTATAGGGCAACTACAGTAGGGATACATCTGGTAGCTGGTCAGTACAAAAACAGGTGGTGGGATCGCAAAATAGAAAGTGGAAAGGATAGCTAACTCTCTTCTATTTTGAAAAAAATATTTAGTCAAAGTTCTGATTACTTTGATTACTACAAATATTTGTGCATCTTTTCCCTAGACTATAGGCCTAGGACTGCACTTATTTTAACTTGGTTTCAAAAAGGGGGAGTTGCTTGCTCTTCCCAGAAGGGAAGAAACTCACCATGAGTACTTGCCTCAGCTACAGGGAGGTAAAGGACAATGTTTCTCACACTGCAATCAGCAATCAGCATCAGCATCATCTGGAAATTTGTTAGAAAGACAAATTCTCAGGCCCCATCCTAGACAGAACCAGAAATCCATGTATTAATAAGCCTTCCAGATAATCCCAGTGAATTCTAAAGTCTGAGAACCATATCATACATCGAAAGTAAATGAAAATACTTTTACTTCCATAAAATGAAATAATATGCTTTTTCATTGAGATTGTTTTTAAATTGATGCTCTTTTTTCTTTTGTTATCTGTGTGAGGAATGTTTGACTAGAGTTTTGTCTACCTAGATGAGCTGCCTTATCTTGGGCCCAGAGCAATGGAGTTGGCAGTTTATGGACTGAGATCTCTGAAACCATGAGCCCCAAATAAACTTTTCCTCCTCTAAGTTGTGCTTGTCAGGTATTTTGGTCATGGTGACAAAAGGCTAGCATATCCTGCATGTAGTATTTTGCTATAATTGCACAAAATAGACTAAGATATTTTCAACATTAATTTTTGGAGAGTATAATTGGACAGTTTTTGATTCAGAACTTGATAGAAGTAAATGAATTTACTTCTCTGTAGCCCTAAGCAAATAGCCCAAAGAAAATAAACTTACAAATAAACTTATGTAGGGGTAACTTGAACCCCTACATAAGTTAGAACACTAGGAATATTTAGAACACTAAGATTATAAACTTAGAACACTAGGGAATTTAGCACACTAGGGATATTTCATTCACTCATTCTTCATTCATATATTCAACCAATGTTTATGGAGTACAATGTGCTAGTCACCTCTCTAGGCCCTTGAGACACATCAGTATACAAAGATCTGTCTTTCTGGAGTTTAATCTATCAAAAAGAGAAGAAAATAAACACAACTGTCATGAACTGAATTGTGTCATCTCTATCTCCCCCAAATTCATATACTGAAGCTCTAACCCCTAAGGTGACTATACAGAGATACAGCATTAGGGAAGTAATTAAGGGTAATGAAGTAATAAGGGTGATATCTTTATTTGTTAGCACTCAGGTCCTTATAGAGGAGGAGACACAAGAGATTCCACTGCCAGTGCGCGTGCACACACGCATACACACACACAAAAGGCCATGTTATGGTACAGTGAGAAAGTGGCCATTTGCAAGCCAGGAAGAGAGGCCTCACCAGAAACTAATCGTTATTAGTCCATTCATCTTGGACTTTCAGCCTCTAGAATTGTGAGAAAATAGTTTTCTATTGTTTAAGTCACCTAGTTTGTGACTTTTTTTGTTATGGCAGCCCAAACAGACTAACATAATAATAAATAAATTAGATAGCATGTGATAAGTGCTAAGGGGGAAGAAATGATCACTTCCATTTTTCTTACCAGTTGCTTCAGCAGGGTCCTGGAAACCAAGCTTCTAAGGTACTCCCAGGTTTTCCAACCAGACTGCATATTCCTCTACACTTGTTCTGTGCTTAACAAAGGGCTGCAGGCAGTGATCCCCACCACTCATTCCAGGCCAAACACTGCAGGTTAAAATTCCATAATTTTATTATGAAATAGAAGCCCTGTTCCATGCCTTTTTGGAGTTTATAATCTGATTACAATATTAAATACACATGCATCTAGAATGACAAAGAGAGGAAAGACCACGGGAAATGAATAGCACAGGGAATGTATGAAACTATTCTTGCTTTATTGGAAATTGAGACCCCTGAAGGGCACGTGTGTTCTCAGCAGGAGCACAGTGCTGCTGTGTGAACTCTTGGAGTCAGGTATGTGCCTTTCAACTTGGAAATTCATTCATCACATTACCTGACACCCATTGGGAGTCCACTAGAAGCTTGTTGCCTAAAAAATTAATTTCCTAACACCGATGAGAAAAGAAAACAAAGACCAAAAATCCCAGAGCAAAAAATCATAGAGGAGTGGTCAGAGCAGTCTCCTCAGAGGTGACTGATTGTCCAAAAATCAGTTCTGATGAACATTATTTTGGATAAATGAAAAGAGTTGGGGGGCATTTTTTTTTGTGGGGGTGGTTGGTGGTAGAGATTTTCAAACATGAGTGTGGCCTTGCACACATCAGGAATGGAACATTTTGCAGAGTGACTACTAAGGAAGGGGTCACAGCATTCTGGTCTGACCTTTGTCTGGAATTGAGTTTTGCTTTATTTGACTATGTCATATATGTTCTGGAAACAAAATTCAAACAGACATACTGTTGAAAGTAAATCTTCCCAGACAACTAGCTCCCTCTCTACAGACTACCTTGGGGAGAAAATATCCTTCCCCAAATATTTTATGCCTACTTGTGATATGTCTTTTTTCTCTTTTTCCTTCTTGTGTTCCTCCTCCCCCTACACTGTCAACATATTAACAATGTTAACATGCTATATACACTTCTGCACTTTTATCTATTTATATTTAAATATATCTTGGAGATAAGAGTTCTATTTTTATATTTTGAACTGTTTTATTGTTATTATTTGCAATTGCTACACGAAATTCCATGTATGGAATGTTAAAATCAAATTAACAAATCCTCCAATGAGTTGTCTTCAGTTCTTTTTAGTTCTTTGCTTTATAAACAAAGCTTCATGAACATCCATGCACATGTCTTTCCATGTACATGCAAATATTCATAAGAATGGAATTGTTGGGGCAAGGATTCAGGTGTTCTTAATGACATCAACCATTTTCCTTCTACTATATCCTTTTATTATTTTAACAGCAGCACATGATAGAGCCCATTTATCTACATTCTTGGTAGTACACTATTAGGAGAGATATTTTTCTTGCTGACCTGAAATACCCCCACTTGCAGTGTTGGTTTGAGTGACTTTATGAGTGACACTGACAATCCTTTCATCAGTTTAAAAGCTGTTTTCATTTTCTGCCCATTCCTAACCTTTGCCCATCTTTCCCTTGGGCTGATTTTTGTTTTGTTTTGTTTTGAACTACAAGAACTATTTCAGCATAAGGAAATTAATTTTTTACCTAGTAATGTGTTGAAATATTATCATTTAGTTTGTCATTTACCTTTTGATGTTTTTAAGTATTGTCCTCATACAAAATACATTGTAATATAGTTGAATTTATTAATAGTTTGGTGTTTTGTTTCATACATACAACTTCCAGACTCCATGTTTTCTAAAAAAAAAAATTATCTCAAGAATTCTTGAGGTAATTTTATGACTTCTAGTTTTTGAACACTGAAAACTTTGACTTATACAGAATGCATTTTGGAGTTTAAGAAGACAGGAGGTGGGACCAGTCACCGAGGGAGTTCTAGTCTCTTGTTACTCAGCAAATACTGAGTGTCTACTGTGTTTCTGCCGATTGCAAAGCACTAGGTGAGAGTCTCCTGGGGAATCTGGTGCACAATGAGAATAAATCAGAGTCACACAGTCTCAAAGTGAGTGTTTTCATTAAAGGAGCTTTTGCTCAAAATCTGTATGACAAAAGAAAAGTTGATTCTAAATTTCTACATTTGGCTGAGAATTCTTAGAACCTGGAAGAGAGAGAAACAAGTGAAAAGCCCAGTCATCTGCCCAGCTCTCCCCAGCTGGGACCTGCCTCCCCTTTCTCCTCCCTTTCATGACAAACCAGGCCTCCTACTCCCCTTTCTTCTTCCTATCCTCTTCCTTCTGAAGCCCAGAGACCTGGTAGGAAGGTCTCCCTAGAGCCTTCTGCTCTTCTGGGTGGTGGGCCCTACCTGGACCCCCTGAGGTTTCATTACTATCCTTCCCATCCAGAGATACAGAAGGGCCAAGTCTGCCAGGCTCTGAGGCCAGATTGCCCAACAGACATCTCAGTCCTCTCCCAGGACCTCCAGCTGTCAGGTGCCCTTTTCTATCCAGTTCATGGATGAATCTGGAGAGTTGACACCCCACAGCATCTGAGGCATTTTCAGAGAGTCGTTTGTTGGCTATTCTTCTTAGATTTGTGATCAGTTTCCCCTTCTCAGTCAATGACCCCTGGATATTCAAGCCCTCCAGGTAATGGTGGATGGCAGTGTCATCCCGCAGCCTCTGGTACTGCTGGAAGTTGCCATACCGTAGGTGAAGCACTCGTCTCTCGGCAGGAGGGAGATCCTTCCTGAATTCTTTCTGGAAGTAATACTCTGCCTCATCGTACTGGCCGGTGATGGCATACAGGCAGGCAAGGTCCGAGCAGGCCCGGGGGAGGTTGATGTTCAACTCAATAACTTTCTTAAAATGATCCACAGCATTTTTCATGATTTCCTGTAGTTTTTCTTCATCCTTATTAGTGGTATATTTTCTTGACCTCTGAATTTGTCTGATTTTTGCTCTGTAGCAGCATCCAATCTGGAGATGTTGGTAGACATTGTTGGGCACTGATTCTAATGCCTTTTTGAGCAATTCTATAGCTGTGTCCAAGGAGCCTTTATTCCGGTAATATTTAGCAGCACTACAGAGTACATCTGTTGGACAAGGCGTTTTCTTCAAGGCCCCTTCAACCAATTTGTCCCCTTCAACTTCGGCTTTGTTCCTGACCTTTTGAAGAGTCAGAGCCAGGAGAACATTAATGTACTGGTTGTTAGGATTCAACTGGATGGCCTGCCTCAGGAGGTGAATGGTGTTTTCTGTTGGTGCTTCGTCACCCAGACGATACAGTGTGATTGCCAATCCTAGGGAGAACTCAGGATTGGTGGGTTTCCCTTCCAGAGCCTTCTCAAAACACTCCTTGGCCCTTTCATAATATTTTTCTCCCCATTTTAAAAGTGCCCATCCTTCTTCACAGTCAATCTCAGGGCATTCGATTCTAAAGGAGCTTGCAAATGTCTTGCAGAGATTTTCCACCTTGTTGATGTAAGCTTGAGCTTCTGGGAATCTGCCCATGTGATAGTAGATCCACGCGTAGTTTCCCCAGGTGACCAGGTTTCTGATTTTGCCTTGGTGGGCCTGCTGCTGCAGATTAAACTCCTCTGCTCGCTGTAGGTATTCCAGAGCCACCTCATGCTGGCCTCTGAGGTGTTTAACATAGGCAAACAGATTGTACATGATTGTTTTGAATTCTGTGTTGAGAAATTCTGCCTGATCACGGACTCTGTCTTCTAAATCTTGTAAGGAACTTTCTTCATCATATAAATTCCAGGTAAAGTGACATTTCAGTTGTGGTAAGATATTTTCCAAGGAATGTTTGGCAATTTCACTATAGGGAAAGAAAAAGGAAGATTTGGGGATGACAGTGAGCAGTAGCAGGAAGCAGTGCTTTTGGGAACTGCCTACTTGATCACATCTCAGATAGAAGATGAGAAACTTCCGACTCTTCGTTATTCTTAAACACTAGTAGCTCAAGCTCTGAGTCTCATGCCCTCTTTTACGTTCTGTCTCAAACAAGGTGGTGAGAGAAAATTAACTAATAAACCAGACACGGGGGAAGGGACATTTTTGTCATACTAACATGAGGAGCCAGCATTCACCCTAAATGCCACTAGCTAATCATTAGCTCAATAGCCTGGCCAGGCCAACTTAAGTGCAGGAAAGCATTTCCTTCCACCACAGTTAGATTTGTTCCTAAATTTACTGAAGAGTCTTTTCTGCCTGTCTGCCCAAATACTTGCAGATCAGTCAATGACCTGCATATGAATAGATGTCCCTTAGGAATCCTTTCATAGGGCTGGAATGTGCATAGAAAATTAGTTTATTCAGGTTAGTCCATGGTGAGCATTTTATCCATCTGAGGTTGGGCCTATACATAGGATAGAGCTATCTATGTCACTGTCACTATTGATTTGCTTTGCTGAGCTGGCTCGTAGGACAGATTCAGGGACTGAAATAATTCAAACACAACCTACTCCTTACCTGGATGGGTATCACCTGATGCCACAGCCCAACACCCTTTCTCTCTGGTTAGTGGTCAAATCCCCTATAGCCACAAAAACAATAGACAAATTGCCTAGAGAAGGAGAAAGATCTGGAGTAGATAAGAAACACACCAAAAATCAAAGGGAAAAATAGAAACAAAATAAACAATACAAGCATCATTTTTAATAGCTAAAATGTTCTAATGAATTGTTATGGTTTGGATGTGAGGTGTCTCCCAAGCTCACATGTGAGACAATGCAATAAGGTTCAGAGGAGAAATGATGGGGTTTTAAGAGTCTTAACCCAATTAGCGATTTAATCCCCTGATAGGGATTAACTGAGTAGTAACTGAAGTGGTAGGTTGTGTCTGAAGGAGGTGGGAATTGGGGCATGGCTTTGAGGTATATATTTGTATCTGGCAAGTGGAGTGTCTCTGCTTCCTCATCAACATGTGAGCTGTTTTCCTCTGCCATACCCTCCCTCCATGATGTTCTGCCTCACCTCGAGCCCTGAGGAATGGACTCGGCCTTCTGTGGACTAGGACCCTTGAAACCATGAGCCTTAAATAAACTTTTCCTTCCCTACAGTTGTTCTGGTTGGGTCCTTTTTGTTACAGCAGCAAAAAAGCTGACTACGACACAAATGGTTAAGAAAATTCTAAAATGAACAGGTAGTTTAAAATTTACCAACATATATATGAAAAAGGTCATTAATAATCAAAGAAATATAAATTAAATGAACAGTATTATTCAGTTATACTTTTTAAAAAAACAAAATCTGACAATATAGTGAATTGGACATTTTCATATAAGAGTGCTTGGAGAATATTTTGACTAGAACTTGTAGGGCATTGTGGCAAAATATAATAGGTATTTTAGACATAAAACTTTGTGTTTTAAGAATGTACAGAACATTAGCTATTTAGCCAAAGGTTGTGATGGTCTTTTGTTATGTCAGCTTGGCTAGGCTATGGTCCCCAATTATTCATTCAAACACTATTCAAGGTGTTACTATGCAAGTATATTGCAGACAGGATTAAAGTTTATAGGTAGTTAATTTAAGTAAGAGAGAATGTGCTAGATAATCTGGACAGGCCTTATCATATTATTTAGTTATCATATTATTTAATTTGTTGAATCAATCAATAGAAAGGTGTTAGGAGCTATGCTGACCTTCTCTAGTCAAGAAATCCTGCCTGTGGACAGCAGCTACAGCCTGTGCCCCAGAGTTCCAGCCTGCCTTTCTGCATGACTTATCCCAAAGATTCAAATAGACTGTCAGCCCCCATAGTCCTGTAAGCCAATTCCTTGCAACAAGTCTCCTAAGACCTATCTCCTATTGCTTTAGCTTCTCTGCTTAAACTCCAGTTCACTGAAAGGTTAATGAACTAAGAAAGCTCACTGAAGAGGTAGTTACAATTGCTTAAAATTTTCAACAAACCAGATGATGTTCTATATAAAATCATTTTTAAAAGCCAGGCATGGTGGTACACACCTATAATCCCAGCTGCTCAGGGAGCTGAGACAGGAAGATTGTGAGTTCAAAGCCAGCAAAAGTGAGGTGCTAAGCAACTCAGTGAGACCTTGTCTCTAAATAAAATACAAAACAGAGCTGAGGATGTGACTCAGTGGTTGAGTGCCCCTGAGTTCAATCTCCAGTACTCCCCAAAAAACATATATATTTTTGAAGTATTGTAGGACTAGCAATTGAACATGATACTACTCTAGTTCCTTCCTTAAAACCCACTAAAATGACATGGTTTTTGAAGACTTCAATTCATAAGGAAAGAGGAATACAAAACACAACAAAAATTTGAAGACTGAAAGAACTAGACAAGTTTGATGAGCAAGTGGTAATTGCTCATCAAACTCAAGAAAAGTAAATCTGCCAGCCATGTGAGAAATTTTAAAAAGCAATCTAATATATAATGCAGAATTCTCCAAAGGCTTAGGAATCAGCACAGGGTGCTGCAGAAATGTGTGTGTGTGTGTGTGTGTGTGTGTGTGTGTGTGTGTGTGTGTTTTGAAAGACGTTCTACGATAGAAAACCAATTTATAATGATTAAAATCTTAAAAATCAAGAACTATCAAAATAATCATATTATTTAAGTGATAGCAATAAATAACAAAATAGTCACTAAAAGAGTTACACAGTAAATAGTTACCTCTGGAACTAGTTAGTAAATAGCTATCTCTGGAATGGGAAATAGGGTGGGATGGGTGGAATGGAGATGGGGGGCTGCTATTTCCCATATTTTTTATAGATCATGTTGACTGTTTAATTGGTGTAAATGTATAAATTTGATGACACTGAAAAAGAATGAATCTGGAAGGGGGCCAGGAGAAAAAAAAAAAAAAGAGAAGGAAGGAAGGAAAGAAGGAAAAAAGAAAGATATCTGTATATATACCTATATATATATATATACCTATATATACCTATATATATATACATATATATATATATATATATATATATATATACTCACACACAACTTTTTTGTAAAAGTTTTCAAAGTTGACGATGTATATTATATTTAGTTTAATCTTATCTTTTCACTTAATACATTATATATGTATGTATATATATAGTTTTGGTTGGCTACATAAGGGGCAATACGAATTTTTCCCTTAATACTTGGTGATAATTTCCCAACATTTCTTTGGGGGTGCTTTCTGTATTTTTATGCTGAGAAAAGTCTTTCATAATTCTAGTTTGTCCTTTTACTTTTTAAAGACCACTGAAGGTTCAAAACAAAAGAGAAAAGGGGTGAATGGATATTGGGACTTGTCACGCCCAGCTTCTCCGGAGGCTCTGGGAGACGTCAGAGATAGGGAGCCTAGCTTAGCGACAGACTGCGGTTCCTCAGAAAATAATGACTCAATCTAGTCAGTCCATCCCTTACCAGCGCTGCCAGCGCTGAGCGCTGATAAAGAAGTACGCCACCTTTAAAAATTATAATGAACTAACCTAGACTTCTGACTGCTTTTCAGATGAACAACATAACAAACAACTGCCTGTAAGAACATTTCTGCCCCTTTTGCATCCTTTACTGATGAAGTGGCTGCAACGACGAGGGATTAGGATAGCCCGCCCTTCCCCCTCCGCCAACGCCACCTGCGAGGATCCTCCCAGCTCCCAGTCCTGGCCACTTCCAGTTTAGGATTTCTAAAAGCTTCCATTAGGGGAAGCCTGTAGGAGCCCAGATGTGCTACAGAGCTTAAAATGCTAGATTTAAAAAAAAAAAAGATTATTTTCTGGATTATGGCATGTTGCATATTTAAGCAGATGTCAAAAATCCAGCACTTGAGACTATCTGCTTTGAGATTTTCAGTGGCATTAGACACAATTTGAAGAAATCAATACAAGAAGAAAAAATCCTTTACCTCATGGTCGCTGCCCTGAGGTCCTGCAGTGTTCCTGCGAAGGCTGATGTGCTGTTCAGAAATCTGCCTGAGCTGAAAGCGAAGCCTCAAGGAAAGGACGTCCCCCGCTGATGATGAAGGTTGCCTTTGTGTGTACTTGCAAAATAAAATGGAACTTTATCCTGGCAAGTACTACTAACTTTCAACTACAGTGGTTTCCTGCTGTAGGAAAAGGAGACTTTAACAGGGAGAGCTTTGGTTTTTCTGGATGAGGACTCAACTGGGATAGAGTGTATTGGAGGAAATGTGTGCAAGGCAAAAGGAAATTTACTAGAGGAAGGCTCAGGAATGTAGCCATGGGGGAACTAGAAATCTAAAAATAACTATTGGACTAGGATGGTTTCTGGAGAAATGTCACCACTAGCTAATAGTGATCAAAATTTTTTGCTCAGGACTTCATTCAACTCCCCTAATTTAGTGCACTTGACACCCATGTGAGATAGACTCATTTGCCAGATGAATAAGAAGATGTGCTATGGTAAAGTGCCCATGGGTTCAATCTCCAAACAATTAATCATTCAATCAATCAATCTATAAATAATTTAGAGAGTTTATGCAGCCTTTCCAAGGAGGGAAGTCCAGGTCTTTCTGACTCTTACATTCTTACTTGTTTATCTTGCTTAAGAGCAAAGACTCTGGATCTAAATTACATGGGTTCCAATTTCTGCTCTGCCATTCATTACGTGTGTGAACTTATGTCATGCCACATCTTAAATCCTGGCCTCCTTTATTATCCAAACTGCAGTGTTGAGTTGCTTTTTCACTCACAGTAATCATAGGGCCACCATGGCCTACTTCCTTATCAAGTACTGAAAGGACCAGACTAAAGCCATTTTGTGACTCTAGCCCTCTTGTCCAGAGCCCTAGGTCCCCCACCCAGTTACTAGAAGTTGCAACACAACGGCACCCCTCCCTGGCGCCAAAAAGTGGTTCTGCAACTTGAGTCAGCTAATCAGAAGGCCAGGAAATGAGCTCACTGTAGCCAGACCTATCAATAACCTAAAGGTCAACTGGGCCCATTGTAGCCAAACCTATCAGTCTAAAGGTCCACTGACCACCCAGTGACTTCACCCATCCCCATCCAATCCTACTGCTGTTCCCCCTGCGCGCATTTTCCCTTACCCAATCATGTAACGCCAAGGCATGTACTCCCCTGCTTGCGATTGTAACCCATAAAAATCCCTGCTCCCCTAGACTTGGGGCCGCGCTTCCTAACCCGCTGCATGGGTGTGGGTTGGTGGACCCTACTCGAGTTTGAATTAAAGACTCTTTTGTGATTACATCGGAATCAGACTCCTGGTGGTCTCTGGTGGTCTCGAGTCTGGGCATTATAGTACAGTGCTTATACCCTTAACCAAATTCAAGCTAGAGAACCCCTCTCTCTGTCAATCCTGTTACTTCTCTGGGAGCAGGGGAGGGACTCTTTTAGATTGTGGATTTATATTTTCCCATTCTTTCTCAGGAAATGGGGTGGATTTCACCATTGGTTGATTTCCATTGTTCTTTATGGTTTGGTTACAGATCTTGGTCTCCATCTGAGGATAGCGGCAGGACCTTGGCTCCTACCAGTACACCTGGGAAGCTGAAATGCTTCCAGCAGGAGAAGTTTCTGCATTTCCTTCTTGCCTTGTTTTCAATCATCTGCCACTCAGGTAGAGTTAATCCCTGGATACTTCTCAAAACTGCCCCCCACCTCCAAGGCTCTTTAGGGATCCCTCACACTCTTCATCCATCTGCTAATTTATTCTGCCTCCTCTTCCAGAGAACAATCTCTTTTGACTGAACTAGTGGCAGGTTAAACTTTCAATAAGCTAAGAGGAAAAGAGAAGAAGACATGCTATAGAAAAGGAAAGTGTGGAAAAGAAAGGGAAGCGTGGAGAAGAGCCAGGTCTCAGTTTACTCTCAAAGGACTGAATCCTCCAGTGCACACATCATACCAAATAGGAAAACATTATCAGTACAGCTTAGAACACTTCTCATCTCCCTTTTTGAGTCTATTCTACTTCTATTGAAACAGTCAAAAATGGCAAATATTTTCTGGGGGCAAGTCATTTTTCTGACGCTACTGATCTTTCACACAAGTCATTTTCTCAATGTGTTTTACTCAAGCTGCTGTAAAGCCACAAGCAGTTGTTCAGACAAATCTCTTCCAATTTATGTGTTTCCATTGTATATATTTCAATACATATGAACATGTATGTATAGAAAAAAATACAATATGTTATTTTTATTTTTTATAGAATATACTTATGTATTCTTTTAATTTTACATAACATAAAAATAATATTTTATAGAAAAAGTAAATATAAATTTTATATAAGATTAAATCACATAGAATTAAATTCAATTTAAATATTATAAATATAAAGATTTATACTAATATGTAACATTTGTATAATTATATACTTTCTTTATATGTGCAAAAGCAATGTTTATTATGTTATATTATAGTTAATTATATATTAACTATATTTATAGTTAATATATGCAATGCATATTTCTTGCTTTGGATATTTTAATGAGTTTATTTTATTATAGTACTTCTCACCATAGGAATGTTATTCAATTAATATAAAGATTGTTTTGTTTTTTTATATTGTCTCTTCACCCTTCCAATGTCAATATAACACTTTTTTACATTAAATCTTTTCTCCATTTTAAGATTAGATACACCAAATACTTTTTTTCTAAGCTTTTTTTTCCCCTAGAAATAAATGTTTCATTTTTTGTCTATATGATATTTAAGTACAATATTAACTTGGGAGATAAGGCAAACATCCCGTACAAATATGGAGAAAAAGACTCCTCAATGATTCCAGAGGTAGTGCTGGTAAACGGACATGATGATTTTCTAGATTCTGGGCAAGACCTTCCTTCTTCCTATTTCATGTGCTTTGAGAATTTTGAAATTATGAACTACTACTTATGTAAATTTAAACCATCTAATTTCTTTGACTCTCTTTCTAAGCAGCAAATACAATATGTAGGGTATATTTTCTTCAGTTGATTATTTGCTATAAAGAAAACATCCTTTTTCCACCTAATTATCTATTTGTTCCCATTTCATGGGATACAACTAAGACTGTGTTACTGTTTATTGGGAACTACAGACCAATGCTTAGGTTTAACCTCAATAGCCCAAAAGTTTTCAGGGCAAAGTTTGATTCAAGAGGCCCTTGAAAGTCCTATCTGGTCACGTCTGTTGTCTTCTCTTCTGTGCACACACACCAGGCAAGCACAGATGCCTGCAATGCTGACAACCACTCCTAACAAGAGTGCTTCAGCAACTGGGGAAACCGAACACAATGAAATGAGGACTAAGAGCAACTGTGTTGAAACTGAGGTCAGGATGTTGGGATCTTGAGGGCTAGAGGTTCCCAAGAAATGGAAATAGCACTAGCAGAGTCCTCTAACAATAGAGATTTCCCAAGAAATGCTTGCATAACATTCTGTCTTAAAATTTCCCCTCTCTGGAGCTCTAGATGCTGAGGCTAAGAGGTAACACATGACACCTCCTTCCAGGAAACATCCATTACAGGAATCCACAGTATATATTTCACATGCTTTTATTATTGCTATTTTAATCTAAGCTTAAGACTTTACATTTTTCACACTAGTTAGATTTTATGAGGTTTTTGGGGTTTTTTTTGTTTTTGTTTTTTGGCTTTTCCAAAGCATAAAGAACTACTTGAAGCCTGTTTTGGGGCTTTTATATTTTTTGGCTGATATTCCAAACTAATAAAATCTTGTCAGATCCTCCAGCTCTGAAGTGGAAAAAAACAAAAGGCATGGGGATTGCAGGGGAGCAACTTCCTAGCTGTGAGGCCTTGGGAAAGTTACTTAGCTTCTCTCTCTGCCTCTGCTTCCTATCACATATGTTTATTTTAAGAATTTAATTAGATAAAAGAAAAGCCCCAAGACTGACGCCTGGCAAATTGCAAGTTGTCAATAAGTGTTAGTGTCTCTCCCCCCACACCTCTCTGACACACTGAAGCAGAAAGGCTTATCTCATAAGTCTTGTTAACAGATCCTCTGGGCATGGTGACTCAAATGTCAGTCACTCTTGCTTTGGATTGTAGCTCTGGAGTCAGTCCAGCTATGGAGAGGGCTAGTCTTGTGACTTGTTCCTCTTTTTCTTTCAGCACAGGTATGGAATCATTAGAACTGAAAATGAAACCCAACTTGTTATAACTCCCTAAGAAACAGAAACTGAAGTAAATGATTTTGGAAAGAATTGTTCTTTTTCAGCTGTGACCCTCTGGCTGGACACACTAGAGTTTTTGGCCCTGTGCCACCTTCACACCAGCAACATAGCACAATGGAGGAAAGGTAAACTGAGAAAAGAGGCAGGATCTTAAGAGGGTTCTCCAAACGACAGTGTGGCATCTTTCAGGCCTCACTTCTCTGTGTTCTTCATACTTTCAAGCTACCTTCTCAAGAAGTGAGGCTAAAGCCGGGCGCTGCGGTGCACGCCTGTAATCCCAGCACTTAGGGAGGCTGAGACAGGAGAATCGGGAGTTCAAAGCCAGCCTCAGCAACAGGGAGGCGCTAAACAACTCAGTGAGACCTTGTCTCTAAATAAAACACAAAGTAGGGCTGCGGATGTGGCTCGGTGGTGAGTACCCCTGAGTTCAATCCCCAGTATAAAAAAAGTGAGGCTGAGGGCTGGGGTTGTGGCTCAGTGGTAGAGTGCTTGCCTGGCATGTGTGAGGCACTGGGTTCAATTCTCAGTACTGCATATAAATAAATGAATAAAATAAAGGTCTATCAACATCTAAAAAAATATTAAAAAAAGAAGTGAGGCTGAAACCGGAGTAAAAGGAAAGCAAAGACAGAAACAAGGGGATCCTGATCCTGTCAGGATGTGGGAACGGGGATGGTATTTATATCCAGAACAACCATAGAGTAGAAGGCACCAGGTAAATTCAATCTGCACAAAAAATTGTGCTTTTTTCTTTTCTTGGAAGATAAATGAACAGGTGACAGAATATACCTTGCTGCCTCTGACTCCAGAACCCAATCATGAGCAACAGAGATTTGTTTCAAATAACTTCTTCATTTAGAGATAATTGTCAATAATCGATCAGTGATTTTTCCCTCTGTTTTCTTTGTATTTTTCTAAATAGTTAAGGAGAGGTCCAGGGAAGTTGACTTCAGATTACATATTTTGCCTATCTGTCCATTCATCCATGTTTATGGATCCTTTCTTATTCATTCGTAAATCCATTAATTATTCATTCATTAATTTATTCAGTCAATATTTGTTGAATTCCAACCATGTGTTAGACGCTGTACTGTGTTTCTCATGTTTTGAGAATAATTCAAGTGAAAATAAAGATAAAACACATTCACTGATCCAGTGGGTAGGAAAATAAAGTAATTGAGGCTAAAACTTTCTAGAAGACAGACAGGTGGTAAAGAGAGGAATGCAATCATACCTGCTAAAGGTCAAACCATAGAATTTTCAAAAACTTGTGTGAACAACTGGAGTTAGTATCTGCAGGCCTTTAACATCTCCCTGCAGAGAGAACCCTCAGTGACTAATTTATCAGAATGGTTTTGCAATTTAGGATTTCAGCCTAATCAATGAATGATCTCTGAACACAATTTCTGTGAAAATTTCCTGTAAAAATCCTTTCCTGCACTTGCCCTTTGGGGCACCTTCCAGGGCCACATGACTCACTGTACCTGAACTGCAATTCTTTTTTCCCATATAAATGCTATATCCATTGACCTGTGACATTCTTTTAGTTAATCCTAGACTGTGTGCCTGGAACTATGTTCTACATTGTTATCTATTATTGTTTTTAATCTCTGAAGTGGCTTTATGATATATTTAGTGATTATCTCATTTTTAGGTATCAAGAAACAGACTACAGGCTGAGTGCCATGATGCACATCTGTAATCCCAGCACTTTGGGAGGCTAAGACAGGAGAATTGCGAGTTCAAAGCCAGCCTCAGCAAGGGCAAGGTGAGGTGCTAAGCAACTCAGTGAGACCCTGTCTCTAAATAAAAAGCATAAAATTGGACTGGAGATGTGGCTCAGTGGTGGAGTACCCTTGAGTTCAGTCCCTGGTAAAAAAACAAAACAAATAAACAAAAACACCAGACTACAAAGGGATTAAGTAATTTGAGCAAGACTGTACACTTGTAAATGGAGGGTCTTTGCTTCCAAAATGCTGGTAAACTAACTCCAGAACCAGAGTCAACTGAGTGAGAGGCTACGCATGTAAGGAGACTATCATTCTCAGGATGGTCCAAAGTGCTATTATTCAACCCCAAGAGTGAATACCTCCTTAAATGTACCTTAAGTGTCCTGCTTATGTTACTGTGCTTTGTAATACCAGCCCTGCTCACCACCTACATTTTTCCCCATATTTTTAACTTGGTGCATTATAATACATAATAGTGGGATTTAATGTTACCTATTCATATATACATACAATATAAAAATATAATTTGGCCAGTATCATTTCCCAGCATTTCCCCTTTCCCTCCCTGATATCCCTTGGCTTCTTTCTTCTACTCTACTGTTCTTCCCTTCAATTTCCATGAGATTCCCTTACCCCACTGTTCTTTTCTTTTTCCTCTATAGCTTCTATATATGAGAGAAAACATACGACCCTTGACCTTCTGAGTTTGGCTTATTTCACTTAACACAATGCTCTCAAGTTTCATCTATTTTTCCACAAATGACATAATTTCATTTTTCTTTTTTTGCTTTGGTATCATCTTGTATTCTTTCTTATTTTTTAATTTGTTCTATTTAGTGATACATGACAGTATAATGTATTTTTATATATCATACATACTTTGAGTATAACTTCCCATTCTTGTGGTTGTACATGATGTGGATTTATACTGGTCACATATTCATGTATAAACATAGGAAAGTTATGTCTGATTCACTCTGTCTTTCCCATTCCTATTGCCACCCTCCTCTCCACTCCCCTTGTCCAATTGGGTGAACCTCCACTCCTCTCTCACCCCTGCCTATGGTGAGTCAGCATCCACATATCAGAGAGAACGTTCAGCCTTTGGTTTTTTGGGATTAGCTTATTTCATTTAGCATGATAGTCTCCAGATCCATCCATTTACCAGCAAATGCCATAATTTCATTCTTCTTTATGGATGAGTAATATTCCATTATGTATATATACCACATTTTCTTTATCCATTAATCTATTGAAGGGCACCTAGGTTAATTCCTTGGCTTAGCTATTGTAAATTGAGCTTCTATGAACATTGATGTGGCCATGTCACTACAGTATGCTAAATTTAAGTCCTTTGGGTATTTACCCAGGAGTGGGATAATTGGATCAAATGGTAGTTCCATTTTATGTTTTCTGAAGAATCTCCATACTGCTTTTCATAGTGGTTGCACCAGTTTTCAGTCTTACCAGTAATATGAGTGTACCTTTTCCCCACATCCTCACCAATATTTATGGTTACTTGTAATTTTGATAATACCATTCTGATGAGTGAGATGAAATCTCAGTGTAGTTTTCATTTGCATTTCTCTAATTGCTAGTTTTGTTGAACATTTTTTCATATATTTGTTGATTGATTGTATTTCTTCTTCTGTGAAGTGTCTATTTAGTTCCTTTGCCCATTTATTGATTGGGCTATTTTTTTTTTCTGGTGTTGTTTTTAGAGTTCTTTTTTTTTTTTTTTTTTTTTGGTACTGGAGATTGAACTCAGGGGAACTTTACCACTGAGCCCCTATTTTGTGTTTTATGTAGAGACTGGGTCTCATTGGGTTGCTTGGTGCCTCGCCGTTGCTGAGGCTGGCTTTGAACCCACAATTCACCTATCTCAGCCTCCCAAAGTGCTGGGATTACAGGCTTGTGCCACCATGCCCAGCTTAGAGTTCTTTATATATCCTGGAGATTAATACTCTATCTGAGGTGTAGGTGGCAAAGATTTTCTTCCATTCAGTAGGCTCTCTCTTCAGGTTTTTGATTGTTTCCTTTGCTGTGAAAAAGCTTTTTTAGTTTGATACCATCCTGTTTATTGATTCTTGATTTTACTTCTTGTGCTTTAGGAGTCTTATTGAGGAATTCAGTTCCTAAGCCAACATGATGGAGAACTGGGCCTACTTTTTGTTCTATTAGATACAAGGTCTTTGGTCTAATGCTAGGTTCTTGATACACTTAGAGTTGAGTTTTGTGCAGATTGAGAGAGAGGGGTTTAATTTCATTTTGCTGCATATGGATTTCCAGTTTTCCCAGCACCATTTGTTGAAGAGACTATCTTTTCTCCAACATATGTTTATGATGCCTTTGTCTGGTATTAGACAACTTTATTTATGTGAATTTGTCTCTATGTCTTCTATTCTGTACCACTAGTCTTCATGTCTGTTTTGGTGCCAATACCATGCCATTTTTGTTAGTATAGTTCTGTAGTATAATTTAAAGTTTGATATTGTGATTCTTCCTGTGTCACTTTTCTTGCTAAAGATTGCTTTGGCTCTTCTGGGCCTCTTATTTTTCCAGATGAATTACATGACTGCTTTTTCTATTTCTGTGAAGAATGTCATTGGAACCTTAAGAGGAATTGCATTAAATCTGTATAGCACTTTTGATAGTAGGGCCATTTTGACCTATTAATTCTGCCTATCCAAGAACATGGGAGATCTTTCCATCTTCTAAGGTCTTCTTTCTCTTTCTCTTTGTTAGCTCAGCTAAGGGTTTATCAATTTTATTGATTTTTTCAAAATTTCTTTCTTTAGTTTCCTGTAATTTTCATTGTAGAGGTCTTTCACCTCTTTTGTTAGATTGATTCTCAAATATTTTATTTTCTTTGAGGCTATTGTGAATGGGATAATTTTCCTTATTTCTCTTTCAGTTGATTTGTCACTGATGTATAAAAACACAATTGATTTATAGGTGTTAATTTTACATCCTGCTACTTTGCTGAATTCATTTATTAATTCTAGAAGTTTTCTGGTAGTGTTTTTTGGGTCTTCTAAATATATAATCATGTCATCAGCAAATAGGGATAGTTTGAGTTCTTCTTTTCCTATTTATATCCATTTATTTTCTTTTTTCTAATTGCTGTGGCTAGAGTTTCTAGGACTATGTTGAATAGAAGTGGTGAAAGAGGACATCTCGATCTTGTTCCAGTTTTTAGAGGGAATGCCTACAATTTTTCCCCATTTAGAATGATGTTGGCCTTGGGCTTAGCATATAGCTTTTACAATGTTGAAGTATGTTCCTACTGTCCATACTTTTTCCAGTGTTTTGAACATGAATGGGTGTTGTATTTTGTCAAATACTTTTTCTGTATCTATTGAGATAATCATGTGATTCCTATCTTTAAGTCTGTAGACATGATGAATTATGTTTATTGATTTCTGTATGTTGAACCAACCTTGCATCCCTGGGATGAACCCCACTTGATGGTGGTGCACTATCTTTTAAATATGTTTTTGTATATGATTTGCCAGTATTTTATTGAGAATTTTTGCATCTATTTTAATCAGAGATATTGGTCTGCAATTTTCTTTCCTTGATGTGTCTTTGCCTGGTTTTGGTATCAGGTTGATACCAGCTTCATAGAATGAGTTTTGAAGGTTTCCTTCCTTTTCTATTTTATGGAATAATTTGAGGAGGATTGGTGTTAGTTCTTCTTTGAAGGTCTAGTGGAACTTAACTGGGAATCTCTCTGGTCTTGGGATTTTCTTTCTTGGTAGGATTTTGATGGAGCCTTCAGTTTCATTCTTGAAATTGATCTGTTTAAATTCTTTATGTCCTCTTGATTCACTTTGCTTAGGTCATATGTCTAGAAATTTGTTGATGTCTTCAAGATTTTCTGTTCTATTAGAGTACTAATTTTTTAAATAAGTTCTGATTATTGTCTGTATTTTAGTAGCATCCATTGTGATATTTCCTTTTTCATCATGAATTTTAGTAATTTGAGTTTTCTTTCTCTTTCTCTTTGTTAGCTCAGCTAAGGGTTTATCAATTTTATTGATTTTTTTTCAAAGAACCAACTTTTTGTTTTGTCAGTTTTTTGGATTGTTTCTCTTGTTTCAGTTTCATGGATTTCAACTCTGATTTTAATTATTTCCTGTCTTCTACTACTTTTGGTATTGATTTGTTCTTCTTTTTCTAGTGCTTTGAAATGTAATGTTAGGTCATTTATTTGTTGATTTTTTTTCTTTCTTCTTTATTTTAAATTTATTTTTTTATTTGTTCTAATTAGTTATACATGACAGTAGAATATACTTTGATACATCATATATAGATGGAGTATAATTTCTCATTCTTCTGGTTGTACATGATGAAGAATCCCACAGGTTGTATAGTTACATATGTACATAGGGTAATAATGTCTGATTCATTCTACTATCCTTCCCACTCCCATAGCCCTTCCCCTCCCTGACTTTCTATTCTTTCAATGAATGAGCTCAGTGTAATGAACTTTCCTCTTAGCACTGCCTTCATAGTGTCCCAGAGATTTTGATATGTTGTATCGCTATTCTTATTTGCTTCTAAGTATTTTGTAATTTCATCCCTGATTTTTTCTGCTATTCATTCATCATTAATAGAGTATTATTTAGTCTCCAAGGGTTATAGTAGCTTCCATTTCTTTATTTTATCATTGATTTCTAGTTTAATTCCATTATGATCTGATAGGATGCAAGGTCTTATCTCTATTTTTTTGTATTTGCTAAGAATTGCCTTGTGGCCTAAGATATGGTTTATTTTAGAGAAGGATCCACGTGCTGCTGAGAAGAAAGTATTTGGTCATCAATGGATGAAATAGTCTATATATGTGTGTTAAGTCCAAATTATTCATTATATTTTTAGTTCTATTACTTCTTTATTTAGTTTTTGTTTGGAGGATCTATCCAGTGGTGACAGATGTCTGTTACTGTCACCCAGTATTATTGTATTGTAGTCTACTTGCTTCTCGAAATTGAGAACAGTTTGTTTGATGTATGTAGATGCTCCATTGTTTGGGGAAAAATATTTATGATTGTTATGTTTTGATGTGCAATTCCCTTCAGCAGTATGAAATATCATTCTGTCTCCCATTCAATTAGTGTTGGTTTGAAGTCCACTTTATCTGATATGAGGATAGAAACCTATACTTGTTTATGAGATCCATGTGAATGATATGTTTTTTCCCATTCTTTTATCTTCAGTCTATGGATGTCTTTACCTATGAAGTGAGTCTTTTGGAGAAAGCATATTGTTGGGTCTTGTTTTTTTAATCCAATCTTCCAATCTATATCTTTGGATTGATGAGTTTAGGCCGTTGACATTCAATGTTATTATTGAGGTATGATTTTCATTTGTCATTTTGATTTATTTTTGGTTTTTAATTTGAATTAGCCTCTCCTTTCTTTAACTATTCTTTTAGTGTAGTTCCTCCCTTTGCTGGTTTTCACTTTTATTTTTCATTTCTTCTTCATGAAATATCTTACTGAGTATGTTTTGTAGTACAGGCTTTTTAGTTGTGAATTCTTTTAACTTTTGTTTATCATAGAAGGTTTTTATTTCATTATCAATTCTGAAACTTAATTTTGCTAGGTATAGTCCTGATTCACCTTGACTGGAAACATACAAAGAAGAAAATTCAGGGAAACACAAGTTCAGTCTGCCCAAGCTGACACATTACAAAAGCCCCAGTTTTCATCACTCCTTCTTTGCCTAAGTCAGGCACTGTCCTATGAGTCTTTTGGCAGTGACCTTCCAAGCCTTTGCATTTGAAGGACATGTTGAGGAATACAAAACATTCCTTATTTCTAGAATGATAGCAGAAGAAATAGCACTGGCAGAGTCCTCTAACAATAGCAAGCAGCAATCTACAAATTAAGGTATCCTGACTCTTTGGTGTTCTAGAAGAAATGAAATTCCAAGAATGTGTATCTCAACAGAGGTCATCTCCCTTCTACCAGACAGGGAAATGCTAGTTCCTACTGGGAGACCTGCTGCCCATTCTTATCCTTAGTTTCTTGATTTCTTGTCATGCTTCAAGGATCAGGAGAAATAACTTTCAGTCTGCCAGATTTCAGTAGCAAGAAACAAGATTATTTATTGTGTCAGTGGGTCAAGATCCAGGATGTTAAGGAACAGACAAAAGCTTACTTTCTTTCTTTTTTTTTTTTTCAGTATTGGGAATTGAACCCAGTGCTTGCCTGTGTCAGGCAAGTGTTCTAACACTGAGCTGTTATCTCCAGTCTCCTTCTTCTTCTTCTTCTTCTTCTTCTTCTTCTTCTTATTATTATTATTATTATTATTATTATTATTATTTTGAGACAGGTTCTTGCCAAATTGCTCAGGCTGGCCTCAAATTCCCAGATAACTGGGATTACAGGGGACATTGCACCTGGCTCCAAAACCATTTTTCAAAAACTCCCTTTTTATTTTAATCAAGATACTATATAGACATTAAGTACCCTGACTTGTCAGGCATTCAAAGCAGAGGTCTCTCTAACTCACAGGTTGGTTTTCAGGACTGAGCAGAGCTGAGATTTGAGCCTCTCCTGACTTAAGAGGACCCAATGCAGAAGTCTCCCTGGACTCTGGTACCATAGATGAAACTTGTCACTATTTCTCTCCATTGAGGTTATCTGTCTTCTTATTTAATTTACCCAAATGATTGACAACGATGTCAATGTGTTTTCCATTCTCATGTGGGCATTCAAAGATAGGTTTCCTCTGTTCTTTGATAGATAATACAGAGCAACAAATAAGTGAAATATGGCAGAACACAAGAGCATAACAATCCTTGGCTCTATTCTAGACTTTTGTTATTATTTAAATAACTTATATCTCACAGAAAACTTTGAAATACTTCAAATAACTGAAAAATCCAACAGTGGGCTTCTGCATTTTTTGTCCAAAGGTCGCTGGCACACAATCTCTTATAGTTCATATATTCTTGTGTGTTTAAGGTTTCTGGGAACATGAATCATGGCTATAATGATGTTCGAGAGCAGAGATTGCAAACTATTTATGTTATGGGTCAAGTAGTAAATATTTCCTTTGGCTTTGTGAGCGATATGGTCAATCTTCTACTACTCAACTCTATTACTGTAGTATGAAAGCAGTCATAGACAACACATGTCCCAACAAAACTTTTACTTACGAAAACACATGGCCAGCTACATTCAGCCTGTGGGCTCTAGTCTTTGCCCTTGTTGTATGGCCCTATACATTTTCCACACTTAATAGACCTTAAAGAAATGAGGCCCTAGCTATTCTGTCTACCTTCTTTAATCTCCTCTGCACTCTCCATTTTACACTATTTTTTCATAGCACATAACTTTCCATGGTGTCAAAATGTTATTAATCATCTGCTCTAAGAGTTTGCTGATATTTCAAAGAAGTGTAAGTGGGCTTCAGGCTCATGGGCTCCTGAGCTCCTGCTTCCCTGATACCTCATTTATGCTGCTTGTGTTCACTTATACAAAATCAACACCTCTTCACAGCACCCCAAAATGGTCACTCACACAAGGCCATGAATGCATCCAGAGCTTCCCACTGCAGAATCTCTTTTTCCAAGAGACACCTCTCATCTCTCTCTTTCCTAAAGAAAGGGACAAAATGTTTTACTCTCCAGAGAATGCATCAATTTATGTAAAAAAAAAAAAAAAAAAAAAAAAATCCATGGTTGCCCTTCCCCCACACACCAAAAGAGGAATCCTAATACCTGCTCTTACTTTTTAAAAACGTAACTCATTACCTTAGTATACTAATAGGAATTCCTGAGTTCAAAGGCTGTGGACAGATATTTTATTTTCTTTATATTTTCTGTGCTTTCCCAATATTCTTTGTGTACCTTTTAAAACAACAAATCGGGGTTTCTGGGACGCCTCGCTTCCGCTCAGGAGGCGCGGAGTCCTGGGGAGGGAGGCGCCACCCTAGTTGGCTCAGGCTCACTGTGACCCTAGTGGACCGGCCTCTGTGGGCGGCTCGTGGGCGCCTCCCTCCAAGGGGTGGGCTGAAGCTGCCCAGGCCAAGTCACTTCCATCGCAGCAGCGAAGTACAATGACCTTTCCTCAGCCTCTTCCTGCCGTGCCCGTGCCTATCGGGCAAAGGGCAGGACGAGACGTCTGAGGCTTCAGCCTGTCTCTCGCTGCAGTGGGTAGCGGCCCCGGAGCCGCGAGGGAACAGAGCCCAGAGCGGGACGGAGCCGAGTCCAGAGAGCCTCTGCCAACCCTGCGTGCGCGTCGCCGCCACTGTAACCGGTGTAGCCGGCTATGTGGCTGCTGCTAGTGGTCACAGCTGCTCCGTTGCTGGAGTAGGCAACTTGCCTAGTTGGAGTGACAGATTTAAAAAGCCTTGTTTCCTCCGGGCGCGGTTGGTGCAAGCCTGTAATCCCAGAATTTAGGGAGGCTGAGACAGGAGAATCGCGAGTTCAAAGCCAGCCTCAGCAACGGCGAGGTGCTAAGCCACTCAGTGAGACCCTGTCTCTACATAAAACACAAAATAGGGCTGGGGATGTGGCTCAGTGGTCGAGTGCCCCTGAGTTCAATCCCCAGTACCAAAAAAAAAAAAAAAAAAAAGCCTTGTTTCCTACATTTTAATTTAATTTGTGGCATTAATCCTTTGGGGATTCCCTAGCACAAACACCCACTGTCCCCTAAAAGGAGCAGCACATCCCCAGGCCTTGGCAGCCAAGGAGGTTGGGAGTAAGGGTGGGGCGGATTCAATCGCTGAGGCAGGGAGCTTGAGCCCACTCCAGCTGCAAGGCTGGGAGAAACGCTGTTCCTGGGAAAGCCTGCTTTCGGGAGACACTACACACGACACAACCCATCGCTACTATCCAAGGGGCTTCCCCCTGGGAAAAGATCTTTAATGTGAGAAAAAATATATATATATGTATAATTACACACATTACTACACACATTATACACACACACACACCACACATTTTTAGTTTAATTCGCACAACACCCTGCAAGGTTGGTATTATTAGCCTCATTTTACAGATGGGAAAATTGAGACTCAGGAAAGTTGCCCAAAATTTTAGATCTAGAAACTAACAGATTTTACCATGTTTAAAAAGCATATCCCTTGACTATTACATCCTTGTTGCCAACTTCATTCAGTCATTCATTTAGGTAGTTTTATAAACATTCACTGAATGCTTACTGCCTGTAGGTAACAACCATTCTAGATATTGAATATACAGTCAAGAACAAAACGATAAAAATCTCTGCTTGCATGAAATACTATTCTAATGGGAGAGACAGACTGTAGGCAAATAAGTAAAGTATATGGTATTTAATTTATTTATTTGTTTATTGCAGTACTGAGGATGGAACCCAGGGCTTCATGCATGCCAGGCAAGGGTTCTAGATTGAATGTTCTTTTTTTTCACTTAAGACAGTTCACTGAGGGCATTGTTGAAGTGGAGGAGAAGGAGGAAGAAAAGGAGAAAGAGGACAAGGAAGAGGAAGAGGAGGATTAGGAGGAAGTGAAGGGAGAATAAAGGCCAAACTGGCTCTGCTACCATGATATCTGATTTATATGGGAAAAACAGTTCCAGGGATAAAAGGTTGAGGAAATTGATGGAAACTTAATGGAAGCCCTTATAGTGTCTCCCTTCTCTTGTGCCTTAGCTGTCAACAGCAATATGTTGGCATGAGTTAAAGTGACTTAGTATCTAACTGCAGATGTTCTTGGCATTTAATGGCTTGGCAGTTAATACTGTCCCTTGACAAAAAGTGATTGTCAAATGAGAGGAGATCCTAGACCACAGGTCACCAGGATTTCTGATCAAATGTGAGCAAAGGGTTTATAACAGTCTTAATGCAATTTACTGGAATATGGGGGAACTATTTTATATATTGCTGAATCTCTGAATTAGAGTCCTGCAAAGAGTGCTTCTCAAACATTCTTCATGTGAGTCACCTGGGGATATTGTTGCAGTGCAGATTCATATTCAATAGGTCTGAAGTGAGGTCAGAGTTTCTTATACTCCCAGGTAGTGTCACTGTGCTGGTCCATGGAACACTCTGTATAGCAAGCATGTGAACTTGGATAGTGATCCTACTTGATGAATGGAGATTATATTTATAAATCCAGGTGCTATCTTAGAAAATCTGTGATTTAAACAGGAAGAAAGATTGAGATTCCATGACCTTTTGCTCAATGTGAGCTCATACAGGCATCTTAGACTATGAACAGGTAGAGATAAGAAGAGAGACTCTAACCAGTGCTGGAAGGAGAATGGAGGGACAAAGAGAAGAGCCTCTTACCAGTCTAAGGATGGCCTGAGACCACTGGGATCAAGTCCCATTGACTTAATACCTCATTGTCTGCAAGGTGACTTTTAGCTGTCAGATGGTGTGGTATGATCTTTCTTTTGGAAAATTTGGCCCATTGGTGTGTGTGCTAAATGAGAGAGAGCAACTATGTGCTTGTCCACAGAGAATACTGAAAATACCTATGTTCTCAGTACCAGATATGTAAAACCAAGTTGGCAACAAGGATGTAATAGTCAAGGGGTATGCTTTGTAAACATGGTTAAATCTGTTAGTTTCTATTTATCCCATCGTCCCCTGATTCTAGCTTGGACAAGCAAGGATTTGGGTAATGGGAAGGTAAAAGCCCAGAAAGAGGGCAAGAACAGATTACACACCCTTCTTGTGGCTAGACTCAATCTCATGTGGCACAATGTTGGTAAGGAGATCAAAGTAAATGTCTCCATATGTCTTCAATGATAACCTTAAAGGAAGACACGTTTTATGCTAAAATAAGTGTGTTTGTCATATGAGCCTACCAAGCAAGTTCCTAGGTGGTGCAGATGTAGAAGGCCAGTGGACCACATTTGGAAGAGCAAGAGTCTTGACATATTTCCTTTTGGCAGGTTTTGGACAGGGCTTCTGTGCTCTTGGAGCAGAGCACACGTACTGGGGCTGGAAGCCATTGGCTGTTCCATTCAATCCTGACCATACAGCAGAACGGAGCCAACTGAGCACCAAGACACTATAACGCAAAGGACTGTTGGTCTGCTTAATTACTGTGCAGTGCTTATAACATCCAGGATCTTGCTGCATTTAGCAATTATGGTACTCTTTGAGGAATACCCTGAATTTCGTATGTCCTCTTAACTGTGGCAGTCCAGCTGATAAATGTTTTTCAAAATGCCAGGCTAAGATTTTGCTATCCAAGAGATCAGAAAAACTGGTTTAGAATGGGACCCTGAGCTGAGGGGGGGTCTCCCAAGGGGACCAGTGGAAGCAGATTACCTTGCTGTCTCTTTGGGAGATTCCTTCAGGGAGAGATGGGGCTCTGTTTGTACATATTCCCTTAACTCTGTTCACCTCTGATGAGTGGGACCACATCAGACTGGAAACCAGGAAGGCTTTTAAACTTCTATTTTTGAGTTCTTAATTTTGATCTGGTGTTCCTATGTTAATATGTTTTTCTGATTAAACCTATTTTATCCAACTGTAAAGGGTTTTTTTACACTCTCATTCAGAGGCCAATTTACAAGTGTTAACTCTCAACCTAATAGGTTTGAAAAAATAAACTACGAGACCTTTGTTTGATTTGTGTAGGTACACCGGTGTATTGTCAGTCTACGTGTATTGCCATGTCTACATATGTTTGGTACCAAAATTGACATATGAGCTCATAAATTAAAATTACAAAAAAAAAATAGATCCAAATACCTTTGGTTCACATGATTCAAAGAGTTCAACTTAAATTGGACAAACTTAAAAGTAAAAATGTTTTTAAAAGTTACTAACTCACAAGCTTCTCTAGGTGGTCAGTTGTAAATAAAATGTTAATGTCTATAAAATGTCTAATATCCATTGTTTCTAGAGTTTTTCTTCAACAGAAAAAAAAAACTGACTGATGTTGTTCAATACACTTGTCTGATATCTTGGTTTCTAAAAATAAGTAAATTAGATCTGACATGTATGAGATTGATCATGGATGTGTTTGTTAAAGATATCTGAATGGTTTACAAAGTTAAAATGCTAACTGTTAAATATAACATCAAGTACTCTTAACTCCTTAAATTCCTTAAAGTAATATACTTAAAATTATTGGTGTTTTCATAAATTGGTAAATTTAAAAAGGAGTTTAAAATTACTTTGTGTCATCACTAAAAACAAGGTTATTAAAAATTAAGAAAGGGTCTAAAGGTTTCAATTATATTTCAATTAAAATATATAAATAACAAAGTATTTTATCTTATTACAATAGAATATCTAAATTCAGAGATTTCATAAGAGTTATTTCAGAGTGTAAACAAAAAGAGAGATCAACATAAAAAATTAAAAGGTTCTAAATATAAAAATATATTTAGTAAAAAAAACCATCTCTGGGTAAAAAAGTCTTTATGTGGTAAAGTTGTAATACATCTAAGTAAACAACAAGAGGATCTAAGTGATAAAAAGGTCTGGGTAAGCAAAGGACAAGTTTGTGTGTAACTACAAGTTTGGTTATATACATGTAACACAAATAGTTAAAGCTATTCAAGGTTTTTTCCTAAGGTCAAATATTAATGTACTGGTATAAACTGAAGTTTAATCTGTTAAAATAACAAAAATCTCTTACAACATTAATTCACTTCTAAAATTGTGTTTGCTATGTTTTATTATCTAGAACAATTCGTCTTGGAGAAATTAAGGTTTGTACCACTCTGGTTAAACAACAACTGTTATTTTACAGTAACTGTGTACTACATTACAGAGTCTAGGTTTTTTTTTTTTTTAATAAACTTGATTAATATAAAAACATTTATGTAATTGTGGTACTGTTACTCTTCTTTATATATTAAATGTGTTCCTATCTTTCAGGTATACAAATCTTTAAAGTAAAAGGTTTAAAGGAACATTTTATGAAACAGGTGTTCTACAAACTAAAGTCTGTAATGATAATTTTAGACTTATAAAAATGACAAATTTTATTAGAGATTTATTTATATCATCTGATATTTTATAACCAAACCTAAACCTTATGTTACCTTTTAAACTGGGACATAAAAATTTAAAAGAATTTTAAAAAGATAATGAGAGACTGATCTGTTTAAAAGCTAATAATAGGACTCAAAAAACAATATATGTAAACTTTATAAAATGATATCTAAAAAAGGAGGCAAAGATCAGCTTCAGAACTAGAAGAGCTCCACCTTACCTGAGATAAGGCTCTGCCTCCTACCTTACTGTTCAAAATGGCTCCAAAGTAGGTCAAACTTCAGTTCATTTAAAGTTATATAAAAAAGATTGCTTTTGTTTTACTGTGATCTCAAACAGGAGATATGATATATAACTCAGATTAAGCCATCTATAGACACTAAAGGAGGTAAAAATAACTATAAAGTTATAAGCATTAAGTTAAAGTCCAATACTCTTACTTTAAGATTGGTTAGACTGACTTGTTGGATGTTTAAGGCCAAGGCTTAAAGATTAATGTTAAAATAAAGGGGCTAAGGAAATCAATATTTGGCTCTTACCCTCTGAATCAGCCTGAACCCTGGGAAAAGGGGAAGAGCTTTACAATTCTGAGTCACATAGCCTCCCGATCAGGGAGATTAATGGGACCACTAAAGAACAGAAAGCCAACCAGTATACATGCTGCAAAAGAGGAGGGTCACTGGAAAGGGGAGGCATCCCTGATGCTTCCAAGGGAAGCCACATGGCCAGCGAGACCTCAACCCATCCTAGTGCAGATGACACTAGCAGAGTTAAGGGGCTGCTCACAAGTTCCCCAAGAGTGTCTCCCAACAGAACTCAGCTAACTTTTAATAATAGATAAGAACAAGGTCCATTTGACCATCTTGATCTAGAACACCTAGTGAAAACAGTTAAAACCAAAACACAACAATACCTGGGCATTTAAAAAAAACACACACACAATCATTCCTGGGTATTTAAAAAAAATAGTTATTTGTAACTTAAAATGTACACTTGGGTTAGCCATCCAAGAATAAGTAAGACTGGAGACAACAAAAGAGAGATTCTTAGGCAAGAGTGCCTGATAACAATCAAGAAAAACTGCCAGAGTCAAAACGTTTTAGTCAGTTCAAGGCCTACAGATCTTCCTAACCCCCTACATAGGTAGGCTTAGTCAATGTTTACTAGTATCATGCTCTAGACCAAGTAAAATAACATAACTGTTAAGTTTACATTCCTAATAGCTCTGATAATACTAAAGATTTACATTCCCAAATAAAGGCCTTATTAGCCTTTGTTAGGCCTTGTTATGGGGATAACTTCTCAGTTCTTATACCTGCTGCTGAGAGATTATTAATTTATGTTATCTTCATGATATTCATTGATATGTTCCAGATACTACAACATTTATTGTGTATTTATCTCATTTCAGTACTTATGTCTTTTTGTTTCTCTCATAGCAGCACACACTCCCAGGTGAATTTACAGCCTGTTCTTCCTGAATCAGACTTTCATCATGGACCCCTTGACCAAATTTCTAGAAAGGGACTCCAAACTGCTTGCCCCACTGCACATCACCCCCTCTCAGCTCAAAGCAGCAAGAATGATCGTCACCCTTTTCTTTACAGCAGTAGGAGGTCCCTAAATTTAGAGGGAAAAATAAAATTAATGTAAATACGTAATTGGGTCAAATCACAAAATGGAGGTTGTTTTGGGTCCAAAAAAAAATTGTTGTAAGATCTGAGCTGCTAAAACAAAGTATTTCGTCAGTCAAACCTCTACCTCTAACCTTGGGTCACTGTAAACCTCTTGTAGATCTATTAGACTCAGTCTTCCTGTTCTAAATCAGACAAAGCCTGATGTTAGGATGGTTGGTTAATTTCTACATGGCTGCAGAGGACATTTGGTTTGCCTGTTTATCAGGAATAACTCCCTGCTTACCTCTACAGATTTTTGGCACATCAGGATGGAACAAATTTTGTGTAACTGTTCACATTATTCCCCAAGTGTACTACTATGGTGGAGAGGCTAGGCGACAGTGTCTGAGACTCATACACCGTCCTAGGAGGACAGCCCTCATCCTAGTCCCTCTACTGGTGAACCTAAGGATCGCAGGATCTTTAGCCCTGGATACAACACTTTTAACTGAAAAAAAAAATTTCAGAACCCTAGCAAACAGATAGACTTAGATCTAGGAGAACTAGAACAATCAGTAAGTAGACTTAAAACCTCTCTTAATTCTCTGGTAAAAGTGGTATTACAAAATAGGAGAGGTTTAGATTTTCTTTTTTTTTTTTTTTTTTGGTACTGGGGATTGAACTCAGGGGCACTCAACCACTGAGCCACATCCCCAGCCCTATTTTGTGTTTTATGTAAAGACAGGGTCTCACTGAGTTGCTTAGCACCTTGCTGTTGCTGAGGCTGGCTTTGAACTTGAGATTCTCTTGTCTCAGCCTCCCAAAGTGCTGAGATTATAGGCTTGAGCCACCGCGCCCGGCTATAGATCTTTTATTCTTAAAACAAGAAGACTTATGTATGGCATTAGGGAAAACATGTTGCTTCTACACTAATCATTCAGGACTGGTAAGAGACAGTTTATCTCTGATCAGGAAATGATTAAGAAAAAGGAAAACAACAACAGGACAACACGAGGAAAACTGATATCAAAATTTATTCTCTTGATCTTCTTGGAAAACTACTTTTATATAAGCTGTGGCCAGTTCATTGCTGTTAATCCTCTTGAGATGTTTAATTGGAACTTGCATTCTAAATTATCTGAGCAAATACATAAAACAAACGATACAATCTGTAAAACTGATAGTCCTCCATACTCATTATAATCAACTGTGTACTGATGATGATAAATCAATGATTTTATTAGTCCCATAAAACCAGTGGGGAATGTTGTGGACTAGGTTAGCATGAGTGACTCCATCTTAGCTAAGGCATCCATTTCAGTTCCTTATGACCCTGTGCTGAAACCAGAGCTTTATCAGTTATAAATGATGATGGAAGGTACTGAGTTTGTCAGGTACAAATGATTATGGAAGGTACTAGTTGTGTGCAGAATGTACGCATTGCCTCATACGCATTATTTTGCTAATGGCTCAATTCAGCTTCTAGACCCCTGCTTGCTTACAGCTGTGCCAACCAGGATGTGGTTTTTGCCTTTAAATACCCTGAGACACTCAGGTTTGGTGCAGTTCCCTGACAGGTCTTGTAGGGAACAGTCGCCGGCTGGCTAATAAAGACATCACTGGGACTGGCCAGCTAATAAACTCTCCAGTTTGGACATCACTGGGAGTTCATGTGTTTTCTGAGTGCTCTGCTCCACAACAATCCCAAACGTAAATACAAATATGGTTGTGTTGTCTTAGTCCATTTTGCTACTCTAACAGAATAACTGAGAAGGCTGATTTATAAGGAATAGACTTATTTAGCTCATGGTTCTGGATACTGAGGACTCCAATAGCATGATATTGGCATGTGGGAAGAATCTTCCTGCTGCATTATGGTGCGGCAGAGGATGAGGTACAGCCTCATCCTTCTGTAAGGAACCCATTCCTCAATAACTAATCCACTCTAATGTTATGGGCATGAATAAATTCACAAGTAGAGCCCTGGTAACCTAATCCCCTCTTTAAGGTTCTACCTCTTTATGACATCATTATGGTGATTAGATTCCAACATGAGTTTTGGCCATTGTACACCATGTCTGCATCCAGACCCTGCCAGTCTAGGCTCCTGTAGAGGTAGGAAGACATTCTGCTGGAGTGCAGCTGCCTGGCATGTGGCAGAAAAGAGTGAGAGGGGTTGGCACTTCAAACAGCCCCAGAGCTCTTGTTGAAGTGACTTTTCCTCAGCACATTGTTGTCATGCGAATGCAGCGAGGGCCCAGTGACCATTTAGGTTTTTCAAGAGCCGTCAGAATTACACCTTTCTATTTGTACACTTCTGATTTTTAGCTGTGAGACACTAATTCACATTTCAAGAACACTCTGATGGCCTTGCTATGTTGTTAATGAAGCACAGCTGAAGGCCTCTGGGTATGACCTCTGGGTTAAGCATCATGCCTTGTTACATTGGCATGGGAGGGCACTGAAGGCTTGGCCTCACTCATTACCTCAGGGCTAGGTTTTTAGTGGGTGTCCACAAACGTTGCCAGTGAGAATCAAAGGCAATTATCTGCTCCGAATTAATGTTTTGTTTTTTAATAATTTCTAGAACTTTTCTGGTGCTAGGGATACCACTGGAGCCACTATCACTTTTTATGACAGGACTAACTGGAAACCCTGGAATAGAAGTAGCTGTTGCTTCTTCCTTCACAGGTCAAAGCCTGGAGCATCCACTCACCCCATGACAGCTTCTTTCTTGCTCTCTCTGACTTGTTTTACTTGTCCACAACCTTTTGATTTCTACAGTTTACAATGAAAAGAGAGGAAGGAAGGAAGGAAGGAAGGGAGGGAGGGAGGGAGGGAGAGAAGGAGGGAGGGAGGGAGGGAAAGGAAAGGAAAGGAAAGGAAGGAAGGGAAAGGAAAGGAAGGAAGGCAGGCAGGAAGGAAGCGAGGGAGGGAGGGAGGAAAAGGAAAGGAAGGAAAGAAGGGATAGGAAAGGAAGGAAAGAAGGAAGGAAGGAAAAAAGAAAGAAGGAAGGAAGGAAACCTTTAAATTCTTTAAATTGCCTCCTGGGAGGTAGGGCATTCACTAAAATTATTGAACCCCTAGAGATAGGGTGCCTTTCCTAATGATTAACAATGTTGATCATATTTCCACATGTTTGTCATTCATATATATTATCTTCAGTATCTTATTTTGTAAAGTGTCTGCTCAGTTTTTTTGTTTTTTTTTTTTTGGTACTGGAGATTGAACTCAGGGATACTCAACCACTGAGCCACATCCCCAGTCCTATTTTGTGTTTTATGTAGAGACAGGGTCTCACTGAGTTGCTTAGTGCTTCGCTGTTGCTGAGGCTGGCTTTGAACTCGCGATTCTCCTGTCTCAGCCTCCCTAAGTGCTGGGATTACAGGCTTGAGCCACCGTGCCTGGCTTGCTCAGTTTTTTTTTTTTTTTAACTCCATCCCCAGTGCTTTTAAACTTTTATTTTGAGACAGGGACTCATTAAGTTGCCTGGGCTGGCCTCAAATTTGTGGTCCTGTCTCAGCTTCCTGAGTAGCTGGGATTATAGGTTTGCACCACTAAGACCAGCCCTTGCCCATTTTTGATTGGGCTTTAAGTTCTATTAAATCGTAAGAAGTACATATTATCATTTTATAAGGTTTAAAAAAACAGCCTGTTGAGATAAAATCCACATACCATATAGTTCACCCATTAAAAGTAAACAATTCAGTGTATCTGCAGAGTTGTATAACTACTGACACAATTAAGTTGAGAACATTTCATCCCCCTAAAAAGAAAGCCCCCATCCTCAGCCCATTTTATTATTATTATTATTATTTATTATTATTATTATTATTTGTTATTATTATTATTATGGAACTGGGGATTGAATCCAGGGACATTCAACCACTAAGTCACAACCCCAACCCTTTTTGTATTTTATTTAGAGACAGGGTCTCACTGAGTTACTTAGGGCTTCACTAACATGCTGAGGCTGGCTTTGAACTTGCAGTCCTCCTGTTTCAGCCTCCTGCGCCTCTGGGATTATAGGCATGCATCACCATACCTAGCTATCAACCCACCTTCTTCCCCCGCTGCCATCACCCCTGGGCAACTACTAATCTACTTTCCATGTGTACAGATTTGCCTGGCCTGGATATTTCATATAAATAGTGTAGTAGTCTTGTGTGGTGACTCTTAGCTTAAGAAATTCCATTTTGTCTGAGCTGTCAGCCACCTTAACTTTAGCCCATATACTGGAAGATCCCTAACATCAACATACTTTATCTTTGCAAAAAGTCATGGTCATCTTGACCTAAGTTTCAGTCAGGGAAATGACTTCGGATGAAACAGTGGGCTTAGCTAAGTACAAGCTCTGCGTCTGTACTGTTGGCTTGCTTGCGTTGGCTAAAAGAGAATACATCATAGCGCCTGACTCACAGTTTTCTTTCACTACATAATCTGTAACTTAAACCAAGTCATGGGCTGCAATTTTAAATTGGCATTGAATTGGCTTTGCAGTCCTTCCAGCTGAAAAATAAACCTTTAACAAATAAATCTATGAGTTTGATGATTTTCATTGATCGAATATAACATTTGGAGGCTCGTCCAATGATCAGATATAACACTTTCATGTCTGCCTTTTTTTTTTCTCACTCAGCATACTGTTTTCAAGGTTCATGCATGTAGCTTGCATCAAACTTCATTTTTTAAAATTACAGAATAATATTCCATTGTATTAACACATCATGGCTTATCCACCTATTCTTCAGTTGATGGGTATAAGGCTGTTTCAACTTTTCTGGTTATCATAAGTAATGCTCCCATGAATATTTTGTACAATTTTTATGTGCACATAGTGTTTCATTTCTCTTAGTGGAATTTCTGGATCATATAGCAGCTCTCTGTTTAGCCTTTTAAGGAACTGCCAGGCTATTTTCAAAATAGCCACATCATTTTACATTCCTATCAGCAGTGAGGTTTCAAATTTTCACACATCCTCACCAACTCTTGCTACTATGTATCTTTTTTATTATTGCTATGTTAGTGGATAGAGAGTGATATCTTGCAATAGTTACAAAGTATCCTTTGAAGTACATTTTTTTTATTTTGAAGATCTTTTTTCTTTTATAGGGTGTGCTTTTGTGTTGTATTTAAGAAATCGACAAAATCCAAATTCCCTATGTATTTCTTTTCTTTTTCCTGGAAGGGGTACAGTTTTAGCTCTCAAATATGTGTGTGTGGTCCATTTTGATTTGGCTTTTCTATAAGATATGAGGTTTTGCACATGGCTATCCAATTGCTGCAGAACCATTTGTTACCTTGGTTACAATCAATTAGTGCTCTTATTATTATTGTTGTTGTTGTTGATGATGGACCTTTATTTTATTTATTTGTATGTGGTGCTGAGAATCAAATCCAGTGTCTCATACATGCTAGGCAAGTGCTTTACCACTGAGCCACAACCCCAGCCCTTCAGTGCTCTTATTTTTAAACAGTCTTAGCCCAGCCCAAATTTTGCTCCAATACTGAAGCAATAGCCTTGTAGATCTTCTACCTAGGTATGATGTTTATTATAGGGTTTTCCAATTCAGGCTGATCCTTTGGGGATTCACCCCAGGGAAAATGTACCTTTCAGTAGGTGGTTCTTTCCCTCCCCTGTAAAATGGGCCTGTGGAGCTCCTCTTGAGGACTCAGTGAGACACTCCTTGTACAGGGTTTAGCACAGCGTCTGACATGGAAATGTTGCCAAATCTTTCTTTTTCTTATACCTCTATCCAATCCAATTCTCAGTGTTCACTCACTCAAGCTATCATTGACAATTTCCTGCACTGATCATTTTCTTCCTTGAAAAAAAAGTTGTTGTTTTTTTTCCCACTTAGTATCAATTATGACACGCAGTTCTCCAATTGTCTTCTGTTGAATCTCTCTGTACATCTTTTGTTATTTAGGCTTATTTTACAGGGGCACTCATCTAAGCTCATGGCCTGAAATTCTGTCTCTAAATTGAATATTCCCAAATTATCTCTCTTGTCTGGAACTTGACTTTGAATCCTAAGTATATATCCTGGCATCTACTTACTATCTTCATGTGGATGTTGCTGATCTTTGCTTTTTTGTCTCAGACTCAGTCTCCTTCCCACGCTCCACTTTGTGTCTCTGACCGTCACTGGCTTCATTTCTTACACTCTTGCATCAGCCAACTTAGGCTATAACTAATCTATAGGAGAGACTAGTGGGAGATTGGTGGGCAGAAGGAAGGGAAGGCCATGGTATTTCTAGCTTCCCTCTTTTGTCCTTGAGTACTGTGTCTGGCAGAGGCAGCAGCTCCACTCTGGGTTTCTGATGACAATATCTCCTTACCCTAGCCCTTTCCACTATTGCTGATAATCTTTGGGGTGCCTGCCCAAACTCTGGCTTCCCAGCCATTCCATTACCAATGTAACCATCCTGTGCTTGGAATGCCTCAAGTGATTTCTTTTTCTGCTGTGGCTTTATCTGGTAGAGTTCTCTAATGGGCATCTCAAAATCAGTACATCTAAACCAAACTCTTGAATGCACTCTCAAGCCGCTCTTCTGGTACTTTGTGCACTTTAATTCATGGCACTCCATTTTACTAATTGTAGTGGTGCCCTCTTCGGCACTTTTCTTTTTCTTATCTTTTTCCAATCCACTAGCAGCCCTGCTGGCTTGACTTTATGAACATACCTAGCACTGAGCATTTCTCTCCACCTCCACTGGTATCACCCGTGACCTTGTGTAAGCCTTTATTACTCTTGCTTGGCTCACTGCAATAGCCTTCTACTTTTCCTGGTTCCATGGCTGACCTCAGCAACTAGAGTGAGCCCTCTAGAAACCAGACTATGAAAATCCTGAAAATCCTTCACTAGCTTCTCATCTTGGTCAAAAGAAAAGGGGAGCGGTTGCGGTGAGGCACGCATGTAATCCCAGCACTTTGGGAGGCTGAGACAGGAGAATCACAAGTTCAAAGCCAGCCTCAGCAACGGCGAGGCGCTAAGCAACTGAGTGAGACCCTGTCTCTACATAAAACACAAAATAGGGCTGGGGATGTGGCTCAGTGGTCGAGTACTCCGGTACCAAAAAAAGAAAAAACGAAAAGGGGAAATCTTGGCAGTTGAGCCCCAAGTTACCTAGCTATCTCTAGTACTTCCTGTTCTCCTTCCTCCATGATGCACATTTCTGGTTCAGCTACATTAACCCAGTTGCTCTCCCTAGAACCTACAAGACATAATCTAGCCTCAGGAATATGAGGCTGTGTTCATCCCAGAGTGTTCTGTCCCCATCATCCACATGGCTCCCAACATATTCTTTCCTGTCAGTTGTCAGATGCCACTTAATCAGAGTCCCTTATTACTGTATACAGCATCTTTTTAAATTTTCTCTTTACTTTGTTTTATTGTTCTTCATGACACTTACCACCACCTCATACACTATATAGTTATTTATTCGTAGTGTTTCTTCCCATTAAACTATAAACGGGAGAACAAGAACTTTGGCTGCTATAACCCCAGCTTCAATAATGCCTGGTATTTAATAGGTGCTCAATAAAACTTTCATTGAATGAAATGATTAATAAACAATATGTGCACATCGAATATTCATGTTTATCCTCTTTTCAAAAGTAATAATAAAAATAAGATGTACAGAAAGACTACTTGGTAATCTGAGCTAATATATAGCATATAATTTGTTTTTATTGATAGTGTCCATGTATTCCATATCAGGTGTAATGGGTGCCAGCCCTGTAGGAGTTCCTGTGGCAGAGCAGGAGGCGGCGGCTTAGAGACCTGGCGGGTACAGCCTGCGGGTAGAGCTAGGGTTGCAGTGGGGCCTGGCCACCCAGGGGCAGCCGCCACTCCCCTACCGCTCACCGCGCATGCTCCTCTGGGGCCAGGCTCCCAGCCCGCTCGGAAGCGCCCGGCAGGGCCAGGGCGGAGTCGCCGGGATACTTCCCCGTGACTGGCTGCTGGCTGCTCTGGTTGGCTGCCCTAATAGCCTGAGCGGAGTTGCGGGTACCCGCCCTCCCACCAGGGCCGTCCCCCTTTAGGTCCCCTCTCTGCATCCCCCAGCCTGCAAGCAGACACTGCGACACCGGACTGCGGCCCGGGAGGACAAGCGCCGGGTGAGTGCCCACCCCAGCTGTATTGTTGGGTGCATTGCGGGTCTGCGTGGGGGTTAGTGGCTGCTTGCTTCCACAGGCCTGGAGAAGGGGTTCAACGGCCCCGGGTGCTGTGTCCCCGCGCTCCTGGGTCTCCTTGCTTGGCCCCCTGTGCACCTCACCTGCGGTATCTGAGGGTTCTTTTTCTGCGGCCGGTGACCAGAGGCTTCTCCCAAGCACCCTGGATTAGAGGCTCTGCTAAGGAGGCTTGCCTCACTAGCCCTTGAGCTCTCTCCAGTTTCCTGGACAGGCTTGTCACAGGTCAAAGAAACTGCTCAGATCCCCTATTCTGCGGAGACAGCCGAAATGCCTGATTGATTCTCCGCTCTCCTTCCTCGTGGTCCTTTCCTCCCGTTTTCTCTCTCAGGTAGCCTGCCTTAAGTCTCTTAATTTGTTATCCTGCGTGGTCAAAAGCAGACTTGAGCATCAGTCCTGGTTAAAATTCCCAGCGATATTTTAGTTGAACCAGTTGGCACTTTGTTTCCTATGCCGGTGTGGCCCCAGTTTCCTGAAAAGTGGACTTAATGGTATTGCCATAGGGTTGGTAACTGACGACGCAGCCAAAGCTGTTTAAGGTCTGACACACTGCAACAGCTTAGCAGTTATTGTGTTGCTGTTCTTACTAGAAAAGTAAATAAGTTGCATTGGGGTCTTCTCTTTTTTGTGAACTGCTGGACCGCCACATCCCATCATTCAGAGCCTCTTTGTGCATCTAATATGTGCTTGACATTTGGCTTGAGTCCTGGGGATACAAAGATAAATCAAATTTAGGCTCTGCCTTCTTTCCTGGAGTGAAATGAAGGCAAGTAGGCAGGCAATTAACTGATTGTTGAAAAGTAAAAAGAACTGAGATAAAGGTGCTAGGAGCCCAAAGTAGCACCCTGAGTTCAACCTAGAGGACTCCTCCCCCCTGCCCCCGCTTTGAACTAAAAAATCTCTTCCTTGATGAGAATTGCTTATTTAGTATTTTTAGAAATAAAGTGTTGTGCTGGAAGGGAAATTAACTGGGAAACATTGCATTGGAGTAAACTTGAGCTGTCACCGTATGGAGTGTCCCCTGCTCTGCTGGTCTAGGTTCTTCAGAATAGACAGTATGTGGACAGCAGCTGCTGTGAGAATCTTCTGTATTTTAAATTGTGGTAATAATTTTTTTTCCTTTTCAGTCTACTCCTTATTGTGTAGTTGTAATGGAATTTGGGGAGGTTGTATTTATGATAAAAGGTAGCCCAGAGCTTGACAGCCCTTCCTAACTGCATAAAGAAAGATACACGTGTAATTAAAAGCAGTGGGCTTATTTGCCAATCCAGACTCAAGATAACATTCCTTCCTGTCTAGAATTTCAGGGTTCACTGTTGCTTAGAAAAATAGGAGGAATTGCATCAGCAGAAGGGAATCAATTACTTTTGCAATCTCCTAAGAATCAATTTCTTAAGACCTGTGGAATACTTGGTTTAAACCTAAGACTTTTTTTTTTTTAAACAATAGTGTTGAGGTATTATTGACACACAAGAGCAGGGCATATTTAAATTGTAGAGTTTTTAAGTTTGACATAGATATTTACCTCTGATCAATACATTCAATATTATGAATCTAAAAAACAAAAAAGTTCCTTGTGTACCCCCTTGGTAATAATCCCTCTCTCCTGCCTCCTTTCTCCCCAGGTATTGGCCTGTTTTCTGTCAATACAGATTAGGTTGTATTTTTCAAAATTCAAAATAAATGTTATCAAACAATATTTATTTTCTTTGTCTTTCTTTTTGGTATCTTTTTTATGCAGCAAAATTATTTTGAGATTTGGCCACATTTTTGTGTTTATTCCTTTATATTGTAGTATTCATTCCTTTATATTATAGTTCATTCCTTTATATTAAGTAGTATTCATATAGGATAATTTATTTATCCATTTGGAACATTTGGGTTTTTCTAGTTTTTGGCTATTATACAAAATGCTACTGTAAACATTTATGTACAAATTGTATGGGCATGTAAATGTATGTCTTTGTAAATGATTGTGTTTGTTTTTTAAAAATGTAAATCCCAACATTTCCTCTAACCATCTGGGCGTCCTTAGGAGAATCATATCCCTTCAACTTTACTAACCTCCAGTCTTTGCTGTGCTGTCATTTTGAGTCAGAAACTAGGATGAGCTTTGTTGATGGTTGCAGAGTTTCAGGAAAAGGAGGAGGTGACTTCTTTTGTTTATCCTTTTATCCTTTCATGGCTCTCTTTTTTTTTTTTTTTTTAAAGTTTTTGTAGTTGTGGATGGATACAGTGTCTTTATTTTATTGCTTTGTATGTGGTGCTGAGGATCGAACCCAGGGCCTCACGCATGCGAGGCAAGCGCTCTACCACTGAGCTACAATCCCAGCCCCTCATGGCTCTCTTCCTTTCATTTTTTCTCTCTTGAGTGACAAATTTGAATCCTGACATATCATTTGGGGGCAAGAGCAGAAGTGAGTAGATAATTGGAGTCAAGAGCTAATAGTGACCAAACTTAAAAATGTTTAAATCACAAACAGAGAGGGAAAAGTGGAAAATTAATAGGCTCCAGAATTTCAGGGCACTCCTTTTTCTCATCCTGTCTGCTTCTAAGTTCTGCCTCCTGCTATCTCTCTAGGAACAATTTAACTTGGTGGTGAGAGGCAAGTGATTGTGCTGGGTTCCAAAGGTCATATGTCATTTGGGGGTAACATGTCAGAAGGGTTTGTTATTTTTTTTTTGTAAAAAAGATGTCTCCTGTTCTCCCTCCAGATACAGCTAGTCATTTGCTTCATATTTGTCTTTCACCTAACTTTTACTTGCCCAAAACCTGGTTCAGAACGTTCTATAGGTACCTTAATCAACCAGTGCATTTTTGTGTAGTAAAATTTGAGCAAATAACAATTAATTTTTTAAAAATACAGAGTGAAAATGCAGTTCTTGGGGTTGGTGATCTGTTTCATCCTCGGGATTCTGCATTTCGAGGGGCCCAGAGGGAAGGTGGCAGCTGTGGATCCTGAAGTATACATGAATGTAGTAAGTTTCTCAAAGTCACATACTTTTAGAATGCAACTTATGGTAAATGTTACTTCCTTAAATCTAGTTACATGGGCTACATGAGAACACAACTCTAATATCTTTATAACTCATTATGTTTTTTCTCTTTGTCTGAATCTTAGATTCTGTTTGCTTTTCCCAGTAAATGATATATAGTTAATGAACCTCATTGACTGTTGGAAGTCTCACAGAACTTATTGCAAGAACATTATTTCAGAGTGCTAGTTTTAGAATATAGTAAAAAAAGGATCATTGTTCAGAATGTTCAGGGAGCATATTTAAATACAAAAGTCAAAGCATCTGAAAAAAAATTTGTTAGAAGAAATAAGCAAAAATAATCCCTTGATTAATGCATTTCAAAGTTATTAATTGTAAGTAAACAATAACATCTGGAAAAGTTTCATTTGGGTATAAAATATTGGAAAAATATAGACTAAACAAAACAGCAACTTTAATATAGAAAATGCAATTATCCAACTGAAGAATCAGGTAACCTTGGAGACTAAGCAAAATTTCATAGTAACCAAGAGAGTATGGCCCTATAATAATAGGGTGTTAAGGTTAAGTTTTTGTCCCAAAACTTTTCTTTTACTTCTCCTTCTTTTAACAAATTCCTTCCCATAAAATAATAAAATTAAATCCTTCCAAGTATTTATGATAGAGAGGATAATAAGTACTTATTATTACATTAATCTGTTAATTCATCCATACTTTGTCCTTTCTCTTTCCAGAGTGAAATCATCACTTACTGGGGGTTCCCTGCTGAAGAACACCTGGTTGAGACAGAAGATGGGTATATTCTATGCCTTCACCGAATCCCTCATGGGAGGAAGAACTATTTTGACAAAGGTATGAGTGTTTTCTGAAGTGAGATAGAAGAGCTCTTAAAAGTAGCATTAAAAATAGCAATAATAGCATTAAAAGTAGCTCTTAAAAATAGCATTGCTAGAATTTGGCTGGTTTTAATGTCAGAAGTCAAGTTCAAATTTAACTGGAAACCATTAAAATGGGATGAATTTTAGGCCAAAGTGTTGTATTTATTCCAAGCATAGAAAAAATGCTTTTAAAGAAGTAAGGATGACTCAACTAATTTCATATTTTGCTTAAAAGTTCACAGATCAAAATCCTTTGAGGATATAATGAAATGTCTCCTTTCTTTGTTTTATAAAGAAGCATGATATTTAATGAAATGTTTTGAGTACTAAGTAGAATAAATTCACATAGTCCAAAAATCAAAGAGAATAAAAAGACACACAGTGAAATACCTCCCTCCTATCTTATTCCTTATTTCTCAGTTTTTCATGTATCCTTCTGAAATCTCTTTATCTTTTTAACTCCAAAAGTCTCATTAGAAATAAATACAGGCAGGGATTTTTATTTTTTTTCTTGCCTCCTTTTAAGTTCAAAAGGGGTCATATAATGCACATTGTTTTATTCTTTGAATTTTTTGCTTGGTATCTCAGGGGTTTTTCCATACAATACACAGATCACTTAGTCTACAGATACATAGTATTCCACTCTGTAGCTGTACCGTGACTTATTTAACAAGCTTTCTATTAATGAGTATTTGTGCTATTTTCAGTTTTCTGTTAACAGATATTGATGCTACAAAAAACAAAAAACAAGCCTTTTATGTATGCAAGTTTATTTATAAGATACATTTTCAGAATTAGAATTTTTGGGTCATAGAATATATGGATTTGTGGTTTTGATAGATACTGTTAAATTGCTTTCTGTGCGTGTATATATATATAAATGAGAAAAAAAGGTGTATATATATATATATAATATTATTATTATTTTTTTTTATTTTTTGGTACTGGGGATTGAACTCAGGGGTACTCGACCACTGAACCATATCCTCAGCCCTATTTTGTGTTTTGTGTAGAGACAGGGTCTTACTCAGTTGCTTAGCCATTGCTGAGGCTGGCTTTGAACTCACGATTCTCTTGTCTCAGCCTCCCTAAGTGCTGGGATTACAGGCTTGCACCACCACGCCCGGCTATATATATCATTTGATAAGACAAACAAATCTTTGGTTTCTGATGTAGTTGAAGGGATTTCTCAACAGACTACTTGAAATTGTGAAATGGATATAAGAATAAGATATTTACTCAACCATCTCACCATATGTAGCCTATTCTTTAACATTGTTCGTTTCTAGAAAACTTTCTTTCGAAGTAATGATTTAGATTAAGGTAATTAGGTAACTATCTCTTCTTCAATGGAAGTTTTATATGGGCAGAAGTGCATTCTTTACCTCAATTTCTTCCCAAATTGTTAAAATAAACTTAAAACTCTTGTGTTAACATGAACTTTGTATTTCTATATACTTTGTTCTTAATCTAATATTATTTACCTATTTTTTCCTCCCATAAATTCTAGCTAGCAAAAGGATTTAACAATGCTTAAGTGGCTGTGGATAAACATAATGTTCTTTTTGAAATTTAATTTCTTACTCTTAAAGATTTTTAGAGTTCATAGCTACATGCTATTAAGATTTCTTTTATAAATGTGGTAAAGAACGAGTGATGAATTGCAGTGAGGGCTTCTCATTTTCCTCTGCTCAGAACACACACAGCATGCATTTTTTTAAAATATTTTTTTTAGTTGTATATGGACACAATGTCTTTATTTTATTGCTTTGTATGTGATGCTGAGGGTCGAACCCAGGGCCTCATGCATGACAGCCAAGCGCTCTACCACTGAGCTACAATCCCAGCCCCACAGCATGCATTTTATGCCAGTAAGCATTTGATTTTTATGAGCATATCTCTTTTTATTTCCTTTTAAAGACAATCCTGTATACTAATTTCTGATCCTATATATAGAAAAATATGTATTGATTTTTTCCCTCTTAAAATTAGTTGACAAATATAATGTAAGTTATTGTTAAAAAGTGTTCACACACACTGAGAGAATGTGTTCTCTCTTGTCTTTCCCAATTTTTTTTCCATACACACAAGACTCTCTGCCCAAGGTGTATGTATCACACTTGCAAGTGAAGGTATGGTGCCCTGGAATATGAATAAATTAAACATGAGTCTTGATAGGAAGAAAGGAAGGAAGGTCTTAGTGCCAGAGCTGGGTCTGCCCCTGATTGCTCATGTGCTTCACCACTGTGTGTCTGCTATTAAGACGTAAGTCTTCCTCTGTAACAACAGTTGATTGACTGGGATGATCTCAAAGTACCTCTTTAATTGTTATCACCCTCTGGTTCTCTAAGTTATATTCTTTATTCTTTTTTTGTGGGGGCAGGAGTGTTGGTAGATGGGGAAGTGGGTTCTTTTGGTCTTCAGAATGGGGAACATAGACTAAAAGTACTCTGAGCTAAGTGTGACTATAGCATTAGATCCCCTTCTTCTTTCTCTTTTCTGATGAGGTCCCTCACCCCTAGCAAGGGATCACTGACATGTATATCATGCTTGCTGTGAGCTAACCTCGGAAGCAACTTTTCAAGGAAATCTGTGATGAAGAACTCAGTTCTCTAAAAGAATGTGATCTTCCTAAGAACTGCATAGGTACTTTTTGAGGTTTGCTGGCCCAAGACAAAGCATGGGGCAGAGACTCTTACTGTCTTTCATGTCTATTCAAGAGCAGTGTTTCTAGAGCAGTGTTTCTTTGGTTCATTGAAAAGCCAAATAGACAAAAAGAATACGTAAGTCTTATTCCCAAAACAGAACTCATCTTCCTGTCTTGCATGCCACTTCTCCTGACTTCCTGTTCAGAGCATCATTACCCTTCCAGAGACCTGGGTTGGAAACTGTGGAATCATTCTTGATGCCTATCTTCAAGCAGCTGTAAGGTCCTCTCTGGGCCACCCATGCTACATCCCATCACTTTATCACTTTCTTGCTTTCCCTGACCACACCTTAAGTTCTTGTTACCATTTAACTGGGCACTCAAAATAAACTCAGAAGCTGAGGGAGGCCTGAATGGCTTTCATTTTCAAGGCCCCATATATTAAAGCAAAGAAATAATTTCAAAATGGGAATATGGAAATTTAGTGATTTAAGAAATGAATGCTTTTAATACATACAGAATAATGCCATACATCTGTACTATTTATAAGCAATTTACAAGATATGTTAAAACATCATTCACTTATTCAGACCCCATTCCTTGTGGAACATGAGTTTTCAGCTAAATGGTGAATATCTTTCAATCCTGTTGTAGTGGACTCCTCCAGCCGTGTGCATAGCCTCACTTAGAGGTCATTGCAGGTTTTGCATGAACACAGGGCTGGCCCAACTGGTTCCTTTGTCCGTGTCCTCTGTAAGTAAGCTCTGCTAACTGCTCTCCACACTGCCATCTTCCCTGTTCTCATCTATCTTACGTGGTTTTACAGGATGAAGTTGCTTAAAGCCCAGCTATAATGATGTGATTTTGCTAGGCAACAATCTTCAGGGGTCTAATGGGTGAAGATGCGTACCTTTCTTAATATTCTTAATATTCTTCCTGACCATTGTCTGTACCTTTCACCTCCATCCTATGTGGTGGTGGCCTTTGGCTACTTGGAGTATTTGGGTGTTGTTTTCCATGGTTAAGCAACTTTCTCATCAAGTGTCGAGCTGCTCTTCCTATTTGCTAATTCTTTAAAGGAACTGAAATTCAGAAATTAATCATTTATGGGGAAATGATTCTATTTTTCATCTGCTCAGCCTGTTTTTGAAAGTCATAGTACTTAAAAAATTTCAGGTTTCTGCTTGGGCTCTCTGATTTAGAGAGCTTCTAATTGTAACACACTCCCCTGGTAGATCTGAATGTATCTAGACCTTTGTGTCCTAGGCCAGCACCCTCACTTTGCAGAGTGAGACAGCTGGGCTCAAAAGGCAAAAGAGATTTGCCTCAGGTCAAATGGTCATCTGCTTTCCAGTCTGACTACAAATTCAGAGTTCCTTAATTTGAGACTGGAGCCTTGTGTAATCAGTATTGAGCAAGTTGATCCCATGATAGTCAATATATATATTTTATTTGGCTAAAACAAGTAAATGCTGGTTGAATATTCAGCTAGGACAGAATATTAAGGAAGTTATATATCTTTACTCATTAGACCCTTGCATTGTTTATTTTTAATTGCAGCATTAAAAATAAAACACATTAAACAGCAACAGCAACACAGATTACTCATTGCCTAACTGGGAAATCAGCCAAGCAAAGAAAGCATCAGAATGGCCCGTTTGTCCCTGAGCAGTTATGCATCTGATGGCCCAGTAGATGAAGTGGCATTCTGGGCACTAAGGACCTGGAATAACTATGGTAGCATGCAAGAACATGCCTCTTGGGGCTGGGGTTATGGCGCAGTGGTAGCGTGCTCGCCTAGCATGCGTGAGGCACTGTGTTCGATCCTCAGCACCACATAAAAATAAAATAAAGATATTCTGTCCACCTACAGCCAAAAAAATAAATAAATATTAAAAAAAAAAAAAAAAAAAAAAGAACATGCCTCTTGACTGTGGCCTATGCAGACTTTCCAGGGGTTGTTCATTAAGCTTTTGGAGTCATCCTTGAAAATGCACAGCTGGTTTATGAGTTAAGTCTTTGAAAGGGAAAGTCATCACCCTGTGTTGCTTTGTTTGTTTATTTTAGTATGCTGAATGGTTTCTGGATTTTTTCCTTCCTTGCAGAAACTCTTCCTTCCTAAAGAATCCAGTTCCTCCTGGCCAAGTGCTAGAAGTCACTTTTCAGGGCGATTACCCCAGCTGCTCAAACCAGATCAAGCACCTGGGGCTACATATTCTGAGTTTTGTTTCTTTCATATCAGTTAAGACAATAAACTTAACTTAGGTAGGCAATACATAATGTTGTCTTCCTCACTAGGCTATGAGCTCATGGAGGCTGAAGACTTTTCTGACTCATTTGGTTGCTAATTGCTCCAACCCAAGGCCTCAGTCTGTGCATGAACCCTCCTGCAGCCTTCTAGGAATGGGTGCAACAAAGCATTGAGACTTCATAGTATCATTGCTTTGGGCCACATTTGGGTTAAGGATTCCCTATGTCTGGCTTCCAGGGCAATTTGTGGATTTAAACCTGGAAGCTATATTGTCTCAGGGTTAAGTATGAGCACATTAAAAGTGACAGCCTTGGGCTTAAATTTTGGTTCTACTACCCTAACTAGCTGTGTAACTCGTAGCTCCTTACTTTGGATTAATGAAAGTCTATCCTCCCCCCACTTTTTCTGTGTGTGTGTGGTGCTGGAGAGCTAATCAAGAGCCTCATGCATCGTAGGCATGTGCTATACCTGTCAGAGTGGCTTGTGGACTTTGGGTTGGTACAGAGCCAAAGGCCTATTTTTCTAGGTATTAAACTTTTCTGAATTGCTCAGTGGTATGGACCATCCTGGGAAGTATAAAATGAGGGGCAATACTGATTTTGCATCACTCAGTATGAAGTAGTGCGAATGTGTGTGTACCCTATCCATAGTTCTTATTACCATTTTTTTCTAGAACTTGCCATTGCCGAGAAAGAAGGGTCCTTCCTGTGGGATATGCAGGCTCCCCCCAAATTAGCAAGGAGCCCTCTGGGGTAGGGGAACCAGTGAACCTTGACTGTCAAGCTGGGGAGAGCCTTGTAGTTGCGGGGCAAGGCAAAGACTTAGCACCTTAGAGACACCCAAGGAATCATCTAGAAATGTGAAATTCTGGGCCTTACTTGAGAACCCTAAGAGATGGACCTCAGGGAACTGAAGGGTTTACAAGCTCTCCAGGGAAGTCTGATGAGCTGCCAGGTTTAGGAGTCACTGGGTAGGCTCTAAATGCTTATATACATAAAATATTGCAAGCAATTTCATAAAGGAGTTTGGAGATCCTCTGAAAACCATATATGAGAATGTTAGAACTTAAGAACTCTAAGGATAGATGGAAGCAAGGCTAAAAGGATTCTGTGGAGTTATCTACCATAACCTTGAAATAGTTGTATCCTTCCCAGCCTCACCCATCCCCAAAGAGTCCATCAGTGAGTGGTGCAAGGCAAGCATGGGAGCCCTGCTGCTTGCTGGGGTATCCGGCTCCACCATTGCTGACCCTGAGGCTGTGGCCAGCTTCCTTAACTACACTGTGCCTTGGAGTCCTCATCTGAAAAAATGAGAATAAAGGCTAATTGCTGACTGCATTAGAGTTCTGTGACTGCTTTAACAAATTACCACTACCAGTGTGGCTTAAAACAACAGTCCCTCCCGCCCCCAAGTATGGGGATTGAATGTTGGTGTGCTTTACCACTGAGCTACTTTCCCAGCCCTTTTAATTTTTTTAGTTTGAGACAGTCTCCCTAAGTCACTGAGATTCTTGCTAAATGGGCCAGGTTGGTCTTGAATTTATGATTCCTCCTGACTCAGCTTTCTGGGTTACTGGGACTATAGGCACATGCCACTGTGCCTGGTATCATTTATTATTATTATTGTTTATTTTATTCTATAGTTCTGGAGGTCAGGATATCAACAGGGTGCTGTTTCTTCTGGAGACTCCAGAGGAAGATGGGTTTTCATTGCCTTTTTCAGCTTCCAGAGGCTACCTGCATTCTTTGGCTCCTGGGCCCTTGCTCTATCTTCAAAGCCAGCAGTGCGCACCTTCCAATCCCTCTTTGCCTCCAGTACTGTCTACCTTTGATAAGGACCCTGTAGTTACATTGGGCCCACCTGGTTAATACATGGGGATCGCCCCCACTTCAAGATCCTTAACATATTTTTTAAATTCCTTTTGCCTTCTAAGGTAATACATTCTTATTTTCTTTTTTTTTTTTTTTTTTTTTTTGGTACCAGGGATTGAACTCAGGGGCACTCGACCCCTGAGCCAGATCCCCAGCCCTATTTTGTGTTTTATGTAGAGACAGGGTCTCACTGAATTGCTTAGTGCCTCGCCATTGCTGAGGCTGGCTTTGAACTCGCGATTCTCCTGTCTCAGCCTCCCTAAGTGCTGGGATTACAAGCGTGAGCCACCACGCCCGGCTAATACATTCTTATTTTCTGGGAATTAGGATGTGGCCATCTTTGGAGGTCTATTATTTCACTCACATCACACTCAGCTGTTAGGTGACTTAGATGATACACATGAAGTACTTGGCACAGTACCTAACACATGGTTTTTCCTTGCTGTGATTGTGATTATATCACCATTTCATTTTATCTTTCCTCACTGTGCTTGTGTTCTAATGATATTTTACTTCATTGACGTATTTTTATTACCAGGAACTATTATTTATTGAGCTTTTCCATGAACACCCATACTATAGAGAAGTTGAGTAAGTCCTACAGGATTTCATAGCTGGTGAGAACTAAGGACTGATTCATGCTAACAACCTCAACTTTGGCCTCCTTCCTCCTTGCTCTTGGTTCTTCTCTAGGCTGTTTTTTCATAAATGCGTTAGACAGCAGTGGAGTCCCAACAGGACGCAGTGCCATGGCAGAGAAGGTCAGTGCCTTGGAAGGGAGAGGAATTTCCCCACCCACCAGGTCATCTTCTTCCTGTGGGACCACATTCATAGCCTGAGTAATCTCACTTCACTTCCACCTATGGCACGGCCTCATCAGGTGAGCAGCACCGCAGTAAGCCACCACTGGGCTGCTTCTCTTAGCCATCCTGGTGCTGCTTAGGTGACCATGATGAGGTCACTGGCCCCAGCCCTCCTAGAGCCAACTACACTTTAATGATAGTGAATTTTGGTGATTATTATTGTCACTTACATAGAAGTTTATACTTTCAAAAATTTTTTTTATCTTTCTCTCTCTCTTGCTTTGTTGTTTTTCCCCTAAGCTGGATTTGGGTCTTCATTGAAAGCAAGGAGCCTTCCCATAAGATTCTGTGTCCACCACAGTGCTTTGTAGATAGAACTTTCATAGCAAACTTCATCTCATTAACGTAGCATTAAAATGAACGTTTAAAGGGAAAGAAAGAAAGAAAGAAAGCAGCTGTCTGATTTGCTTTCTATTGTCTTCCCCCAGGAAGAATGCCAGATGTGTGGCCTTGTGAGTGCAGAGGACTGCAATTTTGTGATTAGCAAATATTAGGAGACATGAATCTTGGTTTGGGAGTCCTGCTATTTTAACTACATGAGGGAGCAGCACCCCTGTGCTACACAGCTCTAGAGCATAGCATTTATATAGTCATGGATGTGAACAATGCCTCCTGGAGCTGACTACCAAGACCACTTTGCATCAGAGGAACTGTCATTTAAAGACATTTTACTAATTGACAAATACAGTTGGCCTTCCATAGTTGTGGGGTTTGCATCTGTGGATTCAACCAACCAAAATTGGGTCTGTACTTAGCATGTACATAATTTTTCATTATTACCTAAACAATACAGCTTAGTAACTATTTACAAAGCATTTACATTGTATACATTATTTAGAGCTAATTTAAAGTTTGTAGGAAGATGTGTGTGTAGGATATATGCGTACACTGTGCTATTTTATATAAGGGACTTGAACATGCACAGGTTTCGGTATCTGTCCAAGGAGTCCTGGATCCCATATGCAATGGATACCAAGAAGCCACAACATGTATTAGCACATGAGCAGAAGAAAAAATGTGTCAAGTCACTTTCAGCCTCATCATCCTGACAATCATTCTTTCTATTTTTCTTTGATATTTTAAACTCTTTCTCATGGGCATACATTAATTTTGTATAATTGTAGTCTAGTCTGTAATTTTGTATCTTGTCTTTTCTTTTTCTTTTAAAGTTACATTATAAGTTTCTCTGTGCCATCACAGTCCCTGTCATTGTTGATGGCTTAATTATTGCACCATATGGATTGCAATTAATTATTCAACTGCTTGACAATTAGCTTATTTCCAGTGTTTCACTGTTATAAAATATGGGCAGAAGGCAAAGGGAGCTCCCATTCTTTTACTTTGACCTTTGTGTCAGTCCCTGTGCTTGATACTTAATGACCTCATTTATTCCTGTTAATTATTTATGAAATGTAGACTTGTTAAGCAGATTAGTAATATGAACTAATGTACTTGAACTCTTACTGTGTGTCAGACACTTTACTAAGAACTTTTCATATAATATCTACATCTCATTACTTCCTACAAGGTACACATCATCATTTCCAGTTGGCAGGGATGACCTAGGTTTCAAAGAATGTTTAAATACCTTGCCTAATGTGCCACATTAGAACTGGGAAAGGGGCTGGGATTGTAGCTCAGTGGTAGAGTGCTTGCCTCGTATGCATGAGGCACTGGGTTCAATCCTCAGCATCACATAAAAATAAACAAATTACAAAAATAATATTGTGTCCATCTACAACTAAAACAATATTTAAAAAAAAAAAAAAAGAACTGGGAAAGGACAGATTTGAACCCGGGTTTGTTTGACTCTAAAATTCAGTCAACTCTGTGAGGGTAGTGTTTTTCCCCTCCTGCTTTTGTTCTCTGCTGTGTCCCGGGTGCTGGGAAGGATGCCTGGCACATGGTTGGTGATGAATAAAAATTTATATGAGGAGTGACTGAATGGTCTTCAGCACTATAAGCAGCTTGAAGTCAGGTTTCTTTGGCTCCCAAGTCTTTGCTTTTTTATGCTATCTGTCTCAGTTACCAATGAGTAGAAAACAAATTCATATGAGCACACATTTGTGAACTCATATGCATGGGATTTTTTTCTACTTAACTCTTTATTCATTATACTTGAAGAATTTTTGGATTTTTATAGTTTTAGAGAAGTTTTAGGTTCACAGAAAAATTAAGCAATAGAATGGAGTAACCGAGGACTTTTGGTTACTTCCAAATTTTGGCAATTATGAATAAAATTATTATTGATAAATACCAATACACAGAGACTTCCCATGCCTCCTGCCCCCATACATGCATAGCCTGCCCCTTTATGAACATCCTCCAATTGTATATTTATTATAGTTGATGAACTTATATTGGTGCATCATTATCACCCAAAGTCCATAGTTTACATTAGGGTACACTCTTGGAGTTGTACATTCCAGGGGGTTGGACAACTGTACACTATAGTATAGTATACTACTATAGTATTATTCAAAGTTTCACTGTTCCCCAAATCCTCTTTGTTCTGCCTATTCATCCCCTCACTTTCCTCCCCTAACCCTTATGAGCCACATCCTCAGCCTTTTTTTGAATTTTATTTAGAGACAGGATCTCACTGAGTTGCTTAGGGACTTGCTAAGTTGCTGAGGCTGCCTTTGAACTCATGATCCCCCTGCCTCAGCCTCTGGAGCCACTGGGATTATAGAGTTCATTTCCTTTGAGGACTGGTTAATATTTCACTGTCCATATTATACTTCACTGTTTATATACACCATGTTTATTTATCCATCCACCTACTGAAGAACATCTTGGTGACTTCCAAATTTTAGCAACTATGAATAAAGCTACTATAAACATCCATGTGCAGATTTTTGTGTGGAAATAAGTTTTCAGATCCCTTGGGTAAAATCCCAAGAAGCATGACTGCAGAATTGCAAGGTAAGTGCTGGGTTTGTAGCTCAGTGGTAGAGCACTTAGCGCCTAGCATATGTGAGGTACTCAGTTCAATCCTCAGCACCACATAAAAATTGAATGCATAAAATGTAGGTATTGTGTCCATCTCCAACTAAAAACATATTTTAAAAAAAGAACTGTATGGTAAGTTATATTTAATTTTTGTAATAAACAGCCAAACTCATTTTCCATGTGGTTGTACCATTTTTCATTTCTACCAGCAATGATGAGTTATCGTTCCTCCACATTTGTGCCAGCAATTGGTATTATCAGTGTTTTCAGATTTTGGCCATTCTAGTGGATGTACTGTGGTATCTCATTGTTGCCAGGTGTGATCTTTTCCTATTGCTTTATTTTTTTAGCTATCATTGTGAGAAACATAATTACTGGAGCAAATTGTGGAAACTCTTTGTATGTTCTTAAAAATGCATTCAAATTCTCTTCGATGATTAAGTCAGTAAGCTTTGTTACCAGACATGCAAAAATAGTCCATTTTGCTACTACCTTGTCAGCACTGTTTTTTTTTTTTTAAATCCTTACTAATGTTACAGGAGTACATTAATACTTCAATGTTTTAATTTCTTTATTTGATTTGGGATCGTTCAGCAATTACCTGTTTGGCAAGATATCATGTTTTTTTGAAGTTGGGACTACTACTTCCTAAAAATGAATGTGTTTCAGGTCCCAAACCAGTTGTCTTTCTGCAGCATGGCTTGCTGGCAGATGCGAGTAACTGGATCACAAACCTTGATAACAGCAGCCTGGGCTTCATTCTGGCTGACGCTGGTTTTGACGTGTGGATGGGGAACAGCAGAGGGAACACCTGGTCTCGGAAACACAAGACTCTTTCACCTTCTCACGATGAATTCTGGGCCTTCAGGTATCTTTCAGTTGATTACAACTTGAGTTTTTCCTTTCATGTTCTTATAGAGGATGCATAGGGAACTCAGCAGAAGAGCCTGCTAGATGAGTAACTGTGAAATTATATGAGAGGGGACATAGATGTCTCTTGAAAGGTTTTAGACTTTGCCAGGAATTTAATGAGTAGCAGTAAGGTAAAGTATAAGTAAATGAGTATGTTAAGAACTTAATTCATGGCTCAGGGAGCTGAGGAGGTCAAAACTAGCCTCAGCAAAAGCAAGGTGCTAAACAACTCAGTGAGACCCTGTCTCTAACTAAAATACAAAAAGGGTTGGGGATGTGGCTCAGTGGTTGAATGCCCCTGTGTTTGATCCCTGGTACCCTCCAAAAAATAAATTAAAAAAGAATTCAATTCAGTTAGGAATTCTTTTGGCATTCCTGGTAGTGTGGGAACTTCTGGGTAAAAGTATCCCCATAACCCTTCTCCATTCTCTATAAACACATACCCCAGATGTTCACTTCTCTTCAGAAATCCTCCTCTTCTCTCTTTCACTTCTAGCTCTACTCATTAGTTGCTGTATGACATTGAGTATGTCGCATAATCCCTCTATGTCTGTTTCCTTATTTGTAAAATGAGGATAATAAATACCTATCTCATAAGGTCATTAAGGGCTTAAAGGATAGGATACCAGGAAAGAACCTCCACAGGGCCTGGCACGTTGTTATGTCTGTGGTAGCAGCTGGCCCATCTATCCCCTGATGATACACACACTCATGCGCACATACACACGTGGTTCAGGGCTGTATCTTGGTGTATCAGATTCAGAGAAGGTTGGCAATCTGGATATCTCCAGACTTGCTTCCTCTTTCTAAAACTGGAGCCTCTTTAAGGACATGAAACACAAGAATGAGAGCTTTTACCATGGTGTGTGAATGTGTGTGTGTGTGTGTATTGTGATACTATTTGAAATAGTGAAAAATTGAAAATGACTTGCATACACATCATCAGTAGTGAATGGAATGACTGGACAAATAGAGTGTGGTATATTAACATAATAGGATGAGATTAAATAACTGAAACTCCAGGTACCAACATGGATGAAGCCAGGTACAGAAGAGTAAATACTACATAATCTCATATATACAAAACATCTACAATGGGTGCAAAAAATTTGTGGTGTGAAATGTTAGTATACATAAGAACTTTTGGAGGCACTAATAGAGGGGAGTCCAAGAGGGCTCGGTGGTCCTGGTGATGATGTTCAGTTGCCTGAAGTCAGTGCTGGTTTACTCAGCTGTATTCAGTTTGTGATAATTCTCAAACTTCATGTTTAGTACTTGTGTGCTGATCTATTTTATGTACTTTTTCAATGTAAGAGTTTCTACTTTGTGTTATAGTTTTGATGAGATGGCAAAATATGACCTACCAGCTTCAATTAACTTCATTCTGAATAAAACCGGCCAACAAAACGTGTATTATGTGGGTCATTCTCAAGGTACCACAATAGGTATGTATATAATGAAGATTAGAAGTTTAGATGTCTTTATTGCAAGACATATTTAACTTTACATATTTGTTTGTTTTTAAAAGTGAAGTAAAAAAGTAATTTCGGTTTAAATATGTTTTTTTTTTTTTTAGTGCCAACCAGAAATCATGAATAGGGCTAGAAATTTGGGTAATATTATATGGAAATTCAGACCTTAATACAAATCACCAAATACAGTATATTATTCTCTTAAAGTTGAAAAAATTAATGCAAGCTACATCCTATCATGTATTTTCCAAGTTAAGCAATATAGGATGTGAAAGAGTGGATAAAAGGAAGTTTCCTAAGGTCAGAGACTTCAAAAAGTAATCAAGAAAATGTGCTAACTTTTAAAATTAATTGGACTGCTGGGGATATTACTCATGATAGAGAGATTCCCTAGCATGTGCAAGGCCCTGGGTTCAGTCCCCAGCACTGCATAAATATGCAAATAAATAAATAAATAAAAGACTATAACTACCTATAAGGGTGATAGATTATACTTCAAAAACAAGCAGTTTTAAAAGCTATATGCGTCTTTTATTTATGCTGATTATAAAAGTAATGTGATTTATTACAAAGAAAAATAGAAAATTTTGCAAAGTTTAAAGAAGATACAAATTAACCATAATTCTAACAAGTTAATTTCCCTAATAAGAGCCTAGGGTCCTATCCCATAATTTATTTAGTTGTCCCTTTTAGTGTGCACTGTGACTAACACCTTTGTGTTCACATCACATGGTCTCCTTAGGATACACTCCTGGAAGGAGAATTACTATTTGAAAGGTATGAATACTTTCAGCATGTCAATGTATATAGTTCAATCATCTTGCTCTCAGAAAAATGGAGCTGCACATTCTTGGTTTATATTTCTTCTTTTATGACTAGTTTACTTATATCGTGTGCTCTGCTATTTTCTAAAGTGATATTTTGGGGCCAAGTGGCAAGAAGTGACCTCAGACAGGGCTAAAGGATATCTTAAAACTAAGGAACTCTAGATGTGTGTGCTCCTTTTGAATCATCCTTGGTGTCTTTACTGTGGCTGTGAACTGGGGATGGAGGGAGGTGGTGGGAAATGGAGGTGGTGGACGATGGAACTATAGAAATAGAGTCTTCTGGTTCATATGTTTAAAGGAAGAGGGAAGATCGTCTGTTCTCCCAACCTGGATTTCTTCCCATGCATATATAGATTGAGATTTGAAACAAGTACTTAAAAATGCTCTATTTGCTAGTTTAATCAAATCCAGCCCTTGCACACACAAAGGCTTTTTGCCTCCTGAGGGCAGAATTGCTTGCATGGTTCTCAGGCTGTCATTGGAGGGCCACGTGAACCCTTCTTGCCTTCTCTGAGAAGGAAGTTCCAGAAGGTAAACTTTCTATCTTCCTTTTGTTCCAACAGGTTTTATAGCATTTTCACAGATCCCTGAACTGGCCAAAAGGATTAATATGTTTTTTGCATTGGCTCCTGTGGTTTTAACTAATTTCTGTGAGAGCCCTCTGTACAAATTAGGAAAACTGCCAGATGTTCTCCTTAAGGTAATTGGGCCCCCTTACCCCACAGATTTCCTCTTCTGAGTTGAAGAATGTTGCCACCAGAGGGGCAATCTGTGTCATCCTCCTCTGTGTTTGTTATTAAAGAGTGGGTTTTTCCTTCTCCCTTTACCCCTACCTCCCTTGAAGGGGAGCCCAGGGGAGCTGCAGCCACGTGTATCATGATTAGCACATAATTAGCCCGGCCTCCACCCATCACACAAAGAAAGCAGTTTAAACATTTGTGCAGTGCACTTATTGCACAAGTTGAACCTATGCACAGCCATAGGCAGGAGCTAGGAGCTAGGAAATGTGTTGTTCCCACATACCCATCCCTAGCCACACTGAGGGTGATTTAATGACATCATTTTAGTGTATTTTATAATATGCCCCTAGACATAAGCTAGTGACTTCCTTGGGACTCAGCCCTAAAGCTGTGAGGCCCAAAGCTCCATTTGCAGAGGAAACAGCTTTCATGAGGAGTTTTAAGCCTACTGAGGCCAGATGGTCCATCATTCGTGTGTTATATGTCATATATACCAAACAATTAAATGCATTCAAACACAAACATGCACATGCATGAAATCTTGCACAGAAATATATACAATCAGGTGCTGTATAATGACATTTCTTTCAACAGGGTATCACATGTTTGATGGTAGTTCCATAGGATTATAATAGAACTAAAAAAATTCCTATTGCCTATGCATTATGCACATGTTTGTGGTAATGCTACTATAAATAAACTTCCTGCCTTGCCAGTCATATAAAAGCATAGCAGGGCGGGTGGGAAAGGCGAATGAGTATAGTAAACATGGTTGATTGAGATCGTCATCACTACCCTTGGTGCATGTATGAAAACACAATTGGTGTAACTTTATCTGGTTTGCAACAAGAGAAATGGAAAAACTGAGCTCTGTATATGTGCCATGACTTGAAATGCAATTAAATAAACTAATTAAAAAAAACAGGATGGAGAAAAGCAGAATAGAAAAGGATTTTGAGAGAGGAAAGAGGAGAAAGTAATAAAATATACTGGAAAATTTAATTGATCAAATTATATTATGTGCACATAATGAATCCTACATGAATAATTTTAATGCACTAATGATTTTTTAAAAATTGAAGCCAAAACTAAAGAACAATGAGACATGACTTCCATGTGAGTCTTATTGACCAGAGCATAATCATGGCTATGTCTACCTACCAAAGAAAACAGGGAACGTGTAGTTCTTAGAGTCATAAAAAAGAAAGAATGTAGTTTTATTCACAGTAACTGATTACTTCATCATGTTTACGTCTACAATAAAAATAGCCTCACTTTTTCACTTACAAAAAAAAAAAAGCATAGCAGTACAATTATGTTATATATAGCAATATAAGTATAGCAATTACAAGTATAATACTTGGTAATGGTAATAAATGACTGTCCCTGGTTTGCATATGTACTCTACTGTCATTTCTATTATTATTTTAGAATATATTTCTTCTACTTATTAAAAAACATCGACTACAAAATAGTATGCTGTGCTGTGCCATTAGTGACTTTATAGATTTTGTAGTCACTGCCTCTCTTGATTGCGTGAAGAGGCCACATCAAGTAATTGAACTGCACCATCTGGGTGTTTGTAGGTACACTCTATGACATTTGTGCAGTGACAAAACTGCATGATGGCAAAGTTTTCAGAATGTATTCCTGTTGTTAAGTGATGCAGACTGTACTTAAAATCTGCTGTAACATACCTCACAGGTCATTTAATAGACTTTCACAGGGAATACAGATTATATTCTCATCTCAAAACCTAACACTACATAAGATGGGATTACTGCACCATGACCATGCAGATGAGATGTAGCCCCCTCTGACCAAATTTGCTTTTAGTGCCCTGGACAATTGAAACATTGATTTTCATTAAAAACAGTTCAGAAGTTACAAGTAAAGAGCTCCTCAATTACTAAGCCTTCTCCAAGTGCCTTCCTCAGAATTAAATAAAATGCTCTTTGGAGGCCTTTTCCTATATACTTTCTGTGTGAATTTCTACACATAAGAGATGTGCCAAGAGAAATATATGACTTTGTTTTAATGTAGATGGTATCCAACCATATAGAGTGTTCTGCACATACTATGTTTCTCACTTGGAGAACTATTATGTTAAATCATTTTCTTTTTAACTGCTGCATAATATGCTTTGGATTAAAGGGAACTATTTATTTTGCTGGACTTATATGGTCGACATTCAGGTTGCTGCTAATTTGTTATTGCTCAATCTTTTTGCCCTTTTTTGGGAACATCCACAGAGTAAATATGGAGAAATGAAATTGCTGTGTCATAGTAATATATGTTTTTAATTTAATTTAATCTTTGGAGATTATGGTTTAGTAATTTTGTGAAAATACAAACTCTCATTCCCCTTTGTAACCCCCACCTCACCTTGGAGATGGTGTTTTGTAAAATCTGGAGCAGGGCTCAGGTTTTATTGTTTTTATGAACACTTTCTGTGATTTCTGATGCCAGCTAAATGGTCTGGTATTTGGGAACCACTGTTTTAGACAATGCTGCTTTATATTATATTGCGAGAGTAAAAAGTGAATTAATATATATAAAAACCTTTGAATAAAACCTTTGAATTAGCTGTTCTGAAAAATACATGTTGCTTTCATGAAAGTAATCTTTTTTCAAATATAAAGGGATAAATTATAAAGATATCAAAATTGATATGGCAGGTCTACAAATGTATAAGGAACACTTTTTTCTTTATCTGCCTATACTTTCCTGCATGGATATAATTTTCAGTGAAGTCTGCCACAGTAGTATTTCGATTGTAGTTCTGAAGGACATGGTCAATTTTATGTCCTTTGTCAGTCAAAGGAAAACTGGGTTTGCAGGATTTAGGTCAGTGATGAATCACCTTGTTTACTTGCATTTAGTAGAGACCTTCAAAAATATGTGCAACTGTTGCATGTGACCATTATGCAGACTTAAAGTCAGGAGTTTAAAAAATGATGCCTTTTCATGCCACATGACTGTGAAGTCTCTATGTGTGGTATTTACTTCTGGTTCTTCCCAGTTAATTCCAATGTGGTTAGTCTGGAGAAGGGGAATATTCACAAAGACCAGATACCTGTCTTCACATTTTAGTTATCTTACAGAAGACTGACTTGACAGATCATAGGCTGTCAATGAGTGACCAAATTTGCTAAAAGAAGAGTTAATATGGCCCCTGTACAATGTTATAAATTTAAATTAGTGAGATATTCACAGCAATCTTGATAACTGACTTTTTTTAAGAAGATAAAAAAAGGAAGCTGTTCTCCACTCCCCTATGGATTATTGATAAGCCAGAGAAAGTGGCTACAAGTAGCAGTTAGGCTGAGCCTAAGTGCTCCACAGTCCTCAACATTGCCTACTCATCAACTCTCAGGCCATTTTTCATTTACAGTTTTACTCATTTTTATTTGTATGCTTTGCCTGTACTCGGTTGCTAGGACTGTGAGGATGAATCTGTTCCATGCCTCCCCTAGGGGTGGTTTGCTGGCCATCCGTGGCATTTCTTGGCTTGAAGAAGCATCATCCCAGTTTCTGGCTCCATCTTCATTTGGAGTTTTCCCTGCATGCATGTTTATCTCTGTGTCCAGATTGCACCTTTCTATAAGGACACCAATCATATTGCATTTGGGCCTACCTTAATGACCTCATTTTAACTCGACTCCTCTATAAAGACCCTATCTCCAAGTAAGGTCATTCTGAGATGCTGACCATTAAGATTTCAGCATCTGTTTTTTACGGGAACATAATTCAACCCATAAAACTGCCTCTGGAGGCATTTGAATTTCCTATTCCTATGTGTTTCTCCAGCTGTTATATAGGAGTGAGAGAATGAAGGGACAGATTCCAGTTCAATATAAGGAAGATCTTTCTCCTATTTTCCTGTTTTCTGTACATGAAGATCTTCCTTGAGAATGTAGTGACTGCCCTGCTGGAATTTGTACAGATTCAGTGACCATTGTTTAGATGATGTAGACCAGGGATTGGCAAATGTTTTTTTACAAAGAGACAGGTAGTAAATATAAATATATTTAGCTTTGTGGGCAATATAATGTTTGTTGTATATCCCACTCTGCTGTTGCAATGAGAAAGCAGCCAGGAACAGTACATAAAGAAACTGTGTGGGGCTGGGATTGTAGCTCAGTGGTAGAGCGCTTGCCTCGCATGCGTGAGGCCCTGGGTTCGATCCTCAGCACCACATACAAAGCAATAAAATAAAGACATTGTGTCCATCTACAACTAAAAAAAATATTAAAAAAAAAAAGAAAGAAACTGTGTGGCTGTGTTACAATAAAACTTTACTTATAAAAACAGGCGATGCTGGAGGAGAGTGTAATGGGAAGTAATTGTTTAATGGAAACAGTTTCAGACTAGGAAGATGAACAAGTTCTGGAGATGGATAGTAATGATAGTGGTATAGCAATGTGAATGTAATTAATGTCATTGAACTAAACACTTAAAATTATTTAAATGATAAATTTTATATTATATATATTTTACCACAATAAAAATATCTTAAAAAAAAACAAAACAAGAAGCAATGGACTGGATTTGGCCCATATCAGATTAGATAAACGCATACCTAGCAGACATTGCTGATCAACCATAGCCTCAGCTATTTCTCAGAGGTCACCAAGGATTTATCAGAGACAATGAAACCCACTTGGAGGTGGCCTTGGGATGACTAGCGAAAGCACTTTGCCTTTGTAAAAATCTACTGTAAAATTAATTTCGGCCTCTGTGTTTCATTTTGAGAATTTAAATGCACATCTGTAACACATTTGATTTTGGCTAGGGAACTTTTTGCATAAATACCTTGGTTTGAATGTCAGCTCATTGCCATTTTGCTCCTGAGACCACATGAAAGGATTTCAATGTGTCTGTACTTCCGAGATGGGTTGTGGAAGCTTGTATACCAGGTAAAATGCTAAGGTATTCTTGGGTTTCTTTTTATTTTATAGGAATTATTTGGACACAAAGAATTTCTTCCCCAGAATGTGATTTTGAAGTGGCTGGGTACCCATGTTTGTACCCATGTCATTCTGAAGGAGCTTTGTGGAAATGTCTTTTTTCTTATGTGTGGATTTAATGAGAAGAATTTGAATATGGTATGTTATGTTGATGATAAAACTTGATGTACACTTTCAGTGATAGTATCTGCGAATGTGCTCATTTGTGTTAGGTGATGTGGAAGATGCAGGAATGACCTCATCAGAGCTCTGAAGGATCTTTGGTTTAAGAGGCACTAGAATCAGCTTCCACAGGTGCCAGCAGTACCATCTGCTGCTGTCATCAGCTTCCCACACTCATCCTATATGGAGACTATTGAATAGGGGATTTGTCACTATTTAAGTTATAATATTTATGTAATAATCCTAATGATTCATTTCTCTTTAGAAACACAATAGGCATGCTTAAATTTAGAGTGTTCATTTCCACACACAAAGAGCACACATTCATTCACCTATATGTGTATGTATGTACTTATTCAATGGTTTCATAAACTCTTGGCCAGGAATTTGCTTGTGTTTCTCAATATATTTTGTAGTTTTTAATGTTGAATTTTGAAGATAGTTTTAAAATTTCTGGAATGAAGGCTCTAGGGAATTTTTAAAAGTGATTTTAATTTTTCTGATTAAAGAAAGGTGATTATTATTTAAAATCTTGGAAATTCAGGAAAGCATGAAGAAAAAATTAAAAAGACCTATGATCTTAACCTGCACCACTTCACACTTACCATTTGTGGGTAATCTGTGTATATGGTTGTTCATATGGGACTTACTTGCACTCAAAGAATTTTTTTCCACCCTGATCTCATATATTTGAGATTATGGCTCTGTAATTTTTAATGCTTCAAGGAAAAAAAATGTTCATTATCAATGTTGCCTCAATGATATTTTCATTCTTTAATTCATCCTGTTTGTTTTGCAGTCAAGAGTGGATGTGTATGCAACACATAACCCTGCTGGAACTTCTGTGCAGGACTTGTTACACTGGGGCCAGGTAAGCATTCCAGGAGTGTAGCTGGGGTCATGTAAAGTCTGTGTTGGAAAGGCTGTGTATTCCTGGAAGCATCTCTCTGCAAAGCTTTCTCAAAGAAAAAACCATCTTCTTACAAATCTGATCTGGTATCCTTGCCCAGGTTCCCAGAGCTTTGTTGTTGGGTTCGTGTTGCTTTGGTTAGTCTCTGTGAGATACACCAAGTTATGCAGGGATTTACCAAACAGCTATTGGAGTTGACTTTTTTCTTTTTCCTCCCATGTTTTTCTCTGTCCTTTATTTGCATCTCAGAGATTTTATGTATTTTTTTCCTTTTCTCCTTTCCTTCTTCCTCCTTCTTCTCTCTCCATTTGTTTTCCATTGAGTCCAAAATTTATTTTATTTCTGCATTCCTTCATAAAACATGAAGTAGGGCAGCTTTGGAGATAGACAGTGCAATTTCAGCATTAACCTAGAAACACAATATGCCTAGAACTTCAGTGGATAAACCAGAGTTATACTAAGCATGGATGTGTGGAGGCTATTAACTTTAAAGATAAAGTTTTGATCATTTTATTGCATAAGTAATACAGATTTGCTCTAGAAAATTTAGAAATTGCATTTAGACAAAAATAAAAATTAAGCCGGGCACGGGTGGCACAAGCCTGTAATCCCAGCACTTAGGGAGGCTGAGACAGGAAAATTACAAGTTCAAAGCCAGCCTCAGCAAGGGTGAGGTGCTAAGCAACTCAGTGACACCCTGTCTCTACATAAAACACAAAATAGGGCTAGGGATGTGGTTCAGTGGTCGAGTACCCCTGAGTTCAATCTCCAGTACCAAAAAATAAATAAATATAAATAAATAAAAATAAATAAAAATTATCTTGAAATGAAATAGACTTATTACATAACCCCACTCAGATATAAGAAATGTACATTTAGAGTTATGAAATGTTTCTGCATTCCACTCTATACCTCTTGTTGCATATCATTTCAAAAAGAAGCAGATAGAGATAGAAATAGTAAAAACAGAAATAGATTTTCTTCTACTTACTATTTTACAAATTGCTCTTCTTCTTCCACCTGACAATGTCAGGGACTCATTTCCACCTCTGGATATATTTTTGACATATTTTTCGCCAGGTACCTTTTTTAAAAATATGGAACAATTTACTGTTTAAGCTCTAAACCAAGATGCTGTTAAACCAAGATGCTGTCATGGATAGTAATTTCAAAGCACCTGGGAGTCACTGCTTGCATCAGGATTGATGAATTGCTTTTAAAAATACACCTTTTATTTTCATTTGTTCATTTATGTATTTATTTGAGATGGGGTCTTGGTATGTTGCTAAGCTGTTCTTGAACTCATGTGCACAACTCATCTTCCATCTTCAGCCTCTCAAGCAGCTGGGACTACAGGCACCACTGTGCCTAACTAGAAGTATACATCTTAATAAAATATGGCTTAAAGAAGTAATGAGACTTGGGTTTGTAGAACTGGCTACAGTTCAGGCTTAAAAAAAAAATAATAATTCCTGTGTCCCATCCCCAGAGATTCTAATTCATTTGGACTGGAGAATCTGCACTTATTTTTTTATTTTAACAGCTTTATTGAGGTACAAGTGACAGAATAGTTAAAGAGTACAATTTGGGGCTGGGGTTGTGGCTCAGTGGTAGAGCGCTTGCCTCGCACGTTCAATCCTCAGCACCACCTAAAAATAAATAAATAAAATAAAACATTGTGTCCATCTACAACTAAAAAAGATTTTTTTAAAAAAAAGAGTACAGTTTGATACGTTTTGGCATAGGTACACACCTGTGAAGTCATCACCTTAATCAAGATAGTGGATGTAGGGATCTCCTCACAAAAATTCCCTCAGGCTTTTTTAGTCAGCCTTGTGTTGTTGTGACCCAAAGATCTGACAAGAACTTAGAGGGGAGAAAACTAGAGGAAAACTAGAGGAGGAAAAGTTTGTTTTGGCTTAGGATTTCACAGGTTCAGTTAGCGAGGGGCTGGTTCCATAGGTCTGAGCCCAAGGTCAGCCAGAATATCATGGTGGAAGGGTGTGGCAGAAGGAAGAAGCTCAGGACTTGGCAAGCAAGAAGCAGAGAGAGCTCTACTCACCTGGGACAATATATACCCTAAAGGCACACCCCCAGTGACCTACTTCTCCAGCCACATCCTACCTGCCTACAGCTACCACCCAGTTAATTCATATCAGTGATATTATGAGTTATTATTATTTACTATTTTGAGATTTGTCCATGTTGTGTTTATCAGTAGGTCATTTCTTTTTATTCCTGAGGAGTGGGCCAGTCCTTTTTATTTCTGAATATCAGTATTTTTTAAAACTCTGCCTAGCAGATTCTTCTCCCCGGCCAGGTTTGAGGGTTGCTGACTGGGGACATCACTGATGCTTTAGCCTCCTTCCTCAGTTGTCCCAGGAGCCCTGTCTATTGGGAGTATGTTTTTAAACATTTATCAACATGAATACCCCACCCTCACCCCTACAACCAACCCTGCCTATTAAAGGTCCAGGACCTGGCCTGAGGCTCTTAGCTCATTCTAACAACTGGAGGCTGGATGTTACATGTCAGAATTGGCCCTGGCTTAGAAGAGGGTTCCCCAGAATGCAAGTTGCTCCTGCTGGCAGCACACTCATACTGCTTAAGCAAAGCCCCAGATCTTCCAAAGCCCTCAAGTTCACAGGTGTTCTTCTTTCAGGCCTCTGTTGTTCTCCTTAGTCACATTTCTGTTTATAATCACTTACTTTCTTCACATACACTGATACCAAAATTCCCTTACATTTTTGAGCATTATTACCCTCCTAGTGGATATGGCTCAAGAAGTCCCAATTTCTGTCACCTTAGGAGTTTGTATGCTCCTTGAGATGCATGCAAGGTGACTGAGCCCAGTTGAAGGCAAGTTCTGAGCTACTTCCCAGCTTAGTGACTGCCAGCAGCCCACATGTGATATGCCACATGGCTCAGCAAAGTCTGAGTGACCACAAGACCCTGGTTTTCAGGGGTCCTCCGAACGTGGACACCACAGCTGTCCCAAGACTGATCTGTGCATATGACATGGTGGTTTTGCTTCACTTTTGTGTCCCAGGCCTCACTGGGTATGGGCTTTGTGGTAGCGTGGTTGGATCGGCTACAAGTCAGACTTCTGTTCTTGTTCCAGCCCCTTTTACTAAGCAGCCAATCAGAGTCAGGCTGTAGACTGAGGTCCACAGCACTGCTTCCAGGCTCAGTTGTGACCTTGTGGTTTTCAGTTTAAACTGCACTGGAATGTGCCTCTAGAACATTTCCAAAACCCAGGTTCACTGCAGAAGGCAGCCTGGCCCTCTGCCGTCTGCCCACTCTGCCGTCATTTGTCAGTACAAGAGCTGCTTTGTACAGCTGTTTCATGGTGCTCTCTCTTTCATTCCAGTCCTCCGGGCTGTTAGCCAGAGGCAGCCTTGGTGCCTGCTGGGCGAGGCTCTGCTAAGGGTGAGCAGGGCCTGGGTGCTGGCAGGCTGGAGGCTATAGTCCCAGTGTGGAGTTTGAAGGTTCCTGTGGTGTGAGATTGGAGGTGCCTTTTAAGATCATTTTATTGACTGTACATTCAGAAATGTACTTTTTGTTTAAATAATTAGCATTTGCTTATTAACAATCTAAAAACTATTTCCTAGGCTTTTAAATCTAGTTTACAGTTCTTCCAATTTTCTCCTTAATCCTGATGAATTTGAGAGATCTCCTAAAGCCAAGCCTCTTGTTATTATCTTCCCCTCTCGTATCTGCCCAGAGCCCAGGTACTTGCTTTTGTTGGAAGAAGGCCAGTCCTAATTTATCTTTAAAGTATTAGCAACAACTTATTCAGGATGCCAATAAAAATACAGATTCTTGGGCCTATCCTAGACCTGTTGAGAATCTGAATTTCTGAGGATGCGTCCCTGGGATCTTCATTTTAATGAATACCTTAAACCATTCTGATGTTCTCTATTGTTTGAAACACTGTATAAAAAGAAAAAAACAACAACAAAGTGTACATTTGATTGGCTTTTTAAAACACCATAAAAATTCAGTATAATTTTTATTCTATAAATAATATATATTTTATGAAATATTAGAAAATACGAATGTGAGATAAAAATCACTTGTATTTCTACCACCAAGCAATAACCACTACTAGTATTTTGATATAATTTTTTTAAAAAGTAATCATTCCCATTACAAAAGTAGGATCATACTGAATGTGATTTTTAGTAACTTTTCATTCAGTTAAATAGCATTGTATTTGTTAGATTCAGACTCAATTGCTTTATCAGAAACCTTAATATATAGTCAGAAATAGTTTGTTTCTTTCTCACAACACAATTCGAACAACAGGGGACAGGCTGGGAGAGGGACATGTGCCTGTCTCCCTGAGGTCATGGTCCCATCTGCAGCTTTGCCACCCTAACGACAATGACCTCCTCTTCCAGGTTGAAGCTGGGTCACTGCCATGTCTGTCCCAGTCCACAGGGAGGTGGGAGAGAGAAGGCCTAGGGCAAGTGGCTCTGCTGAGAAGTGAGTGGCTAGGCCACTGCTCGGCTGTTCACAGAGGGATGCAGATGTGGTTTCTAACCTGGCTACCATATGCTTTGAGAAGGCTTTAGGGATTCCATTACTGAAAGGAAGAAGACAAGAATAGATACTGGGGAAAAATTAGTTTCTGCTATAATTAAAAATGCCTTTCCAGATCATAACTGGTTTTAAAAGTATTTGTAATGGACAGTTTTCTGTTGTGTGAATTTTATTTTTTATTTTTTGCTATGGTAGTATTTTTTGCAATAGTAAATCATACTGGGATATTCTTGTATTGTATATGAATCTATTATTCATCAGGAAGATTATTTTCTTAGGATGATACATTCATAGGAATAGACTTGGTGGTAGGAAGATACACATTTCTTTAAGATTTCTGATATATAGTATACTTTAGAAAAGTATACTTAAAAGTATACTTTTAAAAAAATTTTTTTTTAGTTGTAGATAGACACATGTCTTTATTTTATTGCTTTGTATATGGTGCTGAGGATCGAACCCAGGGCCTCATGCATGCGAGGCAAGCGCTCTACCACTGAGCTACAATCCCAGCCCCAAAAGTATACTTTTTAAGTATACTTAAAAGTATACTTTTTAAGTATTAGCCAATTTATATTTTCATTAGCGCTTAAGACCTAAAAATCATTTTTACATGTCACTTTAAAGCTGTTTTAATACTATAAATACTATAAGCATTTGTTCCAGATTTTTATCTACATAGGATTATCACAGAAGTACGACCATAGTGTGTGATCAATTTTATTTTAAGACTTTTTCCACTTAGTATTATTTTATGGAATTTATTCATAAGTAGTTTTCTGTTTATATTTTTATATTTGTGATAGTACATATTGTTTTTGTATATTGATGTAACATATATCTATAATTGAGTTTTAGTTTATTTCCAGGTTATTTGTACTATAAGTAATCTTCACACTTCCCTCCTTTGGAGATGCCTTTTCAAGTGGGTAACTTGAAGTCCTAAGTGACTCCGAGGCCAAAAGTCAGGTTTAGAAGTTCAGTCAGAGCTATGAGCAAGTTTTCCCTCTGTATTTTATATCACACCTAGTGCTGTATACAAATGCTGAAAGACACGTGTGAGGAAGTGGTAAACTGATGTCTGAGTACTGTGACAGAACAGTTTGCATTGCTAAATGAGAGCCAGGGAATAGATGCACTCCCAGGTACCATAAATCTATAAAATATGCCACAGTCATTTAATATCTGTCATTTGAAATAGCAAAATTCAAATGCTAAACATTTCTCCTGTAGCAATCCCCTGTAGTATCTAAACTCACAGTCTTTTATTACATCAAGCAATAGAATTTTTTACAATTGATAAGAACTGAAACTTCACATAAATCAAAGGCATTTCTGACATTTCTGACAAAGAATGTCTGCATTTTTTTGCCGGGCGCCACCATGTGGCCAAAACTTGTAGTGTCCAATTTATTTGATTTGGCAATTTTGGATTTAATTCTTGGGACTGTAGAGGGAGTATGAATTTTGTATTATTTCAAATTTCATAAATAAATGACTTTGTTAACATATGTCATGATTTTCTAAATATGCATACATTAAATTTCATATAAAATGTTATTTCATAGTTGTAGTATTCCCAACTCAGAATTACATTGGCATATGATATCATTTCATGATTATAGTGGTACCAGATCTCAGGAAAAAGTCCTAAGTCAATAAGATTATTAAAATATTAACAAGTAATATACTAGACAAATAGGGTGGGTATACATGGAGAAAATCTGATTTTCTTTGTATATATACAAGCAGGCATCTCTTAACAGGTATACATACATTCTAAGAAATATGTCATTGGACAATTTCATCATCATGTAAACATCATAGAGTGTACTTACACAAACACGGTTATGATGGAACTTGGTGATAGAATCTTATAGGACCACCATCATATGCAGCCCATGATTGAAACATCATTATGTGATGCCTGTGCATTTATCTATATATCCAAGTAAAATCCTGAACTCTTTGAAAAAGTCTAAGACACAAATTTTAGTGGAAAGCATTCATATAAATAAAAGTTCAGCTAACGAGAGCAACTGTCATTCCAGTGTACTTCAAAGCATACATGTTACAGATGCTTTCTTTCGTCATGTAGCAGCTGTTTTCCAACATTGAGTGATTAACTGAGTCATGTAGTAAAGAGAACAAAACTGTTTCATTTTATTTCAAATAATAATTTGGGAATGAAGAGTAAATCTGGATTTTGGTATAAAATTATTTCTGAGGACATAGGTTAACTTTAACAACCTATAATGTTTTCTCAAACTTTTGTGTGAAATAATTTTTTCCAAATTCTCTTTTAGTTTGTTAAATTCCAAAAGTTTCAAGCCTTTGACTGGGGAAGCAGTGCCAAGAATTATCTTCATTACAACCAGGTAAATTTTTCAGTCCTTTAATTGAAACGGGCCCTGAAGACTCATTTGGGAAGCCAGCCTGTTACCAGGATTCTGGTTGGCTTGGGTGCCATGGGTCATGCACAGGAGAGTTGACAAGATGACGTTTGTCTTCCCTCATTCCACTCCAGAACCACCCAGGCTTTACAGCTGGGCTTTTTCTCTCTGTCCTTTCTCTGGTCTAAATAAGAACCATCACTGCCATGCATTATTCAGAGTGACCATGAACACGGATTAGAGAGCAGGAGTCCCAAGTCCATTACCTGTTAGCTGTGGGGCCTCGGCCATATTACATTGCTATGTCTGTTCCCTGAATTAATATAATTCCTAATTTTTGAACGCTAAATGTAATCAAGTGTAAGATGCTTCACCTCTGTTTTTCATATTTAATTCTCATAACAACTTTCTGACATAGACATAATTGTATCTGACTTAAAGATAAGGAAACTGAGGCTTAGAGAATTTCTATGACTCATTCTACACCAAAAAGGAGAAAGAAGGAGGGTATGACTCCAAAACTCCTTCCTCACCAGTTGGTTCTCCTGCTTCACATCTACTCCCTGCAGAGAACAGTACCTTCCTCACTAGGAGTTAAAGCCATTTCTGTACCCAAGCTCTGCATCTTGTACTCTTTTACTGTGGGTTGAATTTTTGTTGTGGTTGTTCTGATAATGGCCACCTGAAAAGTGTACTGAAAGTGATCTTCAAAATCTAGTTTCTTATTCTCCGATCAGACTTAGTGTAGACAGTGTTTAATGGAGATGGTTTATTGTGATTTTGAAAATGATCACAAAATAATAAAGTGCTCCGTGGTTCTGTTTTTTGTTTGTTGGTTTTGTTTTCATTATAGAGTTACCCTCCCTTGTACAATGTGAAAGACATGCCTGTGCCCACTGCAGTGTGGAATGGGGGTCAGGACTGGCTTGCAGATGACGAAGATGTCAACATCTTGCTGACTCAGATCCCCAACTTGGTGTACCACAAGCACATTCCCGAGTGGGAACATCTTGACTTTATCTGGGGCCTGGATGCCCCTTGGCAGCTGTATAGTGAAATCATCAATCTGATGAGGAAGTACCAGTGAAATCCAGACTTGAGATGTGTGTCATCAAGTCACAAGAACATGTGTTTGCTTCATTGCTTAAAATACTTGTTTTTCCTTTCCCAGGTATTTTATATTTTTATATGCAAGAAAATTATGACTCTGAAGATGCTCAATTCTCTCTAGTTAGGAATAAAACACCCAGGCTATCTTTTGTTTAATTATGGCTGAACCTGAAGCTAGTGTCTCAACCGTAGTGTTGTCTTTTGGGTTTTTTTGTTTTTTTTTGTTTTTTTCAAATATCAGTGACATATAAAAACTCTATTAAAACCTTTGTTTCTCCTTACATTTAAAAGCTATTATGTTTTTACACTTATTCAGGACAAATTAACATATGTTTGGAAATTTTAAACTGTATTGGTTGATGTTAATAATCAATCACTGACTTAAATGCGGGTGTGAAAGTATCTAGTTTTCATCTCCTTGCCTTAAAGTGCTCTCCAGTCCAATGGGCTTGTATTTTGGGATCCAAGTGTCACTTCATGTTTTTATGCAGGAGGTACCTAGTCAAACCCAGTGATATCTCTGCTATGCTGGTAAGAAATATCCTATGATAAGTTTTATCCAACATAAAATGACAAATGTTTAGCAAATGTTTCAATTGCTCAGGTCAAGCAAAATAGTTGGCCGGAGTCCTCAAAAACAGATTGCACTGTTTTAAAAGTCTGTATTATAAATAGCTTGAAGAGTGGAACACTCAACTGTTTTTGTTCATGAACTCTAGATGATGTGGCAGGCCATAATTCTACTTGTCAAAGAAGAAAAATCCTGTGAAGAGACTGGACCACTATTTTTTTCCTGACATTAACGAGCTCTGAACCAACTGCTGCAGCTCAGTGAGGATGTCATGTCCTGTGTGAAGTCCTGTGGCCTCTACAGGAAATGTGCTCATTCACTTTCACTCAAATGAAAGGTTCATGAGAACGTTTTCAGATTCAAGTTTAGCTCAGGAATTCATTTTGCTTGTTTAGTTTTGTTTGTGTTCTTAGTATTAATAAGCCTGCTCTGCACTATAGTGTCAGGGTGCCCATGTATCTGCTTTGCTTTGTTTCCTTACAATGCTGTCAGATGGACAGAAAGACTGGCTTGAAGATGTTCTGATGTAGTTATTTTAGCTATCGTAACAATTCTTGCTATGTTGGCTAATACATGCAGGCAGATTAATAATGCTTGTAACATTTACTGGGTCTTTTTTAAACTTCTCAATAAAACCAGTGAGCCTCATGGGCCTGAAGGATTTTGTGTGCATTGTGTTTCCCTTTCTTTAATGGCCATTCTATTCTTCCCTTTTCTTTGGAAAGGATTCACACTTTTCTTTCTTATCCTCTGTCCTCTTCATGAATGTCACTGATAATAGTCCATGAATATTTGTTCCTCTCCATGAGAAGGAGAAGGGGATCTCCAGCCTAAGGAGGCCTGGAGGATGGCTTGGAAACATTGACTCAGATGTTGTCCTGTGTGGTCCCTGTTAATGAGGCTGTGTTTTAGTCAGCTTTTGAGTTGCCGTGGCTAAAAGACCTGACCAAAAAAAATAACATGATTTTGGCTCACAGTTTCAGAGATTCATTGTGGAAGGGCATGGCAGAAGAAAGCTACTCAGGACATGGCAAACGAGAAGCAGAAAGCTCTGCTCACCAGGGACAAAGTATAAGCCCCAAAAGCATGCTCTAGTGATGCACCTTCTCTAGCCACTCCCCACCTACCCACAGTTACCACCCAGTTAATTCATATCAATGAATTAACCCATTGATTATTAGCTCACAACTCTTTGAATCCAACTATTCCATCTCTGAACAATTCTTACGCTGTCTCACACATGAGCTTTTGGGGGACACCTCATATCTAAACCATCACAGGCTGTGAGTAGAGAGTACACAGTATGAACTCTATCTGCAGGCATGCAGCACCATGCTCTCCTTGAACAAATAAGGCAACAGAGGCCAGCAGAGACAGCTCACATCCTAGGACCCCCAAAACATAGATTTGAGGCCCAGTGCAATTTCCACTAATCTGTGAACTTAAGGACAGAACATACATCTTACATATCTCTGTCTACCCAGAGTCCTACACAGAGTATATGAGTCACTAGATGCATATGTACTGACAAGTGCGTGGAAACAGAGGACTTCTTCATTGAGAGAAGTGAAGTTAGCACAAGTGACACCTGGGAGGGTCTACGGACTGACACAGAATTAGTGTGGTTTTTCATGGCAGCCACCCAACAGTGAGCATCATTGCTAGGTGCAATGCATGTGTGTCTCCAGGAGGATGCCACTCGCTGTGGGGGCCATGAACCTCTCCAGGAGCCCTTATTTCTTCTTTAGCCAAGACAAACTGGTTTGACCAGCAATATAGAGTTTCCCTACTTGGGAAGAGCTGAAAAGAAGGGGACAGTGACTACGTATTTTGTTTGTTTGTTTGTTTTCAGCAATAGAGGGAATAGCTCTCCAGAATAGGTTCTGCTCATAGATGACTTGGTTTTTCTAGCAGTGGTTGCTGCCATGGGGTGAGAGTGGGACTCCTAGAGGTTCCCTTGAGCATTGTGATCAATCAAGTTCTCACACACACAGACAACAGACTCAGGAATGAACAGGGGATTCCAAAGGCTGCTCTTCACCTGTTGTCATCGTCTTCTTCTTCTTCTTTTCATCTTCTTTCCAAACTTTGCACTGGAACTTTTTAAAAGAAGAGTAGCTGGACCAGTCTAAGGGTAGAGATAGGGCACAGCTGTTCTTGCTACGTATGGGTTGGGTTACATTGTTCATTTGCTTTTGTCAATTGCCTCTTGCCCTGGATGTGGTGGCATAAATCCTTTTTAGGCTTCTAATCCAGGCTACATTCATATAGTTTTGTTTCATCATTAGCTCATATTTGTAGCTTCCACCACCCAGAGTTCTGTAATAGTTTGGTAGGGGTTCCAGTTCTGTTCTTTGTCAGCTGGCTTGGATGCATCTTCTGTTGAGCAGAACACAAAGATATCCACAAGCCTCTAGTCCAATGATGAGACTAGTTAATATTGCACCAACTTGAAACTCGTTTCTAAGGTACCACGTATGCATGGGAAAATGAAACATTACCAAGGGAATCAGAATTGAGAATTAAAAAAAAAAAAACAAAACAAAAAAAAAAAGAAACGACCATTTTAAAAATTCACCACAAGAGGGCACTCTTGCCTTTCCTAGCATATCTTTCCAAGACCCACCACCCGCTGCCTGGCTTTGAGACCTTTGCAGCTTTATGAGGTCAGTAATTTGATGATGGGTAAGGCTAGCTATGGATGTGGTCATTTCTATTCAGAATTATGCTTACTTTTTGTTTAATGGATAACATCTGAAAAATATTCTCAAGGGATAACTGTCCCCCAAATGTAAGCTGAAAATAAAATGTGCTTATTAGGTGAATAAGTGGTCAGAACCTTGGACATGAGTGATGGTGGATGGAGAGTGGAGGAGGCTTTAACCTAGCCTCACACTTATTAAGCACTAAAATTTAGTGCATTATCTCCAAATAATGAAGATTATTTCGTGTTTGTGGCTACTTAAGGCATTAATTTGTTAAATGCAAACTTTTAAACTGTATGGTAATTGAATCTTTTGCCACTGACTTATTTATATACTTGGAGAGATTTCCAAAATGGAGCCATCATGATCTCTTGTGGCACCTGAAAGGCAACACTGGTTTTATAATTATTCCAATGAAAAGAAAAAATTGCCAGTTGTTCATTCAAGAGGATTTATGTGCTAGGTGCAGATATCAAGTTCAATTCTAAACTGAGCTAGTAAAACTTTTTCTGCCAAATTCTTCTAGAATTACTAAAAATAAAAGTTTGCATTTGATGGTATGGTTTCACTTTTTAAAGCCTTTGAATAAGGCTTTGATCACTGTAATAACCCCTTGGGTGGGTGGAGTGAGTGCTGTTTTCTCTGCTTTATAGACCATGGTATGGCTTTTATTAGGGATGGGTTTATGTGTTTTAAATGTTTTAGAGAAGTTGATGAGAGTTCCAACCATATCAGTACAAGTCCCCACTTATACACCACATGACTGATCAGTTCTGTGCATCAATATCTGGGTAAATCAGAACATTAAGGCAGTGTCTCAAGGGAACTGGCATCCCTTATGTTCTTCATCAACATCTCCTACTGTTTTGGGTGTGGTTCACTAATGTTTTCTGAATATTTTGTAAATTGCCAAATAAAAGTAACTTTGGTGTCCCCTTCCAACACCAAACTCCTCCTGTAGAGATACTTAGCTTGGAAATGACACCAGATCAACTTTCACTCTTGATTTGGCTGTAATTTGCCATTAATTTTATCAAGTCTTGAGTTTTCTGAGACTGAGTCTTTAATCTTTAGTCTTTAAAATTCAGGATTAGACTTTAATCTTTGAAATTAGTCCACCTTTGAGAATCTAACATTACTATATATTTTTGATATTTCAGGAATAGTTATTTCAGTTAGATAGCTGCCAAAACAGTCTCACTTCGTTTTGGGAGGGACAAAAATCATAAATGTCATAAAAAAGAGATTATGTGATTGATAACAGGGTTTACCAACCTCATGTTCTTTTTTTGTTGTGTGTGTGTAAGGAGAGGGGAGGACAAAGTCTTTCGGTAAACTGGAACAAAATAACTTTGAGATTGTGTTGACTGCATAGATTTGATTGTTATATTATCAGAAAAGTGTTTGGCTCTTATAGCAATTAGAGAAGAAAGGATTCCTATTTCCCAACCCCAACTGAGAGTTCATACCAAGATAAAAATAATACACAAAAAGTAATGATCAACTAGAAAAGTACAAGAAATAGTGTTGCCAAAGTCCTTATGCCTTCTGAAATTTAAAAATACCCCTCTGTGGAAAACTGCCCTGTAGGTGAACAGACCCTAATTATATCAATTAGCACTCCAGAGAAGAATGATTCTATGATTCTACTTTTTAAGATATCAATTTTGTGTGGATATCTTTTTAAATGTGCACCTAGTACCTTTTGAACATTCATTACACACAAAATATAGTGTTTGTAGCTGAGGGTGTAGCTCAGTGGCAGAGCATGTGCTTAGCATGTGTCTCGCCCTGATTCAGTCCCCAGCACCCCCCTGACACACACACACACAAAGATAAGATCAGCATTGTTGTGAAAAGTCCTAGAAGATATATCCTGGGCTCTAAAAAGACCTATTCCCCTAGCAAGCTATTAATTTTTTATGCAAACAGAGAATGTTTAAAGGTACGAGCTTGCCAAATTCAAGACTGCTTTAATCAGCTGTATGTATGTATCAATTTTATTCTGGTCCATTACAATTAATTGCTTTTGATCACCTGACCTATTATGACTATTTTATCAGCACCCTCTGCAACATAGAGTAGACAGCTAATATGATTTTACCTGACCAATTTCCCTGAGATGGTTGCCTCTGTATACTGGACACAAACTTCTGTCTTGGTGGGTTGCATGTGCAGGCACAGCTGCTATGCTTCAAAGTGCCACAACGTAAGGCGAGTGAGTTGGGACACAGCAGTCTGAAGACCTGGCTTCCAGGTCTTGTTTCAGAGGGCTTAATGTAATCTGCACTTGGAGACTATTCTAACAGGGAGAGAGAACAGAACCACCAAAGCAGGAAAGGAATGGGTTGGTTTGGGCTGGGGGCTCAAAGGAGATGTCCTGACAGCAAATCTAAAAGCTGTATTCAAATTAAGCAAACCTGCCAATGCCCCTCACTTAAAAAAATCTGCAAGGGCATCCAAAGCATCTAAGCATGGTAGATGAGACTACAAGAAAAGAACAATGTGTGCTGAAAGGAAATTTGAGGGTTGAATTAACTTTGGATGAGGGTAAATTTGAGTGATATTTATAATTCATTTGTAATTTTGAGAAAGTGAGCTCTGGATAGTCCCTTTGGGGCACTGAAGGGCACAGGAGCGAAGGAAAATGGTTCTTCCTTTGAGTTGCTGCATCAAGGGCAGGACCGTGTCCACCAGGCATGAGAAAGAGGAAAGTTCCTAAGTAGTCCTCAAAGTGAGTGGGGGAGGGAGATATGGATAAGGAGTCCATCATCTAATTGCTCGGAAGCCAGAACCAAGGAGGCCAGGGACCTGTCTTAAACCTGTTTTCTGCTACCATCTAGACCTCAGGGCAGTGTTAGAAAAATCTATCCTCATTCTCTTTTTGCATTGGCTGTCAAGAAACTCAAAGCTGCTTCTGAGACTATCTTACCAATGGCAAAAAATGCCAGCAGGATATAATAATCTTAAGGGCACTCTGGAGTTTAAAACAAAAAAAATAAAAACTAAAAATAAAAAAGGTTGCTGTAGAGCCAGAGTCTACTGTCTAGGGGCTTTTGAGAATGGGTATCTAAGGACTATCCATATTCCATCAGTAGAATTTCTGAAATACATGCTTGTTGGGAGGTTTTAAATTATGAATTGGCCTATTATAAATACATATGTCCTATATATAAAAATATATTAATAGGCCTATTGTATGTCATATATTCTCTATATTATAGATCTAAGGCTCATTTATTGGTCTATATATTGATACTTATTCTTTGCTCATAATATATGGCTTTCTATTTTTTAATCTCTTTATAATCTTACTTGATTTTAATTTCAAACATCTCAATTATTCTTTAGGTAAAATGTGGAGTATAAATTTAATATGTATGTTATTTTGTGTGTTTACTGTATGGTTTTTGTGCTATAAACCTACAGCAATAATAATGCCTACTTCTTGGAAGTGGGCGGGGGCAGCTCTTGAGATTTGGATGAAATCATTTCAAGTAAAACTCTTAACTAATGCCAAGCATCTAGTAGGCAAACATTACATGGTAGACATTATTATTTTTTCACTTAACGCTCACAATAGGCTCCAAAGATGATAGCTATTATTATTTCCCTTCGGGCGCATTAGAAAATGCAAGCTTCGGCCCCAACCGCATAGATACAAGAAGGAAAAACTGGAATGAGGATTGTTCCCTGACTTCAAAGTTTTTGTGCAAAACTTCTGTCCACTAGGGGTCCCTTGTGTCTTGTGTCAGTCACCTTTTTTATATTGTTCCCGGGGTATCCCATGAACTCTCTTAGTACGGACCTCCTGCTCAGTGCCTGGTCCTGCGACCTCAGTTGGTAGCTGAGGAACGCTGGGGATAAGGATGAGTCGGTAGTTTGATTTCTGGGAGCCGAGTGGTTGGGGAAGGGAGGTGGGGGAGCTGGGGAAAAGTTGGTGCATAGGAGCCAGCTAATGGAAGAGCAGAGAAGGTAAGGGATCCTCTGTACTTCCGCAGCCTTCCGGGAGGCTTCAGGATCTCATAAATAATTCCCTTGTAAATCAAAATAGGTGGTTTGCCTATTCCATCACTTCTGCCCCCTACTGAGATGCAATGGCATTTTAGCTCAGTCAGTGCAAGCTCTGGGTGTTAAGCCAAGCATTCCCGCCGCTCGCACCCCAAGCGAAGCCTAGCAGTCGCAGTCGTGTCTCTAGACGGCTGTGCTATCTGGTCCTGGCCACTAGTCTTGGATGCGGTAGATGCGGCGCGGCGAGTCTCCTGCTCTAGGAGGCTCAGAATCTTCCCGGCAAGTCTGCATACGGGGGTGTGTGGGGGGGTGTGGGGGAGTGTTCTCAAGCTCGACACGAGCCAGGAGGGAAATATCCTTTCAGGAGTCGCTAGAATCGACGGAATTTTCCATCCCTCCACCTGCCCTGTATGATATCCAGCTCCAGTTACCCGCGAACAGCCAAGGATTGGCGGTCCCCTCTACGTAGACATTCTTTTGCCTTTCGCTGCTGGTTAGACCGTTACAGAGTGAACACACAGAAGACTCGGATTGCACAAGGTACGTCGCTTTAAAGAATTTTTTTTTTTAAATGACATTATGCTTGTGTCTTGGTGGAAGCACATATATGCAGTTTTATACATGCGTTAAAAATATAAATCATTCTGCATTGATTGCAAAGGAGCATTTTCCGGTAATAATAGAGAAATTAGTTTGGAAGAAGTAATGACAAGTGAATTGAGTGGTCAAAAACTCACAGAAACTCAACACTGTAGATTAGATCTATATATTATGTTAAGTGTGAATTGCGTGTCAATTGAAAAATGAGAACATAATTCTTCATGCATATGAAAAGTTGCTAAGACTCACTGCTTATATGTGTGTATAAAAGCCATTAGAGGCGGCTGTGGTTGATGGTATTTGTAGAAACTAAGCATCTCCGCGGGTTATTTATTCAAGTTCGGTGCAGTGAGGGGGAAAAGGAGTGGAAAAAAGGCTGCTGACATCAGTCGGGGCGGAGCCGCAAGTCCTAAGAAAAGTCGGTGGCGGCTGCTGCCAGGCACAGCTTCATCATGAGCTGCCACAACAGCTCCGAACCCCGGACGCTCTGCAGCTCCAGCCAGCTATTCCTGCAGCCCCTCTGGGACCGCCTGAAGACTTGGGAAGCCCTCACCCAGTCGCCCTTCTTCCCGGTCCTCTTCTCAGTCATCACCTACGTGAGCTTCTGCCTCCCCTTCGTGGTGCTGGATGTCCTGAGCCCCTGGGTGCCAGCCCTGCGTCGCTACAAGATTCACCCCGACTTCTCGCCGTCAGCTCGGCAGTTGCTGCCCTGCCTGGGACAGACTCTCTACCAGCACGTGGTGTTCGTGTTCCCCGTAACGCTGCTGCACTGGGCTCGTAGCCCCGTGCTCCTGCCACCCGAAGCCCCCCAGCTGCTGGAGCTAGTGAGCCACATCGTGTTCTGCCTGTTGCTCTTCGACGCTGAATTCTTTGTGTGGCACGTGCTGCACCACAAAGTGCCCTGGCTGTACCGCACCTTTCACAAGGTACACCACCAGAACTCGTCCTCGTTCGCGCTGGCCACGCAGTACATGAGCGTCTGGGAGTTGTTTTCCTTGGGCTTCTTTGACTTGGTGAACGTCACGCTGCTCAAGTGCCACCCGCTCACCGTCCTCACCTTCCACGTGGTCAACATCTGGCTGTCCGTGGAGGACCACTCAGGCTATGACTTCCCGTGGTCCACTCACAGACTGGTGCCTTTTGGGTGGTATGGAGGCGTGGCGCACCACGATCTGCATCACTCTCAGTTTAACTGCAACTTTGCCCCTTACTTCACACACTGGGACAAATTCCTGGGTACCTTTCGCCCTGCACCTCAGCCAGCTTGGTGGAGTTGTGACTGTGGTGGGCGCCCCTCAGAACCGAGACCGCTGTGCATTTCACACTTGAATCAGAAGAAATACACCCGAGCTATTTAAAAAAAAAAACACTTAAATTATTAACTGATGAAAACTGTTATATAGAAAATCTGATGTATTTTTGCAATCTGACAAATATATAATATTTGTATATAATACAATTGTATTCTTGGTGTCAAATTCTAGCTCACTTTGATAACCTTGATTCATGACATAAATTAGACAGTTGTCGCTGGCATATTTAAAGTATCTCTAAAAGGATCTGTTTCTGGAACAAGGACTCATATTTGAAGGTGTCTTAGAATTGGGCTAAAGTAGCATTTTTATGGAATATCTACCTTCTTACTCTATGTTCCTGCTGGACAGTGACTAAGATTATAGTACTTTTTGTATTTTTCATAGAATTGTATATTTATATTGAAGAACTGTTGTTTGTGCTTAAAAAGTGAGAAAGAAGTGAACTAAACAACTACTGGCTCCTGTTTCACTTACATTTTGATAGATAAAAACTAAAAAGGGAAGGGGGAGCTGGAGTGACAAGTGCCTCCATCCACCCTGCCATGGAAAGAGAGGAACCTGGTGGTGAGGTGTTTTGTGGGGAAGGGGGTTATAAGAAAAAAGGAGACAGGAGAATGGGGACCGTCTGTTTTGGTCTAGAGATTTCACAGAAGGAAAAAACACTCATTCTGAATACTTTTCAGCCGATTTCTGCACAGCAGGCAAACAATACAATTACTCTGTAAAGTTTTACAGAGCAATTAACACTGAGCAATCAACACTGAGCAATCATTGATTTATTTCAAGTTGGGTGTGTAGAAGGACTTACAGCATTAGAGAAGTACTTTCCTTTGCAAAATTGGTAATGCATTATGTTCATTAGAGTAGCTGATCCATCCAACCAGGGATTTTGAGAAAGCCCTCCTTTTCAGGAGTCCATCCTTAGCTAGTGTATTATTATAATGATCATCAAAACATTGCCTCTGCAACCTGGAATTTTTGTATTTTCCTTTTATTAAATTAAGAAAGACATGCAAAATGCAGAGCCCCATCTTAAAGACAGATCCTTGAGATCTTTCATTCCTCATCTGTAAAAATGAGATGGTGTCCCAGATGTTCTAGCAGATTACTTGTGTTAGCAAGTGTCTCTATTTCTGGTCACATACCTGTCACCAATCAAGCAAACCATCTTATTGCTGCTTAATTATTTTAATGTTAATTCTGAATCATAGTTCATAAAGGGCAAAGTTAAAAACAGATAATTTAGACAGAAATCTATAAAGGATATCTTTAAATGTAATTTAGACAGAAATCTATAAAGGATATCTTTAAATGTAATTCGCAGCTCATTATATATGAACTGAAATATTTTTTATAAAGATAAAAAAAAGAAAACTCCATTTAAAGACCGGGTTTCCACAATCTGCCAATGAGATTCCTGAGAAGTCTTCCAAACGAACAGCAGTGTGCAGCTGGAATATGCCTGGCCTCTCTACTGATTTTCTCATGTTTCCTCTAGCGTGTCCCCATGCCTTCTAGACTGAAGCTACCTTCTCCTCAGTCCGCAGCAGGACTAGGCTTGAATCTAAAGATGACACTGATTTATAAAAGTGAAATCTGCAAAAAAAAAAAAAAAGGGGGGGGGAGTGAGAAGTGAGGGGTAAATGTGACATTGGCTGTAGTACATGGTGAGTGGAGAAAGAAAAGGAGGATCAACAGGCAGGACTGGAATGTGTGGTGCAACTAGTTACTGTGAGCATCCAAAAGCTGCTCCGTAAATCTTGGATAATGACAAATGGTCACAGGACACTCTCAGTGATCTTTTAAAATGTGCCATGCTGTCTTATCATATAAGGGAATTTTAGATTGGAGGCAAATTGGACACCTGGACAGTATTAGGATTGAGAAACACTTTCTCAGAATCGTGTTCAATGGTCAATGCCTTGTAAGGTGGAACTGGAGGAGTGGGGAGGATGAGCAAATTTTTTCAGATAGTTCAAGAGCCTAATAGGAATTATAAATAGTTCATATTGAATTGCACTTTAACTCATTCTTTCACTTGCTCTTTATAATATAACCAGAAGGGATGAAGTATAGTGAACATCATCACCATCATCATTGTCATCCTCATCAATGTTATGCATGGAATACTGGTACCTGCATATGTCACATTCCTTTTCCAAGTGATCCTAGAAGTTGGATCAGTTCTCCCAAATTCAGGTCTCATAGCATTTACTATATCTGTCTTCTGATGCTTATGAGACTTTTCACAACTTCCAGAGAGGTGCAAACCCTGCAATGCCAAAAAATGGTGTCTTTCTGCTCTTCCTTCTTGGCCACTACTGCTAAAACACAGCCTTCCCCTGGCCCACCACTATGATGCTGACCCAGGCCTGGAGGGTTGTAGAAGGAGCTGGGGAAGGTAGATGTAGGTCAGTCTAAGCAGGAGGCAGGTCAAGGGCTCCATTTTCAGGAACCCTTGTTGCTCCTGGGTTAAATGCTGAAGCCAGATTACCTGGGAGGAACCTGGGTTCTGAAATTTACTGGCTGAGTGACTTTGGACAGTTATTTAACCTTTCTGTGCCTCAGTTTCTTCATCAGTAAAATGTGGATTATCATAGATTCTCCCTCACTGAGTTGATGTGGGGGGGGGGTTTGAGCTATTCTATGTCAAATGGTGGGTAGGCTGGAGGTCTCGGCTGTAGTGTTTGCTGTGATTGATGATACACCACACGAGTGCCAGGACTGCTACGAGATGAGACTTTCTGTACACAAACATGCTTGAGCTCTCCCATCTCATAGGGAGCCAAATGAAGTGGAGTTTTTGATCCTACTTCTACTCCAAGCTGTTTCTCTCGTTATCCTTTCAAGGCAAAGGTTTTGGAGAGAGACAGAAGTCTATGTTTGTCTCGTTTACTTCCTCACTTCTGAGTCATCCCACCCCCACCTCTTCCTGAAACTCTTACTTTGGGTTTATTATCTATCTTTCCAATTATCAGATCCAGGGATTTTTTTTCCCTATTAGTTTTCCATCTCCTGGCCTTTTTTTTTTAGTTGTTTGTTTTTGTTAACCAGCCTGATTTTCTCCATACTTTTTTTTATTGGTGCATTATAGTCATATGTAATAGTGGGATTTGTTGTTACATATTCATATATGCACACAATATAATAATATGAGTTAGCCAATATCATTGGCGAGTAAATCTCTTTTCCTTCTTCTCCTCCCTTCCCTCTACTCCTCTGATCTCCCTTCTATTTTCATGAGATCCTCTCCCACCTTTCTTTTTCCCTTTTCCTCTCTAGCTTCCACATGTGAGAGAAAACATGACCCTTGACTTTCTGAGTTTGGCTTCTTTCATTTAATAACCAGTCTCATCGGAGAATGTGGTTCTTGCTTGGTTTCAGTGAGGTTTCTCTAAATCTTTTCCTTCCTAATTCTCCAGAAGCTGCTGCTGCTGCTGCTGCTTCTTCTTCATGGTGGTACCGGGGATTGAACCTAGGGCCTGTGCATGCTAAGCAAGTGCTCTACCACTGAGTTATTTATATCCCCTACCCTGTTTCCTCTCTTTGATGGCTCCTCTTTCAACACAACAGGAAGGCAAGCCTCAAGTACTAGTCTTTTTATTTAAAAAAATCTGTATTGTGTGTCATGTGTGTCCTTCCTACCATCTCCTATTGTACTATGTAATCTCCTATTGCTTTGCATTATAGTATATATGCAAAATGTGTGCACACATGCACATGTACACAGACCATGTATATGTCCATATATACATGACATATGTATAATATTACATATACTATATATGCGCACACTGAGCTGAAACTGTATAGATATCTGCACACTATTATATATGTACACATGCATGTATTTATGTGCCATATGTATGCACATTATATATGCACAGGCAGTATATATATGTATATGTGTACATTGATATATATACACTATATATGAATACATATATGAATATGTATACATATTCAAACATGCTATGTATAGATATTACAAAGTGTAACACATATACACTATATACGTGTGTATATGTGTACCTGGTTCAGTGTTGCATGAACTCTGGAAGCATTAGAAACACAGCTTCACTGTTAATCACATCTTCCTTCATTTCTTGTTCATCTCCATCCACCATTACTAGTTCATCTCAGTTTCCTACTCAGGCTATGCTCACAACTTATACTCTTTGTTGTAGGGATGGTAACAGTCTCCTGGGAAAGAACGCCAGGTGAGTAAATCATCTAATCAAACATTACTGACCAGTGCTGTGATGGGGGATATTAATAGTTGTTATGAAAGCCCAAAGAAAGATGGGCCATTGAAGCTAAGTCATGAAGGAGGTGCATGGCTTCACCAGGCAGGACGAGGGCACACCTGGAAAAGAAAGAGCAGTGGATAAATCAGAGAGAGAAGGAAAAACTTGGTATTCTTGAAATGTGAGAAGAAGCTCAGAGGACTGAATGAACCAGAAAGGAACTTCAAGTCACATGTCCAACGAGGCAGTCAGGGCCTGGCTTTGGGTCCCAGCTATAAGCATTTGTTGTCTTGCCTCTTGACAAACCACTGACACTGCATGGGACTCTTTGCCCTCCTGCCCATGTCATAGGAGTTTTGAGAGACCGTATGTAAACAGGCTTGCAGTAAACATTAGAGCAAGCTTGCTATAATTTGTTGATTTATAAAGAATAGGTGAATGAATGTGTTGAAAATGGAATTTGGGTAATAGAGATGACGGCAGGTGCTGCACAAGTTTTGAGAAAAGGAGTATTGTGATTATATCTGGTTTAAGATGATAACTGGCAACGGAAAGTAGTGGTAGTTATTTCTGTTCACAGACCATGGCAAATTCTGTCTGGATTTTAACCTGGCTCTGCTGCTTATTAACTCTATAATTTTGAACAAGTTCCTTAATCACTCTAAGGCTCAGTTTCCTCATCTGTAGAGGAGATCATAGTACCTACCCTTAGAATTGCAGTGAGGAATAGGGAAGGTAACATTTAGAGAACTTGGAACACTGCCTTGCATATAACAAGCACCCTGTCAAAAGTTGCTCTTTGTTATAAGTTGTTAGAAAAATGTTATGATTATAGACGAGAGGAAATAAGCCTGTTATTGAGCAAGTGTGGATAGGGTGGAGAGAAAGGAATGGATTTCTCCTCTATCATAAAAGGTTTTTTATTATGAAAGTAATCTATGCACATGGTAAGATATTAAACACTAGAAAACAATGAAAAGTAAAAAGTTAGTTTCCATTCACATTCTATTAACTTAGTTCCACAGCAGATATAATTCCTTAACTCTTTCTTGGGTATCAAACCAAAAATAGTTCAGTTTCTCTCTGTCCTCCTTTTAAACTGGCATGTATTAAATGGTTTTAAAATGTAAACAAAAACAGAAACAAAAACAAAATAGTGTGAACAGACCTTCTTTAAGTGAAAGCTCATAGGCATTTCCCCCCTCTAAATATTTTCACTCATTTCCTTTTTCTGTACTGCTTGATCACTGTGTGAAACCAGAGGCTCCTGGGTTCCCTCTTTTTCATGGTTTCCACAGCAGGCTTACTTGCTCCACATCTGCAATGGCAGGCCAAAGGAAGAGCAAGGCTTTCCTTGCTCCTTGTACCCGGAGTTTTTCCTTAACGTTCTGCTGCTGATGGTGCTTCTTTGGTGGCTTTTACAGTAACTTCGTTCCCTGCTTTCCACTGAAGCCATGGCCTACATTGCTGGAGAGCAATCCTCTGAAAGAAGCATGCCTGATATATCTTTGATTCCTCCAAGGATCTTACACTTGGATAGTGCCCCATAAGTGTCTGTGGAGTGGAGACCCTAGGATTGAGCCTGAATAGCTTGGGATTGAGCTGCCTGATGATCTGTGTGGGGTGAATCATTGTATGGCTCTGAACATCAGTTTCCCTCTCTGTGAGATGAGTGGAGGAAGGTGTAACCATAACTGGATTTACCTACTTCCTAATGCTGCTGCAGATCCAGTGGGACAGATCTGTAGGAAGCTGAATGGAGAATGGGATGCTTTGTGTGCTGATTGTGACAAGGTGGACCTTAGGCACTTGTGAACAGAGGGAGATGCTCCACCTCATATCTCCATCCCTGCCATGAGGATCCTTACTACCTTCTGTCCAACTGCTGCTGCTCTGGCTCCATTCCAGCTTCCTTTTGTTGTATTCCCTGGGTATTTCTTCCCTGATGAATATCAGGAGAATCTGGAAGGTGGACTTACATTAATGGAAGTGGGGGCAGCACTTCAGAGGGACTAAAGTTAGAGGAAGCTGGCCTCAGGTAGCACAGCTTGAAGAAGTACCCTGCACTGTAGTTTTATCCAAGGCCAACACAGTGTCAGCCTAAGACTCACCAGCAGGGGGCTCTTCTCTCTTTCTGTGCCAAGGACTAACTCCAAGCCAAGAGCTGCCGCCACTAGATAAATAGAAGTTGACAGCAAAGAGTTTCTGAAAGAAGAAGCCTCCTTGGAGTTGAATGCTACTTCCAAAATGTCACTGCCCACTATGCAGTTTGAATTCCCTGTCAGATGGAGAAAGGAAAGAGCTGCTCATCCGTGGTCATGTGTTGGATGTTCTTGAGACTCTGTATTGCTGAGCGAAGACAGCTCACTTGCTGACACTGTCTGAGTGAGGAGATTCCACCAATGCTAAGCCCAAGACATCACTGTCCAGTTTCCCTATTTTATAAATAGGGAAACTGAGGTTCAGAGATGGGAAGTGACTTTCCCTGGGTCAAACAACTGGGCTAGGACTCAGAGATCTAGAGTTCTTCCTGTTCCTTGTTGCTACTTCCCTCCCATCTTCTGGGTCCTCAGAGCCATTGGGCTGTCTCTTGTTGCATGTTTAAAAATGCAGTTATGGCCAGCCTCAGCAACGGCGAGGCGCTAAGCAACTCAGTGAGACCCTGTCTCTACATAAAACACAAAATAGGGCTGGGGATGTGGCTCAGTGGTCGAGTGCCCCTGAGTTCAATCCCCGGTTCCAAAAAAAAAAAAAAAAAAAAAAAATGCAGTTATGGAACACTACTTAGAAATTGTTGCAATCTACATTCTTTGCTAATAATTTGCATAAACCACTCTGCCTATTTGTAGGAACTTGAGCTAAATGTTGCACATTTTGCTATAATCTATATGGGTAAGTGATGTGAACTTTTAATCCTGAAAAATTCCATTTAAAAAATATCTAAGAAAACATCTATACAATGAGATACAACTAAGCAATGAACAGGAATGAACTATAAATACATGCAACAGTAAAGATGAATCTTTTAAAAAATCTGACAAAGCAGTACCTGTTATGTGGTGCCATTTATATAACACTCCAGAAAAATGTGAACAAATCCATGGTGACAAAAAGTAGATCAGGGCCAGGTGCAGTGACATATGCCTATAATCCCAGCGGCTCAGGAGGCTGAGGCAGGAGGATCGCAATTTCAAAGTCAGCCTCAGCGAAAGTGAGGCACTAAGCAACTCAGGGAGACCCTGTCTCTAAATAAAATACAAAATAGGGTTGAAGATGTGGCTCAGTGGTCGAGTGCCCTTGAGTTCAATCCCTGGTACCCCCCCCCCCCAAAAAGAAGTAGATCAATAGTTGTTTGGGGAAAGGCAGCAAACCAATTACCCAGGGGCACAGGAAGTGTTTAGGGATGATGGATATGCATGCTATCTTGATTGTGGTGATGGTTTCTCTGAGGTCGCCCTGCCTCACCACACACACAGACTGGGTCCCATCTGCCATGATTGTACTATACAATGCTTCTGTTGCAGCCACAGCTTTCTGAACCTGGGTTGGAAATATGATCCACAGGGAATAATTAGATTATCTCCTGAGACCTTAGGATATGTATACAAGGGAGTCAAGGTGACGATTTGGGGATAACATGTGAATGGGAATGCAAAGAAAGCTCATTTGTAGTACCGAAGGAGCATAAGCAGGTTTTCAGAAAGGAGAAATGAGAAGTACACTTCCCTGGCAAGAAAGCAGGGGAGAGTTCTGAGATTAGTCAGCTGCTTTGATTTCTGGAAGTTCAAGGCTCAAGTTCCAGGCCCTGAACCTGCTGTCTTTTCTGCCTTTGGGGTTTATGACTTTCCAATAAACTCCCCTTCTTGGCTGGTCAAATGCTTTCTTGGTTCTTGCTTTCAAGAGAACATTGTTTAAAACATGAAGGCTCTGTGGTGTCTTTGTGCCTTTAGGTTGAAGGAGGAAATCCTTTTGGTGCAAACAAATCTAGGAGGTTTTGGATGGTTATCATCAGTGGACAACCAATAACGCTGTCCTTAGTGCTGGTCAGAGGCCAGGTAGGCAAACTGACTACATGTGATTGTTAGGGCCAATGTGAAGCACAAAATAAGTGCTCCGAAAGCCTTTAGTGGCAGTGTACCCCATCTTGACCATCCAATCCCCAAGGGGGGCAAATGCTGCTGTTTGATGGAAGCCTGAATGCAGAATTTCTTTCATACTTCTGTTAAGGCATCCTGCTTTCCATCAAAGTGACTTTGAATCAAAGCCTACTTGGAAGCCCAAATCTTTCCCAAATCCCGTTCTTCTCATAGAGGACATATCTCTGTTTCTTAACAGACGTTTTATGGGCAATGAGTCCTGCAGTGGAACTTTGGGTTCTCCATGGATTTGAGGTCTTAGCTAACATTAGCAACTTGGTAACACAGCCCGATGGCCTCTGTGGGCAAATTTCCCATTTGACGTATCATGATGCCTGTCTCTGTCTGTCTCTAGCTGTGTCTCTTTTGCCACTTTTTCTTTCATTTTTGTTTTGTCCTGTTCTGTGGATGACATGTACCTACTATGTAACAGATTCCAACTCATTTTAAATTTAGGAACTCATTTAACTCTTCCCAGAAACCCATGAGTGCCACAGAGAGGTTCAGAAATTTGTCTCCTCTCTCAGCTAGGAAGTAGAGCTGGGATCCATACCAGGCAGATTGGCTCCTTTCCCATGACCATGCTCTGCTCTTCCACAGTAGCTGCTTAGCTTGTCTTTGCCACATCTCTTTAAATTCATAGAAAAAATGAGTCAAGTTTGCTTAGAAGAATTTTGATTGTCTTTTTCTTTGAGGACTTGTTTCTCCTTCTGCAAGAAAAAGGCAAGTTCTCACAAGCAGGCGTGACACTTCGTAAAAGGAAACTGTGGACTTATTCAACGGGACATTCCCTAGGCAGCTGTTTCCATCAAGCTGATTTTGGGCTTGCTCAGGGAGATGTTTTGGGACAGGGCAGGAGGGTCACCCCAGCTAACATTTACTGATGGAAGTGAGAATAGGATCATAAATGAAGTAAGTTTGCAAAGAAAGTTCTGTGCTTGGTGCAGATATGGCATACATTATTCTGGGGGGTGAGTAGAGAGCTCTCCTGAGGGGCAATGAAGAGGGAATTGGGAAAGGATTGAGGTGAGTCTCAGGAATGAGTCCTCGTAGATGAGCAACCAGCCAGGATCTACGGGCTGGTTGTCTAGGGTCAGGGCATCTTTCTAGTTTGACCCTGTAGTTTGGCCTCCAGTGGAGGCTTTTCTCTGACCAAGTCATCTGCATATGACCAGTGCATTGGGCCACCTAGAACTACTCTATTGCCTTCCTGGCCTAATGCCTAGCACTTCAATTCAGCCAACACTTTAATAAGCACTTACATTGTGATCATAAAGAACAAAGATGATAATAGTAATGGTTATTATATACTAATTGTTTATTGTGGCCCAGGCACAATGCCAAATACTTGGCACAAGTGATTTCTTTTCCTCCTAAAAACAATCCTAGTGTCAGAACAAACTGCTTGGCTTAAGTAATATTTTTTAAAATATTTTTTTAGTTATGCATGAACACAGTGTCTTTATTTTGTTTATTTATTTTTATGTGGTGCTGAGGATCGAACCCAGTGCCTCACACATGGGAGGCAAGCGCTCTGCCACTGAACCACAACCTCAGCTCCTTAAGTAATATTTTTATCAACTAAACTCAAAGATCTACCCCAGACATTAAATGAATGAACTAATTAATTTCAGATTATGTTAATGCTATGAAGAAAATGAGACAGAGTTATATGGAGGTAGAAGGAGGGTTTCTGTGGATGGGGATACTATGTAAAAGAAGACTTGAAGGACAAGAGGGTGTCTTCCAGGTGTTGTACACCATGTGCTTATTTCCATTCCATATACAAGCATGCAGGATTAAGTAAATTTCCCAAGATAAAATAGCTCTATTAAGAGCCAGAGCTGGGACCCCCCCTGTTCTTATTCATTGCTGATACCCTTTCCCAGGCCCTGCCATGCCCTGTTTTAGCTGACACTCTTTCACCTAAGAGTTCTCCCTTGTTTCTGCAATTCCAGTCCCTTTCTTCTGATTTTCCCAGCCAAAGCTCATTAGTTGGTTGTTAAGGCAGGTCTGAACCTTAGCTAAAGATCATTTTCTAAAATGAATCTGGCCTCAGCAGTTCCCACAGGGTTGGGTTGTACCGGCCACTGCAGTTTGTCTGCAGAATGCCCTTGGGGTTTAAAAGAACGTCCATCTTTTCCCAGACCCCAGCCAGCAGAATAACGATGAAAGCCAAACTCTGACTGGCTGGAACCCAGAATGAAGAAATATGCATATAAAGAATATATACAAATCAAAATTTTACCTCTTTCTTTTCAACCTAGGTCCTTTTTATTCCTTTTGCTTGCTTTCTTGCTCTAGCTAGAAGGCTAGATTCTCCAGTGAAATATTAAATGGAAATAATGAGAGATTATTCTTGTCTTATTCTGGATCTTAGGGGGAAAGCATTTATTATGTCACCATTAAGTATAATATTGTTTCTGAATTTTGTGTGTATCCCTTTCATCAGACTGAAGAATTCACCTTTATTCTAGTGTGTTAGGGCCTTATTTGATACATGATATACAGATATTTTCTTCGATTCTGGGGGCTACCTTTTCACTTTCCTGATAGTATCAGTTGCACAAAAACTTTAAATTTTGTTGTAATTCTAGTTATCTACCTTCTTCCTTTTGTTGCTTGTACTTCTGGTATCATATTTAAGAACCATTACCTAATCCAATTCATAAGGATTTATCCATTCATTTTCTTCTGAGGGTTTTATAACTTAAATTCTTACATATGCATGCCTTTGATACTTTTGAGTTATTTTTTGTGTATGGTGTGAAGAAAGGATCTATCTCCATCCTTTGTATGTTGAGAATCTAGTGGCCCGGCACAATCTGTAGAAAAGACTACTTTTCCCCATTGATTGGTCTTGGAATCCTTGTCAAAATCAACTGACCATTGCCATGAGAATTTGTTTCCAGACTCTTAATTCTATTACACTGACCTACATGTCCATCTATATCTAAGTACCACAATATTTTAAATATTGTATCTTTGTAGCAAATTTTGAAATTGGGAATTGTGAGTCTCATAGCTTTGTTCCTCTTTTTCAAGACTATTTTCCCTATTCAAGGTCCCTTGAAATTCCATGTGAACTTAAGGTTTGACCCCTACATTTCTACACAAGAAACTATTGGAATTTGGAAAGGAATTGACTTGAATTTGTAGGTCAATTTAGAGTATTGCCATTGTAACAGTATTAAAACTTCAAATTCATGAACACAATATGTCATTCCACTTGTTTTAGGTTTTATTTAACTTCTTTTAGCAGTGTTTTTGTTTTTGTTTTTGTACTGGTGATTGAACCCAGGGGTACTTTACCATTGAGCTGCATTCCCTGCTCTTTATTGTTTATCTTGAGACAGGATCTCACTTAAGTTGCTTAGAGCCTTGCTAAATTGCTAAGACTGGCCTTGAACTTGCAATTTAGTGAGGCACTTAGTAACTCTAAATAAAATACAAAAATGAGCTGGAGATGTGGCCCAGTGGTTAAATGCCCCTGAGTTCAATCTCCAGTACCAAAAAAAAAAAAAATCAGTTCTATGCTGCTGGATTTGGTTTATTAGCATTTTGTTGTGGATAGTCACATCTATATTCATAAGGGATACTGATCTGCATTTTTCTTTTTCTATATTGTCTTGTGTTTCATTGGTAACAAGGTAATAATGTTGCCTAAAAACACAGTCAGGAAGCATTCCCTCCTCATACATTTTTTTGGAACAGTTTGAGAGGGATTTATGTCAATTCTTGAAATGTTTGGCTGAGTTCACCTATGAAGCTGTTTCCAACTGGGCTTTTGTTTTTGAGAGGTTTTTGATTAGCAATTCATTATCTGTACTTGCTAAAGGTGTATTCAGATTTTATTTCTTCTTGAGTTATTTTTGGCAGTTTGTGTGTTTCCAGGGATTTGTCAGTTTCATCTAGGTTATTCAATTTGCTATTATATAATTGTCTGTAGTATTCTATTAGGTTCATATATTCTGTAAGGTCGGTTATAATGTCTTTCATTTTTTTATTTTACTTGCATTTTCTCTCTCTTTTTTTTCTTGGTCAGTCTAGCTCATAGCATTTTGATTTTGTTGATATTTTCAATCTACTTTTGGTTTCATTTACTTTTTCTATCTTTTTTTCACTCACTTATCTCCATTCTAGTATTCCTTATTTCTTAGCTTAGTTTTTGTCTTTCTCTATTTTCTAAAGATGTAATGTTACGTTACTGATTTGAAATCTTTCTTCTTTTAAAATATAGGCATTTACAGATCTAAATTTCCCTCTAAGCACTCTTTTGCTGTATTATATAAATCTTGGCATGTTGTGTTTTTGTTTTTAATCATCTCAAATATTCAATTTCCATATGATTTCTTCTTTGACATATTAATTATTTAGGATATTATCTAATTTTCACATATGTGTGAATTTTCTCATTTTCTTCCTGTTATTCACTTCTAACATAATTTATTTATGGACAGAAGAGATACTTTGTACAATTTTAAGATTTTTTTTCTCCTCTGAGGTGCTGGGAATGAAACCCAGGAGCGCTCTGTTTTGGTCAGCTTTTTTGCTGCTCTGACCAAAAGACCTGACATGAACAATTTTAGAGGAGAAACAGTTTATTTGGGGACTCACAGTTTCAGAGGTCTCAGTGCAGGACATCTTGGAGGAAGTGTGTGGCATAGGAAACAGCTGGAGACATGACACCAGGAAGCAGAGAGAGCAAGCTCCACTCAACAAGGACAAAATATATACTCCAAAAAGCATGCCTCTGGGGATCACCTTCTCCAGCCACACTCTATCTGCCTACAGTTACCACCTAATCAATCGCAGTCAGAGGATTAATGAACGGGTTAGGTTAAGGCTCTCAAAACCCAATCATTTCACCTCTAAATTTTCCTGCATTGTCTCATACATGAGCTTTTGGGGTCACCTAATGTTGAAACTATAACATGCTCTTTCACTAAGCTACACCCTCAGCCTTTTTAATATTTTGAGACAAGGTCTCACTAAGCTGCCCAGGATGGACTCAAACTTGTTATCCTCCTGCCTCAGCCTCCTGAGTAGCTAGGATTACAGTTATGTGCCACCACACCTGGCAATTTCAGTCTTTTGAGGTTCATTCAAACTTGCTTCATGTCCTAAATTTGGCCTGTACTAGAGAATATTCCCTGCATCCTTGAGAAGAATCTAATTTTTTAAAGGAAGAGTTCTATAGAAGGCTCTTACCTCTATTTGTTTTTTTTTCCCTCTATTTGTTTTTTAGTTGTTTTTTTTTCTTTTCTTTTCTTGTGTGTGTGTGTGTGTGTGTGTGTGTGTGTATGTGTGTGGTAATGAAGATTGGATACAGTACAGGCAAGTTTTCTATCACTGAACTAAACCCCCAGCACTTTTCTTTCTTTTTTTTATTTTGGTGTAGTTCCTGCTAGATTGCTCAGGCTGGCCTTGAACTTGCAATCCTCCTGCCTCAATCTCTTGAATAGCTGGCATTCTAGGTGTGTGCCACCAGCACCCAGCTAGTTTTCTTTTTTTAGGTATTTTATTTCCTTGCTGATCTTCTCTCTGTTTTGTTCACTATTTAAAGTGGGTTATTGAAATGTTTCTTCCTTCAGTTTGTCTGTTTTTGCTTCATGCATTTCAAAGCTCTGGGGTAGATTCACATATGTTAATGATCACTATATCTTTTTGATAGATTTTTGATATTTTGATGACTTCTAGCATAATATAATTTATATTTTCTTTTTTCAATTTTAAATAATTTATATTTTCTTAATGTTCATTTTGTTTGATATTAATTTATCCACTCCAGCTATCTTCTGGATACTGATTACATGGAGTATTTTTTTTCATCTTTTCACATTCAACCTATTTGTGCCTTCGAATCTAAAGTGAGTTTCTTGTAGATGGAGTTGGATTTTTTTTTAAATCCATTCTGCCTATTTCTGCCTTTTAATTGGATGGTTTAATTCATTAAATTTTTGTTGTTGTTGTTACCAGGGATTGAACTCAGGGGCACTCAACCACTGAGCCACATCCCCAGCCCTATTTTGTATTTTATTTAGAGACAGAGTCTTCCTGAGTTGCTTAGGGCCTCACTTTTGCTGAGGTGGCTTTGAACTCTGGATCCTCTTGCCTCAGCCTCCCAAGCTGCTGGCATTATAGGTGTGCACCACCACGCCCGGGCTTCATTTATTAACATTTAATGTAATTACCAATATGGAAGCATTACTTCTGCAATTTGCTATTTGTTCATATGCTATGCATTTATTTTTGGTTCATCAGTTTCTCCATTATTACCTTCTTTTATGCAAGATATTTTCTAATATGTCGTTTAAATTTCCTTCCATTTCTTTCTTTCTTTTCTTTTTTCTTTTTTTGGTACTGGGGATTGAACTCAGGGGTACTTGACTGAGCCACATCCCCAGCCCTATTTTTGTGTTTTAGTTAAAGACAGGGTCTCACTGATTTGCTTAGCGCCTAATCTCGCGGTTGCTGAGGCTGGCTTTGAACTTGCAATTCTCCTGTCTAGGCTCCCAAAGTGCTGGGATTACAGGCATGTGCCACCACACCTGGCTCCATTTCTTTTACCATACAATTCTGAGATTTTTTTTCTTAGATGTTTGTATGTCTTAAATCATTTCAAATGAATGTTTTGTGGAATAAGATACCTTCTATCTTGGAAAATATTTCATATGTGCTTATATTAGTCAGCTTGTGCTGCTTTAACAAAATAACCATAGGCTAGATGGCTTAAACAACAGACATTTACTTTTCATAATTAGGTTGGCTGAGAATTCAAAATCCAGCTGCTGGAAATTCAAAATCAATTCATTCCTAGTGAAGGGTCTCTTTCTTCCCATATGGTAGAGACAGGACAAACTCTGGTATTTCTTCCTCTTCTTCTTCTTCTTTTTATTTAAATGTACATATGGGATTCTTTATTTTCCCTTATTTTTTATACATTTATTTTATGTATTTATTTTTATGTGATACTGAGGATCAAACCCAGTGCCTTCCACATGCCAGGCAAAAATGTTCTACCACTGAGCTATAACCACAGCTCCTCTCTTCCTCTTCTTATAAGGACATTAATTACCTTGCAAAGATCCTACCTCTAAGCACTAACCACCTGGGGGCTAGAGTTTCAAAATTGAGAGCATACAAATATTCAGCTTATAATAATACTTAGAAGGGACATGTAGTCTCTTGTTGGGCGGAATGTTCTGTTAACTATCAGTTACAACAAGTTGATTGAAGTCCTACCCATGTCTCCTGTACCTTTAGTTATTTTATTTCTTCTTATCCTATAAATGATTAAAAGTGGGCTTTTGAAATCTCTGATTATTATTGTTAATGTGTCTATTTCTCCTTTTAGCTCCACTGGTTTTTGCTTCATGTATTTGAACTATATTTTGGGGTATATAAATATTTAGGATTATTTGCATCTCTTGCTTACTGAGTAACTACTATATGGCAAGCACTTTTCTTCCTGCTTTCCACACATAAACTTTATTTTTAGATAAATGGATAAAAAATGGAACATGTACACAATGGAGTTTTATGTAGCCACAAAGGGTAAGTTTATGTCATTTGCAGGAAAATGGATGGAACTTGAGAATATGTTAAGCAAAGTATGTCAAACTCAGAATATCAAGGGTTGATGTATTCTCTCCTGTGTAGAAGGTAGAGAGAAAAAAAGGGAAAGAAAGGTGTATGTGTTGTGTGTGTGTGGTGGGGATCTATGAAAATTAAAGGGAAACCAGTAAAGGAAAGGGATCAGGGGAAGGCAGGAGGGGAGGGACAGGGAATAATATTGGCCAGTTTATATTGTTATATTGTGTGCATGTAAGAATATGTAGTAACAAATCCCATCATATGTACTTACATAATTATAATGCACCAATACAAATATGCCAAGCAAACAAAAACCTCCTTCATTGTTAAAAGTTTAATCAGTAATTACCATGTCATTTGCAGAGAGGAGAAACAACTGAAGCATGGTTCTTTTTTCTTTTTTAGTTGTAGATAGACACAATACCTTTATTTTCATGTGGTGCTGAGGATAGAACCCAGTGCCTCACACATATTAGGCAAGTGTTCTACCACTGAGCTCTTACCACAGCCCTGAAGCATAGTTTTTTATAACAGGTTAAAAAACCCAATCGGTCTGGTTCTAATGTCCTCAATTTTAATTAATGAGTTATTTTAGGTGTGGAGAGGTATCTGAACTTGGGGCAAGGCTAGGGTAAGAAATTCAGTCAGATGGCAAGCTCCCTTAAAAAATTGGCCTTTTGTTTTAGCAGTTGATGAACTGGTTCAAATCATGGCATTCTATGCTATTATTGCTTAGATGTGAGGTTTCTTCCAAAAGCTCATGTGTGAAACAGTGCAAGAAAGTTTAGAGGTGAAATTATTGGGTTATGAGAACCTTAACCCAATCAGTGAATTAACCTCTGATAGGGATTAACTAGATGGTAACTGTAGGCAGGTAGGGTGTGGCTGGAGGAGGTGGACATTGGGGGCGTGTCTTTGGGTGTGTATTTTGTTTGTGGTGAGTGGAGACTTTCTCTCTCTGCTTTCTGGTGTGAAGTCTTGAGCTCCTTCCCTTCACCACACTCTTCCACAGTGATGCGCCTCACCTTGAGCATTGAGGAATGGTGCTCACCGTCTATGGACTGGGACCTCTGAAACCAAGAGTACCAAAATAAACTTTCCTTCCTTAAATTGTTCTTGTCAGGTCTTTAAGTCACAGCAGCAAAAGAGCTTAATAAAACACATGCACACCTAATCATCAGATGAAAACACAGAACACATTTTCTGTCAAGCTATAGGTAATTTAGATTTTAGATATTATTTAAATTACACGCTTCTTCTCTTCCTCTTTTCTGGTAGGTTTGTGTGGCTTGAGATTTGATTTCTCTTTCTGTATCCCTGGTTCCACAGTGGCTGATGAAAAAGAAAAGGTGTGTTGTCTTAAATAGATTTCAGAGAATCTATGAAATCCATTGCCCAAGAAGCTTAATAGTCAACTCAAATGGCCAATCAAGCTTCATTTATGTGCTTTCCCCAACCCAGATAGGGCTTCAGACTTGTAATCAAAGGATTGGATTTGAGTTCTGGCTTTTCCACTTGCTAACTTTGTAACAACTGTGGGGAACTTACATAACTAACTTGTAAAATGGATTCCTAATAATAGCATTGAAAATGTTATTTTGATGTTAATGCATGAAACATTACTTAAATGTTTATGTTAAATGTGAAACCTTGTTATTATTTCTGTCTTTATGAATAAAGGATGCCTGCTTCCTTCTGTACTGCTTGGTAGCCCTGGAGTGGCTGTGTTTTATTCATGGATTCTGGAAGATTTTGCTGACAACCACACTCTCACCCCCAGCATTCCTATTTTCAGTCATTCTTGCAGGTGTTTTCCATGTTTTTGTAATTCTGAGTAATGACCTGAGAGAATCTGACCATATCACCTCTCAGCAAGTGGCATGACTTTCTCGGCATGGTGGAAATAGATAGGCCTGCGTTTGTGCTCTTCTTCGAGTATTTACCACCCACATGCCCCTACATGTCTGCCATCTCCAAAAAATCACTATGAAAGAAATGGCCTAGCTAGATTTGGCAGTATGATGCCAAAACACAGGTAACAAGTGACCTACTGTGTGAGTTCATCTTGGGAGATTGTCTTCATGTACCTGCATTTGCTCAAACCACTACAAGTCTTAGAGTCAGTCTCCCAGAAATAAACCCTTTCATGCTTCATTCCCCAGAAACTGCAACTTAATATTGCTCTGGGCCTGTAGCTGGGAGACATATCTTTTTCTATATATGAGAGGAAATGCGAATTTAGGGAATTAGAGGATATGAGTAGTTTTCTATTGTGCATGTTGCCTTCCTTTTGAGGCTAGCTTCCTAAATGCTATGGTTCATACAGAACTTTCCCGCCAGCGAAGCTAGTACAAGATGTTTACCAAAGGAAGCTGGAGGCAATAGGACCTGTCAAGGGATCTGAGAAGGGTCTAGGATCTGGATTGTCCCCAGTGATTGATCTTAATGATCTTACAACTTCATTAACAGTTATAAAAATAGTATTATATTTCCCTTATATTTACAAAGGACTTTGTAGAATGCTTTCACAGTTAGGAAATTTCGTATGTTATAACCTTGTGAGGTTGGATGGATAGATACTTTTATGTCTTAGGAAAGAGAGATCTGAAATCTGAGGATAGAGATGTTAAGCAAGATGTCCAAGCTCACAAAACAAGACAGTGTTTTGAACAAGACAGTCTTTTTCACAACAAGACAGTCTTTTTCACAAGACAGTGAACTCCTTTTGAACTTTTTCTTCAAGTATGCCTAGAGCAGCTGTGTATCCATTCAGAGGTCATTGAGGCTTAGATCCTTTGTTTTCTCAAGTCCTAAGCCTAGAAATTCACTATAACAATGTGGAGAACATTTAAAACCTCTCCAAGTTATTGTTGAGATTTTATACTAATTCGAAGTGAGTGACTATTCCAGGGAAATAAATCTACGACTCTGGAAGCAGCCGTAACCTGAAATAGCCCTTTCTATATAACCCTTTATCTCAGCTACAAGCGCAGCACAAACAGCAAATGAGCAAAACATCCATTGTTGTCCATTATGAATTGTTTCAACAAGAACTACCCACCAAAGCAAGCAGATATGCACTCAGTGTAAACGTGTGGACCCAGAGTTATAGGTAACTAGAATGCAAACAGCCCAGTGTATTGACTATCACTTAGCCAGATCAAGTTGCTGTATTTATCCTCAGGCACTTGGACATACTGCCTTCTAGGGGAAAATCTGTGCTTATACCCCCTTCCCACCAAGCAGTCTCTACTACTTCAGTCTTAATATGTGGTTTTCCAGGGAGCACAGGTCTTTTAAATGTGTCTAAATGTGTAGGTTTATTGAAGCATATTTATTAATATACATAACTAATTGGTGATGGATAAAGAGGTCCCTGTTGCTCTGTTTTAATACCTAGGTTCTTGAGAACAATTGAGCAAATTTACAGCTAGACTCTTGATGTGAAAGCAAATGCTGTTTTAGAAAATAGAAAGGTTTTGTTTTAAATTCAGTGGAGGTTGTCACTGAACCACAGCTCCATGGAAATTAAGCAAAGAAATCAGCCTAGATAAGATAGGAGCAGGTTGGAACAAGAGAGTTCAGGAAATGGAGAATTAAGGTTTGTGGCTTCAAATACCCATTTTGTGGCTTGATATGGTTCCAAAACAATTTCTTCCAAGTGGAACTACAGGACAGTAGTTTTTCTGAAAGTTAATCATTCTCCTGCCTCCAGCTCTCTTGAGGGCAAACATCTTTATTAAAGCTTAGCTAGTGGGAAAAGAGTTTATACCAACTGAGCACCAATTTGAAGTATTGTTTCTGATTTATCCAAAACAGAAAAAGAAGAGAAAAGGGGAGAGTTGAACTAATAGTAGTAAGATAAATTATATGAGGTTCCTTAGGAATACTTAATATTCTTACACTATAAACCTTGTTGCCTGACCCAAAACAAATATAATTTAATTATAGTGTATGCAGTATTTTTGTCTTGGAAATGTTCCTTAATTAAACTCTGTGTATTTTTTTGCATCGTCCAGACTTTATTATAAGGCGATTAGACTTCATTATAAGGCGATTATTCTAAATTGCATTTAGAAGAAATAGTACTGTCAAAATAATTGGGCCTATGACTTGAGTAGATAGAAATGAATAAGCTGGATTTGGTTTTTTCAAAGTGGAAGTAATTTAGATTTGTTCTCCTTATACATAAATGATTTTTAAATCATGCTTAACAAGTGACAATTTTTAAAAATTTTTATATTTTGGTGGGTTTTGCAGTGCTGGGGATGGAACCCAGGGCCTCAAGTGTGCTAGGCAAGCACTCTACCACTGAGCTACATCCCCAGAACTTTTTATTTTATTTAATTATTATTTTAAAATATATTTTTTAGTTGTAGATGGACACAATACTTTTATTTTACTTATTTATGTGCAGTGTTGAAGATTGAACCCAGTACTTTACATATGCTAGGCAAGTGCTCCACAACTGATCTACAACCCTGGCCCTTTAATTTTGACACAGGTTCTTGCCATGTTTGCCAGGCTGACCTTGAATTTGTGATCCTCTTGTCCCAGCCTCCCAAGTAGCTGGGAAATACAGGACCAGCTAAACTGTTTTTTTTAATGAAAGATAAAGGAAAATGGTTGGTTTTTGTGTTATTTGTATAAATAAATGTGTAAAGTAACAATCAGTATTAGAATTATTCTTTTAACTTTTATAATTATTGTCTTATTATGTTTCTTTGTGTATGAAACTTTAATAAAAAGTGGTTGAGATGTTAGCAATGCTCTTTGAAAGAATACTTTCATAAAAGGTTTATAAATATTTGAAATATCATATCATAAATACTATAAAAGGTTTATAAATGTTTGAAATATCACACAAAGACTGGTTCTTAAAAATTAATAATAAAGTATTTGTTTTTTAAAAAGAATTGGAAGCTCTTGGTTGGAGATTAACATTTGAAAATGTGTCTATTCTAGGTTGTTGTTTTATAAATTTTATTTCTTGTCTTCACTGAAATCTTATGTGGAAATGTAATAAAAAATAAGAAGAGAAGATGAGCTGTATGGTTGAATGAAAGGTAGTTGTGAGGAGCCTACCTGATCCCCACCTGGGTCCCCTGGGGAACAGGCACCTAAAGTTCTAAGTAAACCATAACAGACAAACAGAGCTAAAAAGAGAACACTGGACTAGGAAATTTCTAGAATTCCTCTGCAGCAATTGCTAGGGGAGACTGAAAAGAAAAGGTTAAGTATCAGAATGAATTCTTTGGGGGAAAACATCCTATTCATTCCAATATCGTTGCTGACAAGCATAAAACCTGGTTCATGGGCGGGTGCTGATTACTATTTGTTGAATGAATAAATGTACTTTTAAAAATCTGCATTTGAGCCAAGTGTGGTGGCATACGCCTGGAATCCCAGCAAACTAGGAGGCTAAGGCAGGAGGATCACAAATTCAAAGCCAGTCTCAGAAATTAGAGAGGCCCTAAGCAACTTACTGACACCCTATTTCTAAATAAGATATATATTTTTTTAAAAAAAGGTCTGAGGATGTGGCTCAGTGGTTAAGCACCCCTGGGTTCAATCCCCAGTACCAAAATCATCATCATCATCACCATCATCATCATCTGCATTCGAGTGACCTTAAGCATCTAGAAGTGAAGGTTCAAGAGACCATAGGTCTATTAAAGGGAATAATTGTGAGTCTGACATATTGCCCTCATAATTGCTGGAGAGAAACTCCACTTGTTCTTTCTTTAATCACTTTTTAATTTTTAACTTTATTTTTTTTAGTTGTAGATGGCACAATACTTTCATTTTATTTATTTATTTTTGTGCAATGCTAAGGATTGAACTCAGTGCCTCACACATGGTAGGCAAGCACTCTACCACTGAGCTATACCCACAGCCCTCCATTTGTTCTTGATGAGGAAGGAAATACATCACATCAATGAATCTTTCAATGCAATGAAGCTTTACTCTGATATACCACCAGGCTGAGTTCATATTATACCCTACAAGTTTGACTTCAGAAAATCAGCCAAACTATGGGTTCCCAAATTTTGGAATGTATAAGAATCCCTGGTGTAATTATTGTAATTTAATCCCAATATTACAATATTGGAATGAAATTAAAATAATATGGAAAGAATGACAGATCAACTCTTTCATAGCCACATTCTTAGAAAGTCATCTCATTAGAAGATTCTGTTCACATTTATCAGCAATACATAATGGAAAAATGAAATTCCTTTGTGATTATGATATTTTCCTTGTTGTTAAATATTATGACTATAAAAGCATAACCCCTTAGATGATCATAACAACTAACATTGTGTATAATAAGTGTTTACAAAGGGCTAATCTAATCAAGCAGTCCACAAAGAAGCTTTCAAAGTAGATAAGTCCGATTTTAGAATATTCATTTTTTAAAAAACAAAGAAATATCATCTTAAATGGTATTGGCTACATAATCAGTTCCACAGTCAAAACAAGTTTTATTTTTTAATGCATTGGAAGATTGTCACAATAATATGTAGCAGACAAAAGCTTCTGAAAGTAGTTTCAAAAGAGAGATACATCCCAAAATGTTCTGAACAGCTGGTGGTATCACTACAGGCAGTATAAATTAGTTCCATCACAACTTTTTGGATCGGATCAATTATAGTATGCTTATTTCAATAAAATACTGAGTAATCAGTCTTGTGTCATCTTTTTCTTTTTAATTGCATATATTCTGGGGTAGAGGATGATAATTTAATCCATGTATACCATGTGTAATTATCAAATCAAGGTAACGAACATTTCCTTGTCCTTAAACATTTATTTCTTTTTGTGGGGGAACTTTGTTTCTTCTCTTTTAGCTCTTCACAGGATATGTCATGAATGTTGGAAATTAAAGTCACCCTACTGTAACGGAGGACTTATTTCTCTTACGGTGTTTGGTACCCATTGTTCCATCTCCTTCTATTCCTCCTCCCGTGCTTCCTAGTTGATAGGACTACTATTCTTCTCTTCACTTCTATGAAATCATTTTATTTTTAGTTTCCACATATAAATAAGAACATGCAGTATTTGTTTTTCTGTGTATGATTTATTTCACTTAATGTCCTCCAGTTCTATCCATGTTGCCACAAATGATGGCATTTTATTCTTTTACAGCTGAATAGCATTCCATTGTGTATGGGTACCCCATTTTCTTTATCCATTCATCCATCAATGGACATCCTAGTTGATCCCCCCTTGTAGCTAGTGTAAATAGTGCTGCAATAAACATGGATGTGCAGGTACCTCTTTGACATACTAAGTTCATGGATAAATACCCAGAAGAGGGATTGTTGAGTCATATGATAGTTCTATTTCTAGTTTGTCTTTTGGAATCTCCATATTGTTTTCCATAAAAGCTGGAAAACTAATAGTAACCAGTCTTTTATGGCCAAAATATTTCTAGATTATTGTTAAGCTCTGTCATCCCAGCTACCCCTCAATACTGTCAGCTTTTATTCAGAAAATAGTTGCATGTGAAAAATGAAATTTATAAAATCCATAAACATAATTTATATGCACTACAAATGCATAGAAGAGTACATCTGGTCTAGGGATAATTTATGTTACTTAATTAGAATTCTCTTACAAAAACAATGTTTTCAAACTTTCGGGGACCTGTGTTTCCCTTGTAATTAACAGTAATAATCTCAGATTCCACCTTTGTTCCCAATGTACCTTCCCTTTTTCCTTTGAAAATCACTCTTGTATATAGATGGAATCTTATGCTAACCAGCATCCTTAAAAATAACACTCTTCAATATTATGAGAATAAAGCTGTGTAATGAAGAACATTAGAGTAAAAGTTAAAGAAAGTGGTAAAGTTTATCCCCTACTCCCAGTCCCACCACACATATCCTTCACAATCTCCTTATCTGGTCTTTCTTTCATTAACTCATAAACCTCAATCTCTATTCCCTTCCAGCTCTGATGTGCTATAAGATGGCATCTGACAAAGTTATGAATTGTAATCGTGACTGATGGGAAATGTAAGCTAGTTGGCTTGTTTCCTAGTCAGAAAGGATTCTGGAGAGTATGAACACCACACATAAAGACAAGGAAAGAGTACCAAAAGCTGTGAATGGTGCTAGTCTTTCATCTTGATAAGATCTGGTACAGCAAACACACCTAGATGACCACACACTTCCATCTAGGGACAACAGCCAGGACACAGCAGACCATCACCAAGGTTGCCCTGGAGAGGCCCAATCCACACTCTGCACCCTGCTGGCAGTGAGGAGCCCCATGCTGCAGTTCCCTATTTACCAACATGTGGCTCCACCCAAACTGCCACCATTTTGTGACATTGCAGCCACCACCATAGCCCTCCCCATATAGTAGTGTCCACTGTGGGACATCAGATAGGACAAAGAGGCACCTTCCCATTGCAACACTGCATACCACACTGTGGCATCACCAAATAGGCCACCCAATGTAATTGTACAGCCTAGCCTTCCAGTCCCATCTCTGAAAGCAGTTGCCTTTATCTTGGGACACCTCTACCACCACCTTATGTTACCTCTGCTGCCATTTCCACCATCTTTAGCTGGGGCAACTTCCACCGTGGGACACTGACAGGGTCCTGGAAGCCAAACATCAAGGTATCTACAGGCTTGACACTGCTGCCACCACCAACTAGGGGCATGGCTGCTTCTATCTAGGACAACAACCAAGTCTTGGGAAACTATCACCAAGGTCCCTGTGGGCCCAGTTGTGCTAGAGGTATCTCTATACAGTGTACTGAAAAACACCATCCTGGTTCAGAGGCAACAGGGAGCTTTGCATGGAGTAACCTCTCTCTCTCTTTTTTCTCCTACTAACAGCCAACTTCTATTGATTACACTTTCACTGGTCCTAGAATCTGATACCTCTATATTCCAATATCCTATCTCATAAACATCACAACCTACCACCCCCCTCCATCCGACATTAGAAACATAAACCCTTATGCAAACCTATTTGGTGCAAGATAACCAAACTCAACATTTCTGTTTATAGCGACAAAATTGTAAATATCAAAATAGAAGCTAATTGATGTATGGCTGCATATTGATTTCATTGGGTGCTGTAAACACTGATATCCTCCATAAAAGTTCAGTAACTTGCAGGGACACTACAAGATTATAAGGTAAAAGCTGCAATATCACAGATCTGCATTGCAAAAGGGGAAGACACATAATCAACATGAAAAAACAAGGGAAGAAAGTGCCCCAAACAAAGATACTACAATAATAGAATCCATTGACAGTATAGTAGAGGAAATCTCAGAGAAGGAGCTCAGAATGTACATAATTAAAATGATCTGTGAAGCACAGAATAATAATATAAGAGAGCAATTACAGGCAACAATTGATCACTCCAACAAAGAGATAAGAGAGCAAATATAGGTAGTACAAGACTACTTCAAGAAAGAGATAGAGATTCTGAAAATAAATACCAAACAGAAATCCTTGAAATGAAGGAAAAAATAAACCAAATAAAAAACACCATAGATAGCATCACCAACAGACCAGATCACTTGGAAGACAGAACTTCAGACAATGAAGACAAAATATATAATCTTCAAGATAAAGTTGACCTCACAGTGAAGATGGTAAGAAACCATGAACAGAACATCCAAAAATTATGGAATAACATCAAAAGGCCAATACTTATTACTGCTTGTATTCTTGATAATTGCCATTATGACTGGAGTGAGATGAAATCTTAGAGTACTTTTATCTGCATTTCTCTAATTACTAGAGAAGTTGAACATTTTTTCATATATTTGTTAATTGCTTGTATTTCTTCTTCTGAGAAGTGTCTGTTCAGTTCCTTAGCCCATTAATTAATTGGGTTATTCATTTTTTTGGCATTAAGTTTTTTGAGTTCTTCATATATCCTGGAGATTAGTGCTCTATCTGATGTGCGTGTACTAAAGATTTTCTCCCACTCCGTGGGTTCTCTCTTCATGTTATTGATTGTTTCCTTTGCTGAGAAGAAGCTTTTTAGTTTGAATCCATCCAATTTATTGATTCTTGATTTTATTTCTTGATTTTTAGGAGTCTGATTAAGGAAGTCAGGACCTAATCCAACACGATGAAGATTTGGACCTACTTTTTCCTCTAGTAGGTGCAGAGTCTCTGGTCTAATTTCTTAGATTCTTGATCCAATTTGAGTTGAATTTTGTACATGGTGAGAGATAATGGTTTAAATTTCATTTTGCTGCATATGGATTTCCAGATTTCGCAGCACCACTTGTTGAAGAGGCTATCTTTTCTCCAATGTATGTGTTTGGCACCTTTGTCTAGTATAAGATAACTGTATTTATGTGGGTTTGTCTCTGTGTCTTCTGTACCATTGGTCTACTTATCTATTTTGGTGCCAATACTATGCCGTTTTTGTTACTATAGCTTTGTAGTATCATTTAAGGTCTGGTATTGTGATGCCTCCTGCTTCACTCTTCTTGCTAAGAATTGCTATTATAGGTCTCTGATTTTTCCAAATGAATTTCATAATTGCTTTTTTGATTTCTATAAGGAATGACATTGGGATTTTAATTGGAATTGCATTGAATCTCTATAGCACTTTGGGTAGTATGGCCATTTTGACCATATTGATTCTGCCTATCCAAGAACATGGTAGATCTTTCCATCTTCTAAGATCTTCAGTTTTTTTCTTTAGTGTCCTGTAGTTTTCATTGCAGAGGTCTTTCACCTCTCTTGTTAGATTGATTCCCAAGTATTTTATTGTTTTTGAGGCTATTGTGAATGGGGTAGTTTTCCTAATTTCTCTTTCAGAGGATTCATCACTGATGTATAAAAATGAATTTGATTTATGGGTATCGATTTTATATCTTGCTACTTTGCTGAATTCATTTAATTATAGAAGTTTTCTGGTGGAATTTTTTGGATCCTCTAAGTACAGAATCATGCCATCAGCAAATAATGATAGTTTGGGTTGTGCTTTTCCTATTCATATCCTTTAATTTCTTTCATCTAATTTCTCTGGCTAGAGTTTCAAGGACTATGTTGAATAGCAGTGGTGAAAGAGGGCATCCCTATCTTGTTCCCATTTTTAGAGGGAATGCTTCCAATTGTTCTCCATTTAAGATGATGTTGGCCTTGGATTTAGCATAGATAACTTTTACAATGTTGAGATATGTTTCTACAATCCCTAGTTTTTCTAGTATTCTGAACATGAAAGGGTGCTGTATTTTGTCAAATGCTTTCTCTGCATCAATTGATAAAATCATATGATTCTTATCTTTAAGTTTATTGATTTGATGGATTATGTTTATTGATTTCCATATGTTGAACCAAATTTGCATCCATGGAATGAACCCCACTTGATCATGGTGCACTATCGTTTAAATATGTTTTTGTATGCAATTTGTTAAAATTTTATTGAGAATTTTTGCATCAATGTTCATCAAGGATTTGGTCTGAAATTTTTTTTCTTTGATGTGTCTCTGACTGGTTTTGGTGTCAGGGTGACACTAGCCTCAGAATGAGTTTGGAAAGGTTACCTCCTTTTCTATTTCATGAAATAGTTTGAGAAGTGTTGGTATTAATTCTTCTTTGTAGGTCTTATAGAACTTCTTTGTAGGTCTTATAGAATTGATCTATTTAAGTTGTGAATGTCCTCCTGTTTCAGTTTTGGTTGGTCATAAGCCTCTAGAAATTTGTTGGTGTCTTTGGGGTTTTCTATTTTACTGGAGTATAAATTTTCAAAATAATTTCTAATTATCTTCAGTATTTCAGTGGTATCTATTGTGATATTTCCTTTTCATCACAAATTTTATTAATTTGAGTTCTCTTTCCTTTTTATTAGGGTGGCTAAGAGTTTGTTAATTTTGTTTATTTTTTCAAAGAACCAGCTTTTTGTTTTGTCAATTTTTTTTTTAGTACTGGAGATTGAACTCAGGGACACTCAACCACGGAGCCACATCCCCAGCCCTATTTTGTTGTTTGTCAATTTTTTGAATTGGTTCTTTTGTATCAATTTCATTGATTTGAGCCCTAATTTTAATTATTTCCTCTCTTCAACACCAATACTTTTGGTGTTGATTTGTTCTTCTTTTTCTAGGGCTTTGAGATGTAATGTCAGGTCATTTATTTGTTGACTTTTTCTTCTTTTCATGAATGAGCTCAATGCAATGAATTTTCCTGTTAACACTGCCTTTATAGAGTCTCAGAGATTTTGGTATGTTGTATCAGAATTCTTATTTACCTCTAAGTATTTTTTAATCTCCTCCCTGATGTCTTCTGCTATCCATGCATCATTCAATAGCTTATTATTTAGTCTTCAGGTGTTGAAGTAGCTTCTATTTTTTATTTTATCATTGCTTTGTAATTTCATTCCATTTGGTTGAAAGAATGCAGGGTAGTATCTCTATTTTTTTTGTATTTGCTAAGACTTGCTTTTTGGCATAACAGATGGTCTATTTTAGAGAAGGATCCATGTGCTACTGAGAAAAAAGTGTATTCATTCATTGTTGGATGAAATATTCTATATGTGCCTGTTAAGTCTAAATTATTGAGTATATTAATGAGTTCTATCATTTCTTTGTTTAGTTTTTGTTTGAAAGATCTATCCAGTGGTGAGAGAGCTGTGTTAAACACACCCAGTATCATTGTGTTGTGGTCTATTTGATTCTTGAAATTGAGAAGAGTTTGTTTGACATACATAGATGCTCCATTGTTTAGGGCATAAATATTTATGATTGTTACATCTTGTTGATATATGATTCCCTTAAGCGGTATGAAATGTCCTTCTTTATCCCTTTTGACTAACTTTGGTTTGAAGTGCACTTTATCTGATATGAAGATGGAAACCCCTGCTTGTTTATGGGGTCCACAGGGGTGGTATTTTTTTCCCATCCTTTCACCTTCAGTCTGTGGATGTCTTTTCCAATAATATGAGTCTCTTAAATGCAGCGTATTGTTGGATTTTTTTTTTTAAAAATCCAATCTGCCAGTCTATGTCTTTTAATTGATGAGATTAGGCCATTCACATTCAGGGTTATTATTGAAATATGATTTATATTTCTAGTCATTTTGGTTTGTTTTGGTATTTTACTTGACTTGCTTTCTCATTTGATTGGTTTTTCCTTTAGTGTATTTCCTCCTTTTGCTGATTTTCATTATTGTTTTTCATTTCCTCCTCATGGAATATTTTGCCAAGAATGTTTTGTAGTGCAGGCTTTCTTGCTGTAAAGTCTTTTAAATTTCATTTGTCATGGAAGGATTTTATTTGTCATTAAATCTGAAGCTTAATTTTGCTGGATATGAGACTCTTGGTTGGCATCCATTTTCTTTCAGAACTTGGTACATATTGCTCAGTATCTCCTAGCTTTAAGTTCTCGGTTGAAAAATCTGCTGAGATCTGAATTGGTTTCCCCCTATATGTAATCTGAAACTTTTCTCTTGTGGCTTTTAAAAGTCTATTCTTATTGTGTATGCTAGGCATTTTCATTATAATGTGTCTTGGTGTAGATCTGTTGTGATTTTGAACACCAGCATCCTGTAAGCCTCTTGTATTTGATTTTCCAATTAATTTTCATGTTTGGGAAATTTTCTGATATTATTTCATTGAAGATATTGTGTATTCCTTTGATTTGTATCTCTGTGCCTTCCTCTATCCTGATAAACCTTAGATTTGGTCTTTTCATGTTATCCCATAATTCTTGGATGTTCATGGTTTCTTATCATCTTCACTATGTGGTCAACGTTATTTTCAAGAGTATATTTTGTCTTCATTATCTGAGGTTCTGTCTTCCAAGTGATCTAGTCTGTTGGTGATGCTTTCTATTGAGTTTTATATTTGGTTTATTTTTTCCTTCATTTCAAGGATTTCTGTTTGTTTGTTTTTTTTTGTTTTTGGAATCTCTATTTCTTTCTTGAAGTAATGTTTTGACATCTGTATTTGTTCTTTCATCTCTTTATTGGAATGATCAATTGTTGCATGTATTTGTTCTCTTATGTCATTGTTTGATCTGCAGATGATTTAATTATGTACATTCTGAACTCCTTCTCTGACATTTCATCTACTGTGCTGTCAAAGGATTCTATTATTGTATCATCTTGGTTTGTTTGGGGAACTTTCTTCCCTTGTCTTTTCATACTTCCATGTGTCTTCTCTTCTAGCAGTGCAGATTACAGTTTCTACGCTATAATCTTATAGTGTCCCTGCAGGTTACTGATGTCTCACCTTTAAGTGGGAGATCAATATTAACAGAACCCAATGCAAACAATATATAGCCTTGAACCAAATAGTTTAGACAATTACAATTTTTTCACAATAAACAAAAATGTTGTGTTCAATTCTTATTTGCACTATAAACAGTTGGCTTGCAAGGGATCTACACTTTCTAATGGTGGACAAAGACAGAGATAAAGGATAGCGTAGGGTGTGATGTTGATGAGGTAGAGGTAAGAATACAGAGGTATTAGATCATAGGGAAAGTGAAAGATAATCAAAAGAAGTTAGCTGTTAACAGGAGAAAAGAGAGAAAGAGGTGACCCAGTGTAAGACTTTCTCCTGCCTCTCCAACAAGATGGTGGCTATTAGCACACCTAGCAGAAATACCTTTGATGTAAGCAAGCCAGCATGGATTTTGGTGATGGTCTTCTATGTCCTGGCTGTTGTCCCTAGATGGAAATGGCCATGTCTGTAGTTGGTGGCAGGGTGGTGTCAAACCCATAAGTACCTTGGTGTTGAGCTTCCAGTCACCACTTGCTGTCCCAAGATAGAAGTTACTGCAAATAAAGGTGGTGGTGGCAGCAGCAGGGATAACCTGAGATGGTGTTGGAGGTGTCTCAAGATGGCAATGACCATTTTTAAAGATGAAGCTGAAAGGGCAAGCTCAATGATGGCTTTGGGCATTCTATTTGGAGATGCAACACTGTGGTGTGTGGGCATGGTCCTCAGTGTGCTGGGCAGTCCTGTGCCTGGGCCTGGGCTTGAACTCCTGCCAGTTGGTGGGGCTGTCCTAGAACTAGTTTATCTCTATGGTGTTTGGCAAGACTCTCCTGGGCCTCTTTTTAACCCATTGTAAAAGGAAAATTGTATATAGGAAATAATTTCAAATACTTAGAAATGTAAGAGAGAATTTTTGCCTCAAAGAAGTCTTGGAATAGGGTTGAAATCTGAGTAGGAAGACTGCTTCCCCACCTCCCCTCCAAAAAAACCCCCAACAAACTGGAAAACATACATTAGTGAAAATGAAAGTATTAAAATTGGGAAAAAAAGCATTTTAAAGTGAGAAATAACTAAAGGAGAAAGGGAAAATATGAACACAGATTGCCTCTGGGGAAAACTAGGGGCTGAGGGACTGGAGCAGGACAGAGAGTGTATCTTTCTCCTTTCAAAAATATTTAAATTGTAATGGTGTATGCAGCCCATAGAAACTAAGTTCTCTCATTGCCTGTGTTTGCTTTTGAATTTATTCTCTTGGGATTTCCAATTTTAAAATAATATTGCTTGCAAATAATAATTTTACTTTCTAAACAGAATTATTATATGCCTGCAATTTCTTCCCTGTTTAATGGCATTTGCTAGTAATGCCAGTACGATGCAAGACATTCTGTTCCAGTTCCTGACTTTACTAGGAACAACTCTGTATTGTTTCCTGACATTAATATTAATTTGGGGCCTGAGATTTTTAAAAATTTATATTGAGATGGTCTGAGGATGTAGCTCAGTAGTAGAGCACTTGTCTAGTATGCATGAGACCCTGGAGCTTGATCTCCAGCATTACAAAACCTTTAAAAAAATTTTTTTTGAAGAAAAGCCCATCTTTTCCCCTTTTATTATTATTGTTTTTTAAGGAAGAAATGGTTGTTGAATCTGTCAAATGTCCTTCCATGTCTAAAAATAAAATAATGCATTAATATGATCTATTATTGAAATGTTATTAGTATGATCTCTTTTTTTTTAATTTTTGGTTGTTAATAGACCTTTATTTAATTAATTTATTAATATGTGGTGCTGAGAATCGAACCCAGTGCCTCACACATGCTAGGCAAGCGCTCTACCACTGAGCCACAACCCCAGCCCTTAGTATGATCTCTTAATCTAATAAATAAGTAAATCTTATCCTGTTAAACTATCCTTACATTTCTGGAATTAATGCCACTTGAAATGATGTATTATTCTTTTAATATACTACTGAATTTAGTTTTATAATTTTTTCCCATTATGTATTAGTGAGTTTAGTATATTTGTGTGTGTGTGTGTGTGTGTGTGTGTGTGTGTGTGTGCATATATGCAAGAGCAGGAGAGACACAGAGATGGAGAAGAGAGTTTTGATATAGATGTTACATTTGTTGAATAAAAAGAAAATTAACAAATTTTAAAACATTGCAATTCTCTGTTCTTAAAAGTTGTAACCTATGGAATACATGGCTCGGGTATATTTAGAGACACTTCCACCTGAACGACATCCCAACACCCCCTCCCCTTTTTTTGAGACAGGATCTAAATTGCTGGGAGTCTCACTATGTTGCTGAAGCTGGCCTCAATTAGCAGTCTTCCTGCTTTGGCCTCCCAAGTCACTGTGAATATAGATGTATGCCACCATGCTGCACTATACCTACCAATTACCTAATTATATTTTAAGTTATACTTAAGTGATAATTTTTCTTTAAAAACTCATTTTATATTTTCCTAGAAAAAAATACTCATGTTAGTACAGCATGGTAGTATAGACCTATATTCCCAGTGACTCGGGACACTGAAGCAGGAGGACTGCTAATTGAGGCCAGCTTCAGCAACACAGTGAGACTCTCAGCAACTTAGGTAGACCCTGTCCAAAACCCAAAAAGTGGGGGGTTGGGATAGAGTTTAGTGGTAGTGTCCCTGGGTCCCATTCCCAGTACCAAAAAAAGAAAAAGGAAAAGAAAAGAAAAGAAAGAAAGAAAGGAAAGAAAGAAAGAAATAAAATGAAAAATACTCCTTCCCTTTGGCTAGTTTTGCAAATTTATTTGCCTGAAGTTCAGCAAAGTAATCTCTTAGGGTAGTTTTAATTTTTTGTTTTTTCTTATTTTATGTTTTGTATTTTATTCCTCCATATTCACACATTTTATGCATTACATTAGCTGGTAGTTTATTTTATTATTTTTTTCCCTAAAATAGCTAGCTTATATATTTATTATTTCTATTTTTTTCTGGTTTTCTCTTTATTAATTCTTTCTTTTTTTCTTTGAATTATTTATGTTGCCATTTTTCTAAAATTTGAGATAAGGACTTAATTTTCTTTTTCTTTTTTTTTTCTTCTTCTTCTTCTTCTTTTTTTTTTTTTTTTTTTTTTGTGGTGTCCCGGGATTGAACCCAGGGCCTTGTGCTTGTGAGGAAAGCACTCTACCAACTGAGCTATATCCCCAGACCTTTAATTTTCTTTGATTAATACCTTTATGTTTTGAAAACTTTGGGATTTGGATTAAAAGAAAGTGTGTTCTCTAATTTTACTATATGTGTGTGTGTTTACATATAAACATAAATATAACATATATGTGTATATATATAGTATATGTATGTATATACATATATATATTACTGGTAGTTATTTAGTAACTTTCATACTTTTTAATCCACTTGGATTTTCTCATGGTCTGCAAGAGGCATCTCTTACATTTATCAAACTTCTATTTCTCATAATATTTCCTGTGTTCTCACTTGTGAATTATCTTGCAATATTGTTTTATCTATAGTTTTTTAAAATCTAATTTATTTATTCTACTTAGGTGTACATGATAGCAGAATGCATTTTGGTTAATTATACACAGATGGAAGACAATATTTCATTTCTCTGGTTGTACGTGATGTAGAATCAAATCATATATGCAATCTTACATGAAGTTAGGGCTCTGATGTCCATCTCTATCTTTCTTGTCCCCATGCCCCCTTCCCCTTCCTCTGCTTTGACCAAAGTTCCTCCATTCTTCCCATGCCCGCACCCCATTATGGATCAGCATCCACTTTTCAGAGAGAACGTTCAGCATTGGTTTTTTGGGATTGGCTTACTTCACTTGGCATGATTCTCCAACTCCATCCATTTACCATTTATTCTTTTTTATTGCTGAGTAATATTCCATTGTGTATATATACCACAGTTTCTTTATCCATTCATTTATTGAAGCACATCTAGATTGGTTCCACAGTTTAGCTATTGTGAATTGAGCTGCTATAAACAAGTGGCTGAGTCACTGTAGTATGCCGTTTTTAAGTCCTTTGGGTATAGACTGAGGAGTGGGATAGCTGGGTCAAATGGTGGTTCCATTTCAAGTTTTCTAAGGAATCTCCATACTGCTTTCCAGATTGGTTTTACCAATTTGTAGTCCCAACAGCTATGTATGAGCATGCCTTTCCCCCCAACATCCTTGCCAACACTTATTATTGTTTGTATTCTTGATAATTGCCATTCTGACTGGTGTGAGATGAAAACTTACAGTAGTTTTGATTTGCATTTCTCTAATTGCTAGAGATGTTGAACATTTCTTCTTATATTTGTTGATTGATTGTATATCTTCTTCTGAGAAGTGTCTGTTCAGCTCCTTAGTCCAAACCCAATCAATTTATTGATTGGGTTGTTTGTTTTTTTGCGTGTTAAGTTTTTTGGGTTCTTTGTATATCCTGGAGATTAGTGCTCTATCTGATGTGTGTGTGGCAAAAATTCATTCCCAGAATGTAGGCTCTCTGTTTACCACATTGATTGTTTCTTTTGCTGAAAAGAAGCTTTTTAGTTTGAAACCATCCCATTTATTGAGTCTTGATTTTACTTCTTGCGCTATAGAAGTCTTGTTAAGGATGTAAGTTTCTAGTCCAACATGATGAAGATTTGGGCCTACTTTTTCTTCTATTAGGTGCAGGGTCTTTGGTCTAATTCCTAGGTCCTCAATCCACTTTGAGTTGAGTTTTGTGCATGGTGAGAGATAGGGGTTTAGTTTCATTTTGCTGCATATGGATTTCCAGACTTCGCAGCACCACTTGTTGAAGAGGCTATCTTTTCTCCAATGTATGTGTTTGGCACCTTTGTCTAGTATAAGATAACTGTATTTATGTGGGTTTGTCTCTATGTCTTCTATTCTGTATCATTGGTCTACATGTCTGTCTTGGTGCCAGTACCATGCCGTTTTTGTTACTATAGCTTTGTAGTATCATTTAAGGTCTGGTATTGTGATGCCTCCTGCTTCACTCTTCTTGCTCAGGATAGCCTTGGCTATTCTGGGTCTCTTATTCTTCCAAATGAATTTCATGATTGCCTTTTCTATTTCTATAAGGAATGATGTTGGGATTTTAATTGGAATAGCAATGGATCAATATGGCACTTTGGGCAGTTTGGCCATTTTGACAATATTGATTCTGCCTATCCAAGAGCATGGGAGACTTTTCCATCTTCTAAGGTCTTCTTCAATTTCTTTCTTTAGTGTCCTGTAGTTTTCATTGCAGAGGTCTTTCACCTCTCTTGTTAAATTGATTCCCAAGTATTTTATTTTATTTTTTGAGGCTATTGTGAATGGGATAGTTTTCCTAATTTCTCTTTCAGAGTATTCATCACTGATATATAGAAGTGCAATTGATTTATGGGTGTTGATTTTATATCCTGCTACTTTGCTGAATTCATCATGGTGCACTATTTTTTTTAATGTTTTTGTATGTGATTTGCCAAGATTTTATTGAGAATTTTTGCATCTATGTTCATCAGGGATATTGGTCTGGAATTTTCTTTCTTTGATGTGTCTCTGTCTGGTTTTGGTATCAGGGTAATACTAGCCTCATAGAATGTGTTTGAAAGGATTCCCTCTTTTTCTATTTCATGAAATAGTTTGAAGAATATTGGTCTTAATTCTTCTTTGTAGGTCTTGTAGAACTCAGCTGAGAATTCGTCTGCTCCTGGGCTTTCCTTGGTTGGTAGGTTTTTGATGGCATCTTCTATTTCCTTGCTTGAAACTGATCTGTTTAAGTTGTGTATGTCTTCCTGGTTCAGTTTGGTTAGGTCATATGCCTCTAGAAATTTGTTGGTGTCTTTGGGGTTTTCTATTTTACTGGAGTATACATTTTCAATAGTTTCTAATTATCCTCTGTATTTCAGTAGTGTCTGTTGTGATATTTCCTTTTCATCATGAGTTTTAGTAATTTGAATTTTCTCTCTCTTTTCTATTCGGATGGCTAGGGGTTTGTCAATTTCATTTATTTTTTTCAAAGAACCAGCTTTTTGTTTTGTCCATTTCTTGAATTGTTTATTTTGTTTCAATTTCATTGATTTCAGCCCTGATTTTAATTATTTCATGTCTTCTACTTCTTTTGGTGTTGGTTTGTTCCTCTTTTTCTAGGGCTTTGAGATGTAGTGTCAAGTTATTTATTTGTTGACCTTTTCTTCTTTTAATAAATGAGTTTAATGCATTGAACTTTCCTCTTAGCACTGCCTTCATGGTGTCCCAGAGATTTTGATATATTGTATTGGAGTTTTCATTTACCTCTAAGAATTTTTTTTTTTTTTTTGTACTGGAGATTGAACTCAGGGGCACTCGACCACTGAGCCACATCTCTAGCCCTATTTTGTATTTTATGTAGAGACAGGGTCTCACTGAGTTGCTTAGTGCCTGACCGTTGCTGAGGCTGGCTTTGAACTCGTGATACTCCTGTCTCAGCCTCCCTAAGTGCTAGGATTACAGGCTTGCGCCACCATGCCTGGCTTACCTCTAAGAATTTTTTTCTCTGATGTCTTCTGTTATCCATGCATCATTCAATAGCATGTTTTTTTAGTCTCCAGGTGTTGGAGTAGTTTCTGTTTTTTAAATCTGTTGTTGATTTCTAATATCATTCCATTATGGTCAGATGGAATGCAGGATAGTATTTCTATTTTTTTTGTATTTGTCAAGGCTTGCTTTGTGGCATAACATATGATCTATTTTGGACAAGGATCCATGTGCTGCTGAGAAAAAGGTGTATTCGCTTGTTGATGGATAGAATACTCTATATATGTCTGTTAAGTCTAAATTATTGATTGTTTTATTGAGTTCTATGGTTTCTTTCTTTCATTTTTGTTTGGAAGATCTATCCAGTGTGGAGAGAGCTGTGTTAAAGTCACCAAATATTATTGTGTGGTGGTCTATTTGATTCTTTTAGTTGAGAAGGGTTAGTTTGATATACATAGATGCCCCATTGTTTGGGGCATAGATATTTATGATTGTTATATCTTCTTGATGTACGGTTCCCCTAAGAAGTATGAAATTTCCTTTTTTATCTCTTTTCACTAACTTTGGTTTGAAGTCCACTTTATCTGACATGAGGTTGGAAACTCCTGCTTGTTTATATTGTCCATGTGAGAGATACATTTTTTCGCATCCTTTCACTTTCAGTTTGTGGATGGCCTTTCCTGTGAGATGAGTCTCTTGAAGACAGCATATTGTTGGGTCATTTTATTTTTATCCAGTCTGTCAGCCTATGTCTTTTTATTGATGCATTTAGGCCATTCACATTTAGGGTTATTATTGAAATATGATTTGTAATCCCAGTCATTTTGGTTTATTTTTGGTTTTTACCTTGACTTTGTTTCTCCTTTGATTGACCTTTCCTTTAGTGTAGTTCCTGTCTTTGTATATTTTCATTGTTTCTTATCATTTCCTCTTCATGGAATATTTTACTGAGAATGCTGTGTAGTGCAGGCATTATTGCTGTAATTTTTTTTTAACTTTTGTTTATCATGGAATGTTTTTATTTTATCATCAAATCTAAAGCTTAATTTTGCTGGATGTAAGATTCTTGGTTGGCATTCATTTCCTTTCAAAGCTTGGTATATGTTGTTCCATGATCTCCTGGCTTTTAGTATCTGGGGTGAAAAATCTGCTGAGATCTGAATTGATCTCCCCCTATGTATAATCTGATTCTTCTCTCTTGTGGCCTTTAAAATTCTATCCTTATTCTGTATGCTGGGCATATTCATTATAATGTGACTTGCTGTAGATCTGTTGTAGTTTTGTACATTGGGTGTCCTGTAAGCCTTTTGTATTTGATTTTCCAATTCATTTTTCATGTTTGGGAAATTTTCTGATATTATTTCATTGAAGAGATTGTGCATTCCTTTGGTTTGAAATTCTGTTCCTTCTTCTATGCTGATAAATCTTAAATTTGGTGTTTTGATGCTATCTCATAATTCTTATATGTTCTGTTAGTGGTTTCTTACCATCTTCACTGTATGGTCAACTTTACTTTCAAGATTATATATTTTGTCTTCATTATCCAAGGTTTTGTCTTCCAAGTGATCTAGTCTGCTGATGATGCTTTCTATCAAGTTTTTTATTTGGTTTATTCTTTCATTCATTTCAAGAATTTCTGATTGATTGTGGTTTTTCCCACAATCTCTAGCTCTTTCTTAAAGTAATCTTTTGTTACCTGTATTTGCTCCCTTATCTCTTTGTTGGTGTGATCAATGGTTATCTTTATTTTCTCTCTTATTTCTTTGTTGGAGTGATCAATTTTTGCCTGTATTTGCTCGCTTAAGTCATTCTTTACTTCACAGATATTTTAATTACAAACATTCTGAATTCCTTCTCTGACATTTCATCAACTGTGCTGTCAATGGATTCTATTATTGTAGCATCTTGGTTTATTTGGGGCACTTTCTTCCTTGTTTTTTCATGTTGATTATGTATCTTCCTTTCTTGCAATGCTCATCTGAGGTATTGTGGTTTCTATCCTATAATCTTGTAGTGACACTACAGATTATCTGTATCTCACCTTGGAGTTCACTTCCAGTCCCCTGCAGGTGTCCCCAGATGGGCACTACTGCCACTAAAGACGGTGGTGGTGGTAGTGGAGGTAACTTAAGATGGCAGTGGGAGTGGCCCAAGATGGATGCAAACACTTTCAGAGATGGGGCTAAAAGAGTGGGACTTACAATGGCTTTGGGCTGATTGATTGGAGATGCAGCGCTTTGGCAGGCCACTGCCTCCAGGCCCTGTCTGTTGATCCCAGGTAGAGGATAATACATGGGAAGAACTATGGGGATGGCTGCAGTGTACAAGATGGATACATGAAGGAAGCAACAGCATGGATCCCCACTCTGTGCAAGGGCAGCCCTGGGCCTGGGCTCTCACACAGACCTGTGAGGGAAGTCCTAGGCCTGATCTTGGCCTGGACTCCCTCAGGGATTCCAGGTGGTGGGTCTGGCCCCAGGGCCTTGACTCCTACAGATCGGCAGGAGGTCTGGCTCTGAACTGGGGGCGGTACTGGGCCTCAGTCACAGGGGTCCCCAGAGGCAGTCCTTTGCCTGGGTCTGGGTTCCCCTGTGGGTCAGCAGATTGGTGCATAGCAATCTCAGGCCTGACCTTGGCTAGGCTCCTGTGGAGGTCCATGAAGGTGGTCCTGGGCCTTGGCCTGTGCTCCTGCCAGTTGGCAGGGGCTCTGGCACAGAACTGGGGGCACTCTCGGGCCCATCTATAGTTTTTATAACTATAATTCATTACTAAAAAATGATACATTTTAGCATCAAAGTGACTTTTTGGTGTCTCAGTTAATATTTTTTGACTTGAATTTCACCAGATCTGATAGTAAATAGTGACCACTACTTTCTTTTTATTTACATTTTCTTGATATTTGTGCACAACATTTGTTTTCCATTTTTCTAATTGGCTTTGTTTCAGGTATGACTTATATTTGGATTAAAGTTGTGTTTTGCTTTGTGTCCCACCCTGAAATCTTTTTTAATTGATGTGCTAAATCCATTTACTTTCATTATTACTGATTAATTTGATCTGAATTTTATCACAGTACTTTATGTTTTTGTTTTTCTAAGTTCTTTAAAAATAATTGATTATGTTGTCTGTTTAATTTTCTTTGTTTTTGTTTATAGTTCTTTTGATATTTAGGAAGATTTGTACTTTTAGTGTAGCCATATCTTTACAATTTGACACACTTAAAGCTCCTTTCCTTAGATGTTATATATTAGTTCCTATCACTTCATTTCAGCCAGTATTGTCTTTCTTAGTGTCTGTGGTCATAATTTACACACTTGTGTTGATTTTGTCAGCTACGAACATCTCTGACACCAATTTCCAAAGATGAAGCCATCGTCAAACTTCCTTACCTGTAGCCTTCTTTTGATTCTTAATTTTTCTTATTTTTTCTGTTTCTACATTGTTAGGGCCTGGTATTTCTATATTACATTCTTTATATCTATGACATGTTTTATTCTTAGTTCTATAGTAAAATGTGTATTACCACTAATCTTTTTTCTATAGTTTAATCAGTCATCTGTTGGTGAGATAAAACTCATCCTCTGTATTTTTCTCAAGAAGAACTCACTAGAAAACTATTTCCCATGTTTTTACATATTAAAACCTAATGCTCTGTAGACTTCATAGGGAGAGAGGGAGGGAAGTTTGGAGGGTACAAAATACTTTGTTCACATTTTCTTAAACTTCTTTTTTTAAAAGTGTTGTTTTAGTTGTTGATGGACCTTTATTTTATTTATTTATATGTGGTGCTGAGGATTGAACCCAGTGCCTCACACATGCCAGGCAAGAACTCTACCACTGAGCCACAACCCCAGCCCCTTAAACTTCTTATAATCTTGCTCTACTCTCTGTTGGAATTGTTATCAACAAATCTGAGGTAAACCTGATTTTTCCCCCATCTAATTTATTTATTTTTATTTTTTTAAATTTTAAATTTTATTTTTAGTTATACATGTCAGTGAAATGCATTTTGGCAGAATATACATACATAGAGTATGTGATATATGTACACAAAGAATGTGGTATATATACACAATGGAATATTACTCAACCATAAAAAGGAATAAAATAATGGCAATTGTTGGCAAATGGATGGAACTGGAGAATATCATGCTAAGTGAAATAAGCTGATCCCAAAAAAACAAAGGCTGAATGTTCTCTCTAATTTGTGGATGCTAACTCACAACAAGGGAGGGTAGGTAGAGGAAGATTAGAAGTCTTTTGGATTAGACAAAGGGAAATGAAGGGAAGGGAGTGGGGAACAGAATAGGAAGATAGTAGAACTAACTGGTGATAACTTTCCTAGCCCTGTATTTGTATACACGACCAGGGTAACTCCACATCATGTATGACCGACCACAAGAGTGGAACCTAAATAGAATAAATTATACCCCTTCTTATTTAACTTGGTCTTCCTGCTTGGTTGTCCCAAGGAATATTTCTTTACCTTTTGAAGTACAATAGAACATGTCTTCATGTCTACTCAAGTTCTGGGTCAATGTTTCAACATGAGAATTTGTGACTTGCTTATTTCAGAAACAAAAAGTTTACAATCTTTGCAAGATGTCCACGTGTAAATAATTGTTCAATTTCACTGTTTCTGTGTTCTTTTGATGACTTTTTACTATTTCTTTTTATCCTTCAACTTTTTTTGAAAAAAAAAAAAGGGTATGGTTTTTGCTTTTTAATGTGAGTGCTTCTCTTTTAGGCAATTTATTTGCTGGCACATTATAAGATCTACCAGTACTTAGTTCCCCAATTCTTGTTTAAGTTTTAATATTTTTTCTTTAAAAATTATTATTGTAACTTTACAAATTCATGGGACACTGTAGGATAATATAATGTTAATTACCTGTATTCATCAGTATATATTGTAACCATGTATTGAAATATCACATTGTGCAATTGTTACATGTTAATCAAAATATTGTTTAAATGTTTAAGGGTATGGAAGTGTTAACTACTTTCTGACAATTCTTTGTGTTTCCTCTTCTGTGGCTTCTTCTCAATCTTATCTGCATTTTGAGATCCTACACACTATGGAGTGTTCTCATACAGGTCTCTTAGTTTTACTAAAAATACGCTTTTATTGTTCTTATCCTCCTCCTCCTTCTCCTCTTCCTTTTCCTCTGCATGATTTCAAGAGTAGAAGAAAAATGTTGACTATGATGTCATTTTCATGTGGCAAGTTCACATTAGCCTATAAAATAAGTATGTACATACAATAATCTTCAAAAATGTCAAATATGGTTTTACTTTTATGTTTGAAACTTCAAGACACACTTGTTAATAATTGTCTCTTATGCTGTGACCTCTAACACCACTCGTCTGTTTTTAATTCAATCTTCCCCCTTTCCTCTTCATCTTTGTCTATAAGCACCATAGTAGAAATGGATGTAGAAGCGCCATGTTGCTTGGTCCTGAACAGTCATTTCCATCCTCCTTTGGTTTTTATGTGTCCCTTAGTAAGCAGTTTGCTAAATCTAGATCTCTCTCTCTCTCTCTCTCTCTGATTGTGGCCGTAGATGATAACTCTGATCTTCCCAGTAGTTGTTTCAATTTAAATCATAACAAAGAAAATTTATAACTCATGTGTGATTTCAATTTGCTCTGCTCTTTTGAAACTTTTTTTTGTTGAAGAATAATGAATATTGTTCCTCTTTATTTTCAATACATCACTTGCCACAAATATGACTCATCACTATAGCCCTGAGGATGGACTGTAATGAAGGAGCTGTGGTGTGCACCTCTGCACCTTACCTCGACCTTCAACTCCCAGGAACCACCCTCTGTCACCGTCCTTCCTTAGACAATCCATCCCTGCATTCCATCACCATGCAGGTGATGGTGAAAATCCAAATATTGGGAAAAAACAGAATCCTGTGAGACAAGACATGTGACCTTAGGCAAGTTACATGACCTCTCTGATCATTAAAAATACCGAATTTACAGGGTGCCTGGCCCCAGCGCCCACCCAGCCCCGCGAGACTGCTAGCAGTTGCTACTGTGGATGGACTGTCTCCTGAGTGGATCCCCGGCTATTGTTCTTTGTGGACCGCCTTCTAACACAGCAGAGCTTCCTACACACCAGGGGGCACAGGTGAACATCTGGGAGCAAACTTTGGCCACGGTGCAGCACACGGTGGAACAGCGACTTCACCAGCGGCTCAGAGTTTCACCCTGCTATGGGACCAACACCCAGGACACCAGCAGGGAAAGTCCAGCAAACAATGGACAACGCCACCTAATGGAGGTGATAGGAACCATACATGTTTATTTACATTGAGACTTTTAACTTTTTTTATGCTTATTTTTAATTCTATCCTTTATCTTTTTCTCCTAATAGTTCTATTGTCTAATCTTTTTGTTTTATTTCTCTGCTCTCTTCTTCTTTTCCTTCTTTCTTTTTCTTCCCTTTTTTCTCTCTCGCTCTTCTCCTACCCTCTAATCCCCAACAGTTGTGACATCAAATATCTGCTATACAGCAGGATATGGTAGATTGGGATTTCTGAACTGTATACTAGAGTGGTATAATATAGTCTTATAAATTCCAAGTGCATATGTTTTATTTGTCTTGCTATCATCTCTCCTCACCATATTCTTTTCTTCCTCCTTACTGGTCTTCCCCAACTCTATGTCGCTCTTTCTAGTAACAGCCAACTCCTCTTGGATTCCTTTCTTATGCTCTCTAAGATTTAATAACCATATCCTTACTTCCTACTAGCCCAACATTCTGTCCTACAGCCTACCCTCAAGTTTCCATAGCCCACCAAAAGATACTATAAACCCTTGTGCAAATGTATTGGTTACATAATAGATTGTAAAGGAACACATAATTGCTGTATATCATGACTAAACTGTAAATGTATTTGGGAGCTGTTAGGAGCTACTTGGTTTGAAACTATATATTGCTTGTATTGAGATCAATCAATATTGATCTCCCCTTTAAAGGAGAGGTAACAAAACCCTGCAGGGAAACTATATCCATATAGGAATAAAAACTGTAACAACTTGGATCAGCAGAGCTAGAAGGAAAAACACCCAAACATCATGAGAAAACAAGGGAAGAAAGTGACTCAAACAAACCAAGATACCACACTATTAGAATCCATGGTCTGTACAGCAGGAGGGATGACAAAACAGGAATTCAGGATGTACATAATTAAAATGTTCAGTGACTTAAAGAATGATATAAGAGAGCAAGCCCAGTCAGCAAAAGATCATTTCGATAAAGAGATACATAGGCAAATACAGGAAGTAAAAGATCATTTCAATAAAGAGATACATCGGCAAATACTGGAAGTAAAATGTCACTTCAATAAGAAGATAGAGATTCTGAAAAGGAACCAAACAGAAATCCTTGAAATGAAAGAAACAATAAACCAAATCAAAAACTCAATAGAAAGCATCACCAACAGATCAGACCACTTGGAAGACAGAACCTCAGATACTAAAGACAAAATATTTAACCTTGAGAATAGAGTTGACCACACAGTGAAGATGGTAAGAAGCCATGAACAAAACATCCAAGAGCTTTGGGATAACATTAAAAGACCAAACTTGAGAATTATTGGGATAGAGAAAGGCATGGAACTCCAAACCAAAGGAATGAGCAACCTATTCAATGAAATAATATCAGAAAACTTTCCAAATATGAAGAATGAATTGGATAATCAAATTCAAGAGGCTTACAGGACACCAAATGTTCAA
>CM053404.1:33626463-33705463 GCA_028644305.1 Xerus rutilus
GGTGGAATATTATGCCACAATAAAAGAGAATAAAATTATGGCATTTGCAGGCAAATGGATGGAATTGGAAAGCATTATGCTAAGTGAAGTAAGCCAATCCCAAAAAACTAAATGCCGAATGTTCTCTCTGATTAGTGGATGCTGATACATAAGGGGGGTGGGAATGGGAAACATAAGAGAAATGGAGGAACTCTGGACGCAGCATGGGGGATGTGGGGGGTGGGAAAGGGGAATGGATATAGTAAAGATGGTTGATTGAGATCGTCATCACTACCCTTGGTGCATGTATGAAGACACAGTTAGTGTGACTTTATCTGGTTTGCAACCAGAGAAATGGAAAAACTGATCTCTATATATGTACTATGACTTGAAATGCAATTAAATAAACTAATTTAAAAAAAGAAAAGAAAAGAAAAGAAAATACTGAATTTCCAGGGTGGGTCTGAGTATCAAGTGACAGTGTGTTTAAACAGCCTGGCACTTAGGGGTTCATGAATGCTTCTTTCACACAGAGTACAGTAATTGGCAGCAGCAGATTAGGATCACCAAGTGCCAACTTCATTTTTGTTCATCTGTGATGGTATGGCACAAATCAGACATAGCAGAATAGAGACCTAGTAAGTTAGATGTCAGGAAGTTAAATTATCTGAAATATATAATAAAGAGATAAAATGTTGGAAATATATATAGCAAAGAGACAAGATATATGAACTGATGATACCCAACCATTTACAGGTATAAGGGACAATATGAGCAAGATAACTTGAGATATCACAAAGACACTACAGAAATCCAATGAGAAAAATTTTAAAAGCATTCAGAGAAAAGACACCTTTTCTTGAAAGAAATGACAATTAGAATTATTGAATATCTAATGAAACAACCATGGAAGGTGGAAACCAGTGGAATGATGTTTTTGGTGTGTTGTTAATAAATAACCACCAGCCTGGCTTTTCAACTTGTTTAAAATACCCTTTAAGAATGAAAGTGAAGTAAAGGGATTGTAAGAAAATGTGAGACATTTTGTAATCGGCACATCTCAATGAAGGACAACTCAAAAAGATGTACTCCATGAAAGAAAAAATTTATATTAGAGAGCAGATTTGATATTTGGGAAAGAAAGAAAGAAAATGTGAATGTTAAACATGTGGCCAAAAATAAGATAGTTGAACTCCACAGATGAAAGTATTTTAGCAGTCAATAAACATGTGCAACGACCCAGCCTCATTAATCATCATGGCACTGCACATTCAAACAACGATGGAATACCACGACATATGCATTTGATTAGCAAACAAATATTTTTAAACCCCCCAAAATGACAATCTGAGTATTGAGCAGGATTTGAAGCAAAGACAGAGTTTCTGGGAGTATATATTTCTTAAACTATCTGGGGAAATCATTTGGAGCATATGGTAAAATTGAACTTATGGAGACCTTATGACTAAGAGATTCCATGTCTATGCATGTCTATGCATGTGCCCTAGAGGAATTACACACCTAGGCACGCAGGAGTGTGTACAAGAATGTTTGTAGATCCATTTTTCATTCTAGCTTTAAAATGAATATAAGCCAACGGTCCATTATCAGGAAAATGAATACATGAGTTGGCACTGAACTCACGCAGTGCATTATAGTACAGGGACAAAAATGAACACAAAACAGACATGCAATGACAGGTGAGACTATTACTTAACATTGGGGAAAAATGGAATACATATGATAACATTCTATTTATATGAATTTCAAAATGGGCACAGATCAACTGTATGGTTTAGGGATACATGCATCACAGTAAAGATATAAAAGACAAGCCGGGTGCGGTGACTCACGCTTGTAATCCCAGCACTCTGGGAGGCTGAGACAGGAGAATCATGAGTTCAAAGCCAACCTCAGCAACAGCGAGCTGCTAAGCAACTCAGTGAGACCCTGTCTCTACATAAAACACAAAATAGGGCTGGGATGTGACTCAGTGGTAGAGTACCCCTGAGTTCAATCCCTGGTACCAAAAAAAAAAAAAAAAAAAAAAAAAGATATAAAAGACAAAACAAAAAATTCCCATAAAAGCAGGTAATATCTACCTCTAGGAAATGGAGATTATTCTGGTCTAGAAGAAATGTTCCATTCAATTCTTGACCTGATTGGTAGTTATATGTGTGTTCATTTTTAACTGTTAAAATATGATTTTCCATACTCTATGCTCTTCCTTATACCCCAGTTCTTGGCCCCCTTATACTCCCCAGAGGCAATCCTTATTCATATTTTCCAGTTTATTTTCCCTTTAATCCTTTAGTTATTTCTCACTTTGTTACCTTCCCTCCCAGTTCTGATACTTTCATTTACTCTATGTATTCCAGCTCGCTGTTTTTCTTTTGAGTGAGTCTGTCTGCTCGGATGTCTTTCATTGAGGTTGGCTACTCTGGTAACTCTGACTGGGAAAGAACTGGGAAACCCTAGTCCAACTACCTTCAACCTGAGGCAATTGTATACCCCAGGGAACATTTGGCATTGTCTGTGGATATTTTGGCAGGGAGAGGTACTGGGGATTGAACTCAGGGGCACTCAATCACTGAGCCATTTTGCTTTTTTTTTTTTTACAGACAGGGTCTCACGGAGTTGCTTAGTACCTCACAGTTGCTGAGGCTGGCTTTGATTGAACTCCTAATCCTCCTACCTCAGCCTCCCAAACTGCTGGAATTACAGGCACGTGCCACCTCGCCCTGCTGTGGACATTTCTAATTATTGTGGTTGGAGGAAAATACTGTTATCTTTTAGGTAGAGGCCAGGGATGTTGCTAAACATTTAAAAATGCACAGGACAGCCTCCCACAACAAAGAATTATCTGGCCTGAAATATCAATAGTATTGAAGTTGAGAAATCTTGTTCTAGTCTATGGCAACTCTAGTGAGTTCAAGGAAGGAAAAAGATTTAAGCCCTAAGACTTTAAAAAATCACAGTCCATCAGTGTCTGGAATCACTCACTAGCAACCTTTGGCAATTCTTCAGTCACTATCAAAGCTTTTGTTTTCAAATTCTCACAAAATGGGGTAGAGAGAGAGAGACGCCATGTTGGATTTTAATATACCAGCATTGGGTGCTTGTAGTGGGTATGGTGGAGGGATGGGTTCCTGAAACTCATTCAGTCCCACATATTTTCTTCTCCTCCTACAGACTCCATCAGGACTGCTTCTCTGCTGTAATTTTATTTCCAAAAACTCCTGTGCCTGTACTCTGGACATGGCTACAGATTTCTGCAGAGAGAGAGTAGGCAGTGATTGTCTTAAGAGAATTCTCTCTCCTTTTTTTTTTTTTAATCTCATTCTCCTTGTTTCTTTCCTCTGCTTTCTCCTTAATTCCTAAAGTCCATCTATTTCTCCTAGTTTCTTTAGGTCTAATTTTATGGAGGGAGCCAGCATCCCATGATAACTTATTTTTTTCAGGCACCCTGGCTATTAGATAGACATTAGAAATTAGATTGGCTATTATGCAGTGTCTTTGTTTTGGTAAATATCACGCAATGATCCCTTGAAGATCAGTGGATATGGGGACAGTGTATCTGCAAGTAATAAAAACAAAATTATTGTTCTGTTCTCTTGGCTAACTTTGCTTGTTTCATTTTCCTTAATAAGTCCCTGAGGTATAATTGACTTTGGAACTATTGCTGAGAAATATGAAACCAAATGCTTTAGTTAGTTCACACAAAAAAATCTCTGGCTGCTTGTGGGGTTGTGATAGTGTCAACCTGGCTGGGCTATGGTGTCAGGTTGTTTGGTCAAACACCAGGCAAGATGCTGCCATTAAGGTATTCTGTACCTGTGATTATTACCGTCAGTTGGCTTTAAGTAAGAGAGATTAATTACCACTGATAATGTGGGTGGGCTTCATGCAGTTATTTAAAGGCCTTGGGAACAAAAACAGGTTTTTCAGAAAAGAAGAAATTCTGCCTCAACACTGTAACAGAGAATGTCTGCCTGAATTTCCGAGCATCTGACCTGACCTACCTATTGAGGACTTGTCAGTGCTCACTACTGTGGGAGCCAAGTCCTTAAAATAAATCTCCCCACAAATATATACATATTATATTCTCTTTCTCTGGAGAATCCTGGCCGATAAAAAGGTGCACAATGCATCTTTTATTGGAAGTGGAAAAGGCTTTTTCAATGTCTTTCAGATAAGGGTCTCAGATATCTGCTTACCAGGGATGAAAAGAAGCAGCTAGTAGTTTATGCTTAATAGATCCACCTCATTAGACAGAGGCACAATAGAATAACCTCCTTTGGAGCAGAATTCAAAACTAAATTTACCCAAGGTAAATTGACATTTAGATGAGAATTAGTAAAATCCTCAAATGTTTTTCCCTAGAATTTTTTTTGCATACCACTGGAAGCTAGTAGCCCTTGAAGGCCTGCACATCTTCAAATACATTCATCCTAACTTCCTTCATTCATTTACAAACCACTTAATGAGTAGGACAATGACTTTCCCTGCCCTGTTTACCACTGTATTACCAGCATCTCACACCATGTCTAGGTGACACTAGAGTATTTGTTGAACCAGTGATGTATAAATTGCCTTCTTACATGTTGATTGCATAAATAAGTAAATCAGAATATGTACAGAGGGTTTTTATCTTCCTAGCATGCCCAAGCCAACTCCTGGTCTAGACATTCATACTGACTTGCCTGCCATATCAGTGTGGGTGAAAGATGACCAGTGTGGGTCAAGCACAGTGATACAGGGAAGAGTCTTTAATATGTGAATCTTCAAGGGGGTAATTTGATCTGCAACATGTTCTAAGTGTATTGGGCTACAGAACTGTTTGCGCATAGAGCATCTATTAGCATCTCTTGGCAAGTGATAGTCCAACAGGAGTTTCTGGTTTATTTCTTCTTTTAGACTATCCTGCCCTTGACCCAGCTGCACTCCTGATGGGACATCTGCTTGGGGAGGAGTCACGGATACCAGGCTCTTTCTCTAGGGAAAAGGCGCTAGTGTCAGCTGTGGTAGCTGAGTGTTTGGTGGCTCCGGTTCTGTTCCAATCAGATGTCATTGCAGTCTTATTCTATAAGTGCAGTGACAAGGTACTCTTTTCCTCAGAGTGACAGTAGCCTTTCTTTTCAAGTGGACATCGTGGACCTCTGTCCACATTTGGACTCCTGTGCTTCATTTGAGGGGTGCACTGGGGTGGGGCTGTGAGTTAAGAGAGGTTTGCTTGAATCTCTGGCTGTGGTAGTGTACCTCCCTCCTCATCTCAACCCCATTCACTTTTCCAGTCACATTCTCATGGTGAATTGTCTAACAGAGAAGGAGGCTCATTCTTACTTGCATAAGTGGCTAGTGCAGTTGGAGAGACAATGAGATACAAGGTATTTCAGAGGAAATCTTCCACAGAATCTATAGTAGCCTAATTAGAAGGCTGCAGCTTGGCCTTAAGCCAAGCCTTTCATTTATAAAGTTTATTTTTCTTTACCCTACACCATATTGTAAAACTTAATAATTACCTTGCCAATCAGACTCATGATCCATCTCTGGTTTACTAACTTTCATATGCCTCCATGTTGTTCATTCCTCCAAAAAAGACCCAAAAGTAACATTTCATTTTACTATTTTCATTATATAAATGAAGGGGGAAGATGTGCTTTCTTGGTGGGGTTGTGTCAGAACCTGGGGGACAGTAAGACCCAGTGTTAATCCCTGAGTCCAGCCCAGTATCCCCTTCCTAATGCCAGAGTTCAGAGGTGTGTCAAGAGTGAACAGCTGTGTTTCTTGAAATCTATGTGAAGTAGGAAAGCAACATTTGACTTTTTATGACAGCTACTGATGGGTCATCGTGTCCTGATAAAATTTTAATGGGTTTTGCATTTTTTTGGAGTTGGAAGAATGTGTTTGGTGTAATAAGGTTGTCATGGGGAGGCAGCCAGCTTCCTATGAAGAAAAGTTTCAGCACTAAATTGGATCTCGAACTCCATGAGAACAGGATCCTTGTTTTCATCATCAGCCTATTCTCAAAACCTGGCAAGATGCTGGGTGTATGGAGCTCAATATGTGTCAAGTAAAAGTGAACCTGTTCACCCTAAACGTTCACTCTAAAAGTTCTAAGCATCTAGTTTATAGCCAAGATTCTGGGTTTAAACTGTAAACCCAGAGGAAAAGCTTCACTAGCAATTCCCATGAATAAATAGCCTACTTTTTATTTAACAAGGAGGAATATAGCTTACCCAGAATACCCAGTTTCTAGTTTTTCAGAACTTAGGGAACTGAATTAGAAGTTGGGTGGTTGCTACCTTAGTCACATTTACTTTAATAAATCACCCTCGTCTCAAGTTTGCTTCTCCAACCTGAGGTCCTCTGAGCTCTACACCCCACCAGTTGCTGCTTCCTTCATTGACGTCATTCATCTAAAGAGCCATTCCCACTGAAGTCATCATTCATATGGACTTAGACTATGTTCTTCCTCTTCACCCTGAAAGTTCATTCTCAAAGGGCCACCTGGGTTCCCTGATTGTCTAGCTCTTGCAGAGAATAAGACTGTTGTATTCGTGTGTCTCTGAAATCACATAGAAGGAACTATCAATATTCAGAGATCATTTCTTTCGTGATTTGTGTCTTGGCTCAGTGATGTTTGGTTACTCACTGAACGATGGTTCTCAGAATTTTTTTCTTCAGGATTTCGAGTGTAGACTCTGAGTGTCTTTCAAGCCTATAGGAATGCAGTGGTGAGGAAACATGAGGCTCACGTAGGAGGACAAGGAACATTGCTGGTCTTTGAGTCATCCTGTCTGTGTTATTAGAGTGGCCTGAAGATACATGGGGAAAACGAAAGCCACCTCTTCATCATCTGAGTCACGCAGGTGCAGACTTCGTTTTGCTTTTCCCATAAGCTCAAGTGGAGGTGCCAAATTTCAGATACTCGTGCTTGGTTGAACGTTTCATCTTACTGTACTAATTAACTCAAACCATATAAAAAGTATGATTTTCAATTTTAGTCCATCTAGGTATGATGCTTATCTTTGCATGCCTGGGTTCCTGGACACTGGTGTGGGAACTTATATTTTATATTGCATCCACTTAATTTGATCCTCTCCTTCAACTAAAGAGCGTTCTTTCCCCCCTAATGCTGCTACCATTCATAGCCCTTGTCAACTTGGCTTTGTGTTTCCTACACATTTTGATCTGCAGATTCTCTTGAACTACATGTGAGTCACAGATGGCACTGAGGACAGAGCCCAGTGATCAATCTCCCTTACTTTGCTACCCTCTGCAAAACAATTATTAATCTCCCAGGTCTCTCCTCTTGAATCCCAAATGCCTGGAGGGAGAAATAAGGAAAATAAATTGTCTGTGCAACCAAGAGGGAGAAAGAGAACAACTATTTGTTGAGTGCCTGCTGTATCCCCGGAGTCTAATGGGCCAGATGTTTTATGTTAATAATGTTATCCATTTAACCTTCATTAAAACTGAGAATGGTATATTTTACAGGTAGGAAAACTAAGCCTATGGGAAATGAAATACTTCGCTAAAATGTACTTTACAATTAAGTGAGGGAATGAGGATTCAAATGTAGGTTACCAGGTGCCGTGTTGGTCCTCTTTAAATTTCTTTAGATTCTTTATAAAACTTCATTGTTTCTCAAACTCTTCTGAGGATGTCTGTGGCTTATCTTCTTATCCTCTTGACAGTCTTTTGCAGAATGGAAAATTAATTTCAACAAATTCCAGCTTGTTAGTTGTTTCTTTCTTGTGTGGTGCCTTTGATGTTTCACCTAAAAAGTTATTGTCATTCCTCAAGATCATTTAGATTATCTCCTACGATATATACTGAGTTTTATATTTTTGTGTTTTACATTTCCATCTATGATCTATTCTGAATTAATTTTCATAAGGATGGAGTTCTGTGTATAGGTCTTTTTCTTTGGCATATGGATGGTCAGTTGTCCCAGCACCATTTGTTGAAAAGACTATTCTTTTATTGTATTGTCAAAGTTTGATTGACTATATTTTTTTGTTTTTTTATTTCTGGGATCTTCACTCTGTTCAGCTGATCTATCTGTGTATTATTTTACCAATACCAGGCTGTTTTTATTACTGTAGTTTTACAGTAAGTCTTTAAGTCAGGTAGTATTGTCCTTTGGCTTCATTCTTCTGCCTCACCTGTTTTTTTTGTTTTTGTTTTTTGGTACCAGAGATGGAACCCAGGGGCACTCAACCACTGAGCCACATTCACTGTTTACATTTTTTATATTCTATTTAGAGACAGGGCCTTGCTAAGTTGCTGAGGATGGCTTTGAACTCATGATCTTCCTGCCTCAGCCTCCAGAGCCGCTGGAATTACAGGCATGTGCCATGCTGAAATGAAATTCTTAAAATCAAATGTATTTGATCCTCTGTTTTCAGGTAATTTGTCCAGATGTCCTAGCAGGAGAGATTTTCTATTGATGCCGTATTTCACTCTGTGTGGGCTTAGCAAGCCTTATCAGGAATATATTTTTAAGTGCTCCATCTGGTGGGATATTCTCTAGAATTTATTCTCTTATCATCGTAGCTAACATTTCTTTTTAAATTGAATCCTCCTTCCTCAGATTTATGCACTTCCTCCATGTACACACACATTTGTAATCTCTCATCCTTATGTCAGTATCAAAGTCTTTTATAGATTGAGAAATCCAAGCTATTTAAACCTTTTGAAATTAATGGATGACTTTAAAATGATAAAATGGCAAAATAAAGTGCTAAAATTCCATGATATGTTTTAACTGGTTATATTTTTAAATGTCTTTTTCATATATACGTATAGATCATTGAACTGATTTTTTGGTAAGGTAATTACAGAATTTGTTTAAAATGTAAATTCTGATTGTGATACTCAGTTTTTCTGCCCAGTATTCATTCATTTCTTTACTAATACAAAATTTATTTTAGAGTAGAAATGAGACCATCTAAACAATTAAATTTCCCATGAGTAGAAAGTGGCTTATGACAATGTTCTCTTCAAAGGAGATAGCAGATGGTGGCTTGGGGGCGGAGAGGCATTCCCTCCCCCCCAAACCAAGAAGTAGCCTTTGCTTTCTGTCCACCACACTTCTGCTTCTTCCTAGCAGAAATTTGGACTTGAAGGTTCTAGTTGCCATGATTATCTCATCAAATATAGTAGAAAAGGAGAAAGGTCTTAGGAGGCAAATAAAATCCTCTCCTATTTAAGCCATTGTTTGTTCAGTTTTCTGAATGTGTGTGCTGCCAAACACATTCCTAAACTGAACATGTATTGTGTGATGAGTGTTTTCTGCTAGGTGTCTCATAAGACTATTCATGTGACCTCCATTTGAGGACACCGGTTAAATGGCCTTCTAATCCTCCTCTATCCCAGTAATTTGATTATTGGGAAAGAGAAACATTTTCCTTTTTTTCCTCTCCATTTTTTTTGTTGGTGTGTTATAGTTACACATATTGCATCCACTTAACTGGCGGGATCCGCATACTGGTGGGATTTGTTGTTACATATTAGGGCATGCACAAAATATAACAATGTAATTTGTTCAATATCCCTCCCCAGCTCCTCTCCCTTCTCTCTCCTCCTCACACCCCCAGATCCTTTCCTCTGGCTTACTGATCTCTCTTTGCTTTCATGTGATCATCCCCATACACATCTTTCTTTTCCTTTTTCCTCTCTAACTTCCACAAATGAAAGAAAACGTGTGACCCTTGACCTTTTGAGTTTGGCTTGTATCACTTAACATAATGGTGTCAAATGCCATCCATTTTCCTGCAAACGATGCAATTTCATTTTTTCTTTATGGCTGAATAAAATTCCATTGTGATGTACAATTAGAACACATTTTTTAAAACTCCATAGTGTTTATATACCACATTTTGAAAAGGAAACATTTTTCTGTTATCACATCTTGGTTGTGAATTCCACTGAACAAAATCCGGTTGCTAGTTATGGTATTAAGCCTGACTATGCTAAGACCTCAAATTCACTTTACTCATGTTCCCATTCTGTTCCTCAGCTGATAAACATCTATACCTGAAACATTATTTCTTTTTTGGAAGCATCATTTTTAACTCCGTTTATTCCCATTCAACTAATTCTTCCCACTTGATTTTTCCTCTGAGGCAACTTCCTGGAATTTCTTCCATTGATAGCTTCCTTCTTTACGGTTGATTCTTGAGGTTCTCCCTGCTTGCTGTCCCTCTCATCCCAGATTGTACAGCTTCTTTATACCCTAACACTGAAGAGGCAATGACCAGAATCTGCTTTCTTTCTTTTTCATATATATATATATATATATATATATATATATATATATATATATATATTGCTCCTTTTCTTTTGAAACTTTTCTTCTCTTGCTTTTTCCTGTTACTTTTTCCCCATTCTTGCTCCTCTCATATCCATTTATAGCAGTCACCATATCCCCAGCATACTCCCAGGGAAAAAAATGTCCTAGTCTTCGTGCTTTCGACGCAACTCTCATTCCCACCCCAGTTCTGTGCCTGATGCAATTTCTCCTCTAGTTAGTTCTCTTTTCTCCACCAGATTCTACTTTGCTGGCACCCACATCCTGTATTCTGCCTCCTCTCCTTTCCAAAAATGCCTCTGTAAGAGCCACTGGCTCTAACCATTACAAGTAGTCATGAGACCTCCATGCCCACATGCACTGCTTTCTGGCATAGGCAAAATGTTTTCTTCTTCCTTAAAACTCCCTGTTAGGTTGACTTTGCAAACAGTATTATTGCCAGAGATGTTATAATAACACAGAGTTGATGGTGGAAGTACAGCTAGAATTCCCAATCAAGAACTCTTTATTATATGACAGGGAGTCAAATCTTTACATCATCACTTCAAATTCCTGCCCTTTGTTTCATAAGCAGGTGATTATGTAAGTTGCGACGCTGACAGAGCAATGTTGGGACATGCTGTCTGACAACTGGCCTCTCTGTTTGATTACAAGTTCCTGTTTCCTGGCAAGTCTTGTTTTGCAGCTCATCTATACAAATGAGCAGAGCAGAGAGCCAAAGTGAGCAGAAAGCCAATAGATACAGGAAAAAATAACTCACCTTGTGGGTGATGTAAGTTCTTTCAGATGCTTATTCATTTTTTTTCTTTATGAAACTAGATTCTACTTTGTCGTCCAAGAGTTGACCTTCAGCCAGACTAGAATTCTAATCCAGTTTGCTTGATCACTTGCACTAGAATGATGAGTGTCTATTTTAACTTCTTAGTGGCATGCATAAAGTTGATAATTTTACTTGACACAAGATCTAGTTCTGCTTACATAAAGGAAATCACTAAAATTGGCCTTTCCAGAAAGCAGAATGGACAACTGCCCCTAAAAATTACCAAGTTGAGATTCAAACTTACTGTACTCTATCCAGAGCCAGTCCTGCCTCAGCCACTTGCTGAGAAGGTCCCCATGTAAGTCATTCATCATCAGTCTTTAGGATAGTTCATTAAATCTGAGCTCAGTGTCTTCATCTGTGAAAAGGGAATGATTGCAAGCTTGTTTTAAAACTAAATAATTTCAAGGCATACATTAGGTATACAATAGACATTCCATTCATTTTCTACCAAGTATTTATTGAACATCTACTATGAGCAGGCACAGTGATGGGGATGGAGTCTTTGTGCTTAAGGTGATTATAATTAATCTAGTGGAGGAGACAAAAATTTTAGGTAATCATACAAAAATGTAACAATTACTATAAAAATTGAGAAAGTAAACCGGACACAGTTTCTGCCACCTCTTAACTTGAGGTTCACTATTAAACTGAGAATAAATTAAAAGTTAGACTTTCTCTAAATATACTATGAGAGTAGTAACACAACACTTTGGCATTCATTTCTCAGCAGCAAACTGGGGCCATTGCAAAATGAGCTTATGATCTACATCAAAAACAAAATTAGATGTGTAGTGGGTGACAATTTGTTTCCCTTAGTCTTCTCAATTCAAATCAAACCAAACCAAACTAGCTAAAAAGTCAACCACCAAAAAATGTAAAACAAACAGTAAGATGTTTTTGACATTATGGAAAATGATTATGTTGACTCTTATTTCAAAATCAAATAATAATAATCTGAGTAACCAATACTTATTAAGTTCTTTTCATGCCTGGATCCCATCTAAGTGTTTTCACAGATGTTTCCACTTTCTTTTCACAACTCTTCCAGATATGCAGTTTAATATCCACATTTTACAGATGAAAGAACTCAGACTACCAAGAGTCACATTACACAAAAAAAGAAGAGCTGGTCTCAGGTAAAGAGCTGTAGACTCAAAACCCTTGGGCTATTGACCTCCACTTTCATAAAGCATTTGTCTAACAATAAATTTACTCATGAACTAAACTCAGAAAGAACTGAATTCTGTCTATGAGTAAATGTCAGGTGGGTCAAATATCTCAATATAAGTGGATACTGTAGGTTTGCACATGAAATGATAAGACATAAAAGAAATACTTTTGTACAATATTCAGAAATAAGAAGCCCTTTATAGGTATGATGTACAGCTCAAAAAAATAAAGTCATAACTGATAGGACTAATTAAAATGTTATTAAGGCAAAAGCAACCATCAATAAAATTAAAAGAGAGGTGGTAACTTAGAAAAATAATTTGCATTATAAATAACAAGATGTTGATATCTATTATATATAAAGAAAACAATAAGCTAATAAAGAAAACAAATAATCAAATGGAAAATTAGGCTAATAATATCAACATAACTGTTGTGGTAAAATCACTGGCTTACTGACAGTTCAATAACAAATCAAAATTGTAATAAATTATTTCTGAAATAATATATTTTCAAAAAATTAAAAATGTTAATGGCAAACATCAAGCACACAGAGTATCCAACTTTCAAATATTAAAAAAGTGTTATAATTTTAAACATCTTATTTGTTGAGATCTTTTTGTTCTAGAGTATGTGCTAATAACTATTCCTCAATCTGTGCCAAAATTTATATGTAAAGATTTAATATTATATTGCATGAAATAGAGAAATACAGAAAAAATAATGATAGCTGATCAAATAAATTATGATTCTTGTATATGATGGACTTTGCAGCCATTTAACTCAGAGCAACCTATATATTTTGATGAGTATTATTTTTTATAAAATTAAAAACCACCTTGCTGAACACTGTGATTTCATTTGTTTTATAAAACTGTATTTTTATATGCACAGAAAAAATAGCCTTAAAACACATATAATCAAATCTTAGTAATATCTATCAGGAATGGAAAGGACAGAGGAGGCATCTGTATCTACCTTTGTATTGTTTAAATGTTTTTAGCACATGCACATTTACACATGTATATTCCTCTACAAGCTTCAGAGATCAGTTAGAAATAAAACATTTGTTTCATAAAAGAAAAAGGACATTCTTTATTCAGGATTCAATTATTCAAAATGTAATTCTTTGTGCCACCATGAGTTGGGTGGTCATTTTTATTCTGTTATGGCTATTTTGGGCAATGCTTGAAGATTGCTTTCTCATTCTTTCTGAAGGTTTCAAAGGTCTGTCTGGTTTATCTTTTCCTGAAAAAAAATTGATAAGCTTATTTTATGTGACTGGCAATGAGAGGCGCATGTTAAAGAGGGAGCCCTGCTCACCTGCACACAGCCTGCCGCTCTTCCTGTTGATGCTACTCACTGTGCGTATGATCATGTCTCCAATTCTTCATTTTCACTCCCTGTGGAAATTACATTTCTTCTTAGCAGCTTCCAAGTTTTAATTGCCAAGCCTGAGACAGAAGAATCAGTCTTTTTCGAGTAGACAATGTTGTTCATTAAAAAACAACAGAAGCCAGGAGCGGTGGCACACGCCTGTAATCCCTGCACTTTGGGAGGCTGAGACAGGAGAATCGCGAGTTCAAAGCCAGCCTCAGCAACGGTGAGGCGCTAAGCAACTAAGTGAGACCCTGTCTCTACATAAAACACAAAATAGGGCTGGGGATGTGGCTCAGTGGTCGAGTACCCCTGAGTTCAATCCTCAGTACCAAACAAATAAAAAAAACAAAAAAACCCTAGAGTTTGATCAACTTTGAGTGGAGTTTTTAATAGCCAGAATAAGAGGTTCTGATGTTAGAAATGTTATTATTTGCAATGGACACAGGAACACCCCAAATTTTTCTTTTAAAAAAGTGATTTAATGCAGCTACATCAATGTTTATAGCAGCTCAACTCACAACAGCTAACTATGAAACCAACCTAGGTGCCCTTCAACAGATAAATGGGTAAAGAAAATGTGGTATATATACACAATAGAATATTACTCAGACTTAAGGAAGAACAAAATGATGGCATCTGCTGGTAAATGGATGGAGCTGGAGAATATCATGCTAAGCAAAACAAGCCAGTCCCAAAAAACCAAAGGCCAAATGTTTTCTCTGATATGCAGATGCTAATTCACAATAAGGGGAGAGGGCCTAGGGAAGAACAGAGTTACTTTGGATTAGGCAGAGGGAAGTGAAGGGAGGAGAGGGCGTACAGAAATAGGAAGGACAGTAGAACAAATGGGACATTATTACCCTATGTGCATATATGACTACATGACTGATGTGGTTCTACTTCATGTACAACCAGAAAAATAAGTTACACTCCACTTATGTATGATGTGTCAACATGCATCTACTGTCATATATAACTAGGACAAATAAAAGATAAAAAAGTGATTTAAAAACATCTCATTAAGAGCAAAACAAAAAAAATCTCATTATTATGATCAAGATGTTATAAGTAGTCTATGAAACAAGAAAATGTGAAATTTGGGTAGTATGAAGGGCAAAGGAAAGTGATTACTAAGGGTATCTATGCTGAATCGGAGGAAGGTCTCTAATCCTGTGTCAGGTTCTACTCTTGGTTCCACCTGGTTTTACATTAGTCAGTAATCTAGAAAAGCCCGTAAGTCATGATGATTGAGTTTGTGTATGGCATGAAACTGGGAGGAATGTCATTGGTGTCAAGTTCATCGGTAGGAATGGTATTGAAAAATCTCTTTACCTGCTCTGATGGAAAAGGCAACTAAGCTAAAAGTAAGATCTGCTCTGGGATCCCAAAAGGCATGTGCACACACTCAGAGTGAAGGAATGTGTGGTTTAGAACCAGGCTCTGGGACAAAATATTATGATCAAAATGCTTCAAAAACGTGATGTGACTACCAGCATGACTAATGCTATCAGGGGTGATCTTAAGACAGCGGGGTGATATTAAGACAGATAGAGGTCCTAGATATATATTTTCAATGTTAGCCACACATTTGAGTCACCAGAGAGTTTCAACAAAAGTCTAATTTAGTTGGTCGGAGTATGGAGCCTGGGTATGGAATTTTTTTCCCCCCATTTTTGTGTCCAAAATGAAGTTGTTAGAACCACAATAGCCTTTAGTTCTTTGGGTCTTAATTCATATATATGTCACATAGTAGAAACAGGTCATATGGAAAAACATAGGCATAATTGAGAATTATTAAAATATTTACAGCATTCTGGGAACCCAAAGTCGAAGGCTATTGAATAGTAATAGCAAGTTGATTCCATTCTTTTAAGGAATGGGAAAGAAAGATGATGGTATTTGGTAGCTTAGTTCAAGTCTTAACTTTCAAACTTACTTTTGTGACTTAGAAAAAAATGAGGTACTCTCTCTTAATCTTCAACTTTAAGATGAAAGTAATTATCAAGGCTGTTCACAGACCTGTGATGACCGAATCACATATACACAGTGTTTGTAATATTATTATTTTAGTTTTGACTAATTCCTTTAATAGAGTGATGGTGGGTCACAGGCCTTGAAATGTTAAGATCTGACATAAAGTCATTCCTGTCATAGAGTTCATTCTTACTTGCTCCTACATCATCTTCTGTCCCATTTCTAGCTGGCATTTCTTTATTTTATTTTATTTTTTTTCTCCTTCATTCTCTCTTCTCTCCTCCCCCTTCTTTTCTCTCTACATGTATCAATTTGAATAAAACATACGAGTTATTATCTAAATCTATATCTATATCTATCTATAGAAATCAGCCATAGCCATGTTATGCCTCATTCAGACCCATTTGGGGGGGGGCCATATTTTCCTTTTATATTTGTTTGAAATTCACTTGTTTAAATTATATCAAAATGTTCTCCCAACAGTCAACAGCTCCTCTCTGGTCAGTAGAACTGGGTCTTCCTCATTACAGTGGCACCCATAGCGCTAATGGTTTGTTTTCCTTGAAGCCATATGACTTGAAATCTGTAAGTAATTGATCTCAATCCTGCTGGAATCAGAAAGTCAGACTGGTTGAGACATTCAAGCCGAACCACTTTCTGTCTAGTTGATTCCCCCATGTGGTGATACATGTGTGGTTTTGTTTTTGTTTTGTGTTCTTTTTAAAGCAATGAAAACCACATGCCTTGCATTTTCAGCTTTGCAGGCTTGGAAATCATCATCAAGTAAAATCAGTCTCCCAACAAATAGGCCCATATTCCCCAAGGCTGTAACAAAATTTTTTGATAGAGCTAGTAAAATATAAGAACTATTAAAGGGCAAATAAATTTATTCCTCTTGATATTTACCTTCCATACCAGTCTTTCTTATGGAGTGAATAAATCAACTGTCAAGTGTATTTCCTAAATATCTTGATTAAATTATAATCAGGATTTATTCTAATTTTAAAAACATATAGAGCCCTAAACATATAGAGCCATAATGAGGCTAATTCTTGGGTTTGAGTTAATTCACCATAAAACGGTTTAGATTATATCATTACTTAATTTCAATTTGTTTGAGAAATTTCCTGTTAGCATAGTACTATAAACTATTCCTTTATTTTTATTGAATTGATCATGGTTAAATAGGATGATTCTCTTGAATCTGTTTAAAGAAGAAATACAGTAGTCTTACATTTGATTTGATTTGATTTTTAATTTCCAGTAGTGTGAGAGAAAAGGGAATTTCAGGTTTAACAAAAGAAACTGAAAGTATTTATTCCTTTCAGGGAACATAAATACAAATTTAAATTTGTGTTTAGAAAGGTAAATTTGTATTTAGACTTTTTAGAAGGTAAGCTTACTTTCCCAGGGCATAGGAACAATCTTGGAGCCCAGTTATCATATAAAACTAATGATCACAGAGTGAGAAGGTGAAGGGAGTGGTTCTCAGATCAAAATGCAGAAAAGGACAGAAGAGAAAGGTGAACAAATGAAGTGGTGATCACATCATGTCTCGTGTCTACATTACCAAGTCCATTTTCAAATTTGCAAAGATCCATGAAATAAAGACATAATTTTTAACTTATGACAACATTCTAGAGAATTGCCTATTTTTACATCCAGGAACCAATACAAAAGTTGGATATTATTTGAGAAACATTTTATCTTAAGAATTAATTTGAAATTAGTGATTTGAAAGTTCCCACTAAATGATGTCACAAGCTTAGTAACAATGTGCACTTATCACTGGCTGATGTTTTCACTTCATATAATGGATACTATTAACCAACAAGAGGGTGGGTACTAGTGACCTCTAATAATAATTATTAGTAGTAGTATTATTATTCCTTCTTCTTTTTTTAATAAAGAGAAAAAAGTTTGTCTCACAACTTTGGAGGTTCCAGTCTGTGATCAGGTAGACCTGCTCCTTTTAGGCCTCTGATGGGATGGCAATGGCTGGGAATGTGTGGTGGAGCACAATCTCATGGCCAGGAAACAAAACAGCAGGTGAGGAAGGGGTTGGTTTCTCCCAATCCTGTTCAAGGGCATGCCCCTGTGACAAAGAGATGGCCCACTAGGCCTCCCCGCCCACAGGTACCACCATCTTTCAGTAGTGCCAAGCTAAGGACCAATCCTTTAACGCATGGCCTCTGGTGGACTTTCAGAATCCAAACTACAGCACCAAGAAAGTTTTGTGCTTCCAGAATGGGCCGGGACAGGAGTAGGATAGATATTTCATTCTAAAAGGGAGAAATAGGAAAGAAAGGAATAATGAATCCCAAATAAATCCAAACCACAAGGGAGACTTCCTGAGATCTTAAGGCCCTAGAATAATCTTTTGGCTTAACACTCTGCCTTCCAGGCCCACTGGGGTGGAGGTCCTACCTTCCTGACCCTCTTTGCAGTGATCCTGTATTCTGGACCCACCAGATTGGCAGTCCTGCTCCCGTAACTTTGCCAGGCAACAGTTAAGTTCCCAAGACTCCAGGTAATCCCATCGCCACAGCTTTGGATGGCCTCTCCCCCCACAGCTTTCTTGGAGGTTGTCTGGTTTTTTGAAAACAAGGTCAGCCATCTTGTTTTCAACTGGAGTTGTGCCTGGCTTCTGTTAGTCCCATAGTTCATACTTACACTAATTTATTTCTTTATTTCCTTTGTATTGATTCTTTTTAGTTATACATAACATTGGAATTCATTTTTATGTAATTATAAAGGCATGGAATATAATTTGTTCTAATTCAGTGTCTAGTATTTTCCCTTTTTCCTCCTCTTCCCTACCTCTGTTCTCTTCCCTTTACTTTACTGATCTTTCTGTTATTTATTTTTAGTTTTTTTTTAAGTTAGTGTCTTGTGGATATGCTGGTGAAAGTCACTGTGGTATATTCATATATGTACATAAGCAATCTAATCTTCAGATTAGATTCATTCTTGCCTTATCCCATCCCTTTTTCCTCCCTATACATCCCCTTCAACTAGTCCACCAATCTTCTATTTTGATGGAACACACACAAACACACACATACTTCTCTCTTTCCTTCCTTTCCCTTCCCTTCCACTCACCTCTCATCTCCTCTTCTTTCCCCTTCTCTCTCTCCCCCACTTCTTATCTCCCTCTCCTCCTTTATTTTGGACTAGCTTCTGTATATCAGAGAAAACATCTGACTTTTGGCTTTCTGAGTCTGGATTATTTTACTTAGCATAATAGTCTCCAGTTCCATCCATTTGCCAGCAAATGTCATAATTTCATTCTTCTTTATGGCTGAGTAATACTCCACTGTATATGTATACCACATTTTCTTTACCCATTCATCTGTTGAAAGGCACTTATGTTGATGCCATAGTTTGGCTATTGTGAATTGTGCTGCTGTAAACATTGATGTGACTGTGTCACTATACTATGCTGATTTTAAATCCTTTGGATATATGCTGAGGAGTGGGATAACTGGGTCAAATGGTGGTTCCATTCCAAGTTTTCTGAGGAATCTCCATCCTGCTTTCCAGAGTGGTTGTGCTAATTTGCAGTCCCACCAACAATGTATAAGTACCTTTTTCCCCACATCCTTGTCAACACTTATTTGTATTATTGAAAATTGCCTTTCTAATTGGAGTGAGATGAAATTTCAATGTAGTTTTGATTTGCATTTCCCTAATTGCTAGAGATGTTGAACATTTTTTTCAGATATTTGTTGGCCATTTCTATTTCTTCTTTTGACAAGTTTTTGTTTAGTTCTTTTGCCTTTATTACTTGGGTTATTTTTTTTGAGTTCTTTATATATTCTGGATATTAATTCCCTATCTGAGCAGCAGGTGGCAAAGATCTTCCCCCATTCTGTAAGCTCCCTTTTCATGATCTTCATTGTTTCCTTTGCTGTGCAGAAGCTTTTTAATTTGATGCCATCCCACTAATTGATTTTTGTTTTTATTTCTTGAGCTTTAGGAGTCTTGTTAAGGAAGTTTGTTCCTGTACCAACATGTTGGAGTGTTGGGCCTACATTTTTTCCTAGCAGTTGCAGAATCTCTGCTAACCTGTAATACTTCTTTTTCTAATCCAATCATTCACCGAGCATCTTTGATGACTCTCCTTATCCCTCTGTCTCTAGCATTTTCTCTATCCTTCTCATACGCATCTGATGATCTGTTCTCTTATTACTGAGAAAGAAGGAAGCTACGTGGGCAGAATTTTCCTATACTGCCTACCTGCTTAGACCTGCTTTCTCTCCTTTGAAGGATGAGATGTCACATCTCTATTGCTAACCTCTTCATTTCTCTCCTGGATCTCATTCCCTCTCTCCCACTCAAAGACATGGCTCTTGCAATTGTGTCCTCTTTTTTCAGTATCACTTATTTTTCCTCCTCTTGCTGGATTATTCCAAACAGCTTCCAACATGCTTTAATGATCCCCACCTTCCCTAATCTGCCCCCTGCACACATTCTGCTTCAGTTCCTCCATTCCTCTCTTTGCAGCTAACTCCTTGAATGCATGCCTAAGATCACTGTCTCTAATACTTCTCCCTACAGATAGATACTACTTTTTAAGACTAATAAAGAAGAATGAAAAGGAGCACTTAGGGAAAAAGACTCATGAGAGAGCATTCTGTGAAGCCAAAGGTTGAATATGTGTCCAACAGAAGGAAATAATCTATTACTTAGGTATATAGAGTATGGTGGGCCCTGATCATTGAATGTGTCAGGGTAGGGGTTATTAGTGACCTTGAGAAGCTGTGTGTTGGCTGAGAGATGTGGATGAGAGCCTTACTGAATAGGTGCAGGGAGAAAGATCATATATCACACAAATGATTGCATAATTTCTCACAAATGTCAGATGCGATAAGAAACTGAGAAAAGGAGCAGATGTGCCTGAGTCTTCCTTGGCATTTGCAAGAGTGCTGGGAGATGTGGTGCAGAATCATAGTCAGCTAGCAATTTTGCAGGAGCAGACCCATGAGTAGGACTCCTTCAAAACACTAAGAAACTATTTTCTTAACAATGACACATTTATCAGAAAGAATGATAGATTCATGAAGATTGAGGGAGGAGCTTTACCCCAAAACAAGAAAGCAAGCAAGAAATAAAGAAAAGAAAAAACATCAATTTGGTTGTATGATGCAAAAGGAGGAAAAAAGACTAGCATTTATTGAATACCTGTCATGTACCAGGTATTGATCTACATGATTCATGTCTATCTGCAATTTCACTCTTGGAACCATCCTAGAAATACATATCACCTTTTAAAATCAAAAAGATACACGTGTGTCTCAATGTTTTTGTTTAGAAAGTATTTTGTCTATAAATCAACAACAAAAAAGAAAGTCTAATTTAAAAATGGACAAAGGGTTTATAGACATTTCTCTAAAAAAGAGACATAAGTAGAAGAATCCTAAATGTCTAAGAACATATGAATAGATAAAACAAATGTGATAGACACAAGACACATACACAATGAAATATTATTGAGCCTTAAGAAGAAGGGAATCCTGCCACATGCTACAACCTGATGAACCCTGAGTATCTTATGCTAAGTAAAATAAGGCAGTGACAAAAAGACAAATACAGCATAATTCCACTTACACAAGGTTCTAAAGTAATCAAATTCATAGAAACAGATAGGAGAGTGGTGGTTGCTGGGGCTTGGGGAGGGAAGGAGGAGACGGGGAGCTGCTGTCCTGTGGTGCAGAGCACAAGACTCTAGAGGCTGCTCTTCGACAATGTGCATGGGGGGTTAACAATACCCTATGGTATTAGACTTAAAAATGTAAGAGAGTAAATTTATGTGTTTTTTTAACCACAATAAAAGTTATTTTTTAAATGGAATTGAAATTAAATCATTTGATCTAACCTAGATCCTTCATTTTATATTTGACGAAACACAATCCAACAAGGAAAATTACTTGGTTCAATTCAGAGGGCTAAATAGACATGAAATTGTGGGAAGAACTCTGATCTTGGCATGTTCAGTCCAGTATCTTCTGGAGCGACACCAAGTCTCAGCTAAGTCAATGGACCTCAGAGAGCAAGCCACTCTGACTCACCTAGGAAAAATGATTTGTCTCCCTGTTCTCTCCCGTTGGCTTGGCAGTTAGCTACCATTCAGTTAACCCAATCTGATATCCCAAAAGGGTTAGATTTAACATGCTAACGGTACAGTCGCATCAACCCACGACTTCCTCTATTTTAGAATTTTCTGAAATGCACAGGTACAGGCAAAGCAGCCTCACAGGTCTTGTTTCGTCATCTCCAAATAAGAGTTTGAGACAGCCCCTGGTGTTAGAGTGAATTTGAAAAGTTAGTCTGTGTAAGGTAGATATGTTGGCGTGGTTGAGCCTGCATATGTACCCAGTTGCCTTTATTTTCTTTCACAAATCTATACAGATATCATATCTAATAACGTTTATCAATACAGGAACATTTAGTTATTCAGGTTTATTTAATTTTTTTTTTTTTTTTTGGTACTGGGAATTGAATCTGGGGGCACTCAACCACTGAGCCATATCCCCAGGCCTTTTTATATTTTATTTAGAGACAAGGTGTCACTAAGTTGCGTAGGGCCTTGCTAAGTTGATGAGGCTGGCTTTGAACTCATCAAAGTGATCCTCCTACCTCAGCCTCTACAGCCACTGGGAGGGATTACAAGTATGCACCACCATGCCCAGTTTATTTACTTATTTATTTTGGTGCTGGGGATTAAACTCAGGGCCTTTTGCACATTAGACAAGTGCCCATCCAGTGAGCTACATTCTCAGCAATAAATTAACATAATGTGCATGTTTATAAACACACACATTTATTACACCCTTTAGTATTTCAGTCTAAGTCCTTTGTGGACTGGAGGGCTATTTCCTACCAAGGATGCAGAAGGAAAAAACAATGGACTAGCATTTACCTCTGTGGTTCAGGAACTGGAGATAAAGAAAACAGTGCTCTTGAACATGATTCATTCAGAAATAAGACCAAGCATTCAGCTGAGACAGATCTACATTCACTTTTCAACCACACTGTGTGGCTTTGGTATGTTATATTTCTGGGAATTTTCTCTTTTAGGAACCACAATAAGATCTTCCTAATAAAATCAGATTAACAATTACTTATTGAATTTACATAATTCATAGTTTACATAAACAATTGCAATTGCCCTTTAGTATCAATAGGGAATTGGTTTCAGGACCTCTGCAGATTCCAAAACCTACAGATTCTCAAGTCCCTTATATAAAAGGACATAATATTTGCCTATGATGGATACAATTCTCTGGAATACTTTAAATTATCTCTAGATTACTTTAAATACCTAAAACTACACTGCCCACACAGCACAGCATAATATTCAGCCCATGGAAAATTCAAGTTTTGAGTTTTGTAACTTTCAGGAATTTTTTGCTGAATATTTTCAATCCAAGAAAATATTAATTTAACCTGCAGATATAGAACCCATGAATACAGCAAGCCAGCTATATACATATACAGCTGTGGTGGTCTCCAGGGTGGGACAGGGAAGGGATGATCGTGATGTCCAACTGGAGACCCACACTGGCAGTAGGGTGTTTGAAATCACAGCATTGCCTCACAGATGTTTTTCCACACATTTTGTGATCACTTACCAGAAAAAGGTGTGGCTGATTGGTTGATTAATTCTCTGCTTTGCCATTATAATCAATCCTCTATGGGAAACAGGTAGCCACTGGGATTGCAGACATAAACCACCGCACAGGGCTGGATGAGTATATTTTGTCCCCAAACCCTTCCTCTCTCTCTCTAGCTCTTCTCTCTCTCTGTCTCCTCTCTTTCTCCTTACTAGCTGCCAGGAGGTGAGATCCTCTGCTTTACCACCCTCTCTCTACCATGATGCTGCCTCACCACAGGACCACAGCAATGAAGCCAGCCAACCATAGACCAAAAACTTTGAAACTGTGAGCCAAACTATATCTTTTCTCCTCTAAGTTGATTTCCTACATATTTTGTTATAATGACAAAAAGCTAACACATGCCCTATCTGGGTTCAGAATGTTTTGGTCTGGCTTTGGAGGACTTTCAGTTTGGAATGTCTCCTCAGCTCTTTGACTATTAGGAAATTCCTCTTGGCATGACTTCCTTGTAGCTGACCATCCTCTTACAATGAATGCGGAAACAGAATCCCAGCAGCCAGATTCTGCACTTCTTAAATTATTGATCTGCTCCCAACTTTTCTATCACCAATGGCCATTTTTGTATTTTTTCTAATCTTAGGCACCTCAGAATTGAAAGGATTTTCTTTTGAAAATCAAACAAATAATTTGTTTAAATGTTTACCAGAGACATACATATATGCCAAATATTCTGACCAGCATATGTGAACAAATGCAGTTTGTTCTTCTTGGAAGAAGATCTTACAAGCAAATGGGGAGAGCAAACCCTCAGGCTGACAAAAGGACATAAAGTCAGAGGCTATGGCGAGGGAGGGAGGCTCCTCCTTCCAAATAGCCTGTGGCGTCAATGTCAAAATGTAAAACAAATTTTGATAAAATATTCTGCTAAACACACATTTGGTGTAGGCATACTAAATGAGAGGACCACCACTAAGGTTTTACATCCAGCACCTCCCTATTAGGTAGGTGTTAATCTTCCCACTCTCTAGATGAGAGCACTGAGATTCATTTAAGTGATTTCCCCCAAGGTCCCTTTCAGCTAGTTAAGGAGAATAGATCTTCATCTGCCCATGGTGCCGAATCCACGTTCTTACCTACTGTGTCACATTACATGAAGTGCTGGGAAAAGCTGGAGGACTTAAAGGATTGAGACCAAAATTCAGAAGATGCAAAATCAAGGCATATTGTGATTGCTGACCTTTTCTTCCTGGGATATCCTGTCAAAAATTCTTCTCTTCTTGTGTTTTTTTGTCCTTAAAGAAAATGTAAGAATAGAATTTAACAATATTGATGAACGCCTACAGTTAAGTTCATGGTTGCAGGACATAAAAATCCACAATGTCTTTGAGGTCAGGGTTTAGAAGATCAGGACAAAATAGGAAGCAAGTTTTAGGAAAAGGTACACTATAGGAGAAGGGAAACTTCATTAAAATGAATTAAGTGATTTAAAGAACTGCTAGAAATGTAACTTTTAAAACTTACCTTTCCCAGACATCTTGAAACAACTTCAAACGAGAGAGGCAAGAAGCTCTTGTGAAATGTGTCTCAGATCTGAAAAGATTCCCACCCTGAATCATGTGTCAAGGGCCTTTGGTTTCAGGATAAAAGCTGGGGTACAGGAGTGATTAGTTTAGAGGAAGTGGTGTCGCAGCATCATGAATTCCTGCTTGTGGGTCCCTGGGGATAGAATGAAAGGCATAGGAAGTTAGAATCAGAAGCCAGACGTTGCAGTTCTAAGCATCAAATTCCAAATGATTTCTTGCACAAGCTCATTTCTGTTCCAAATGAGTCCCAGGATAAGCAAGTCAGTTATGAAACTACATCAGTAAAAATGCATCAGTCTCCCTCCTCAGTTGGGTATTCTGTAAATATTCCATTTAGTCCCTCTGAGGAGGGTCACCTGGAGTGGAAGAAACTTGTGCCAGGTAAGTAATACCTGGATCTTGTACTCAGACCCCTGTAGTCCAGCTGTGAAGGAAGACATATAAATAACATACTATACTATGAGATAAAAATAAGATGGGACTATTCTGGGAATTCAGAGGAAGAGGATTTATTCAGATAAGAGAATCAGAGAAAGCTTTCAAGGAAGATTTTGTATTTGGGCTTAAAGGATTAATAGGAACTTTTAAGGTTTTTTTTCTGCTTATAAAATAAATATATGCTACCTTAGTCCACTTTCCATTGCTATAACTGAATACCTGAAACTAGATAATTAACAAAGAAAATAAATGTCTCAAAGTTCTAAAGCCTGAGAAGTCAAACTTCTCAGCATGATGCTAGCATCTGTTTGGCATCTGGTGGAGACTTTCTTGCACCATGACGTGGTGAAGGGCAGCATGTGGTGAGACCTCAAGTGTGCTAGCTCAGGTCACTGTCTTCTCCTAAAGCTACTAATGCTATCAATGGGGCCACATCCTCATTATCTCAGCTAATCCTAATAACTTTCCAAAGACTTCACCTCCAAATACCATTAACATATGAATTTGGAAATTGTTTCCAATACATGAACTTTTGGGGGACACATTCAAATCACAGCAAATGCTTACTACTTATTTTGAAACTATAAAGAAAATTGAAATGATTTAGAATTCTACACTAAAAGATAACCAATATTTGTATTAGGTATACACAATTCCAATAATTTTAATAAACATATACATATCTATACACACATGTACATTTCTTTTTTTCTTATGAGAATAGAAATTACAAGAAATTATATATCCACTTTTTTTACACATTTTTTTTCACTTTTCATATTGCAATAACATTTTCATGGTATTTAATATTTCAAAAATCATGATTAAACACCAGGTAGCTTCTATTACATTATCATAATTTGCACATTTTTATAATTTTTAAAGTAAATTTTCTTTGGTTGGATATTTACATTGTATAGAACTTGAAAATTTTATAAACCCACTACATTACACATATTTGTGTTCATCTCTATAATCGATCTTAGGATAAACTCCTAAGGAGTGGAACATAAAAAATAGATATTCATTTTGGCCAAACTAGAATGTATATTCCAGTCAGTCCTCTGTGCAGAGAGGAGCATGAATATGAGAAAGACAGCTAACTCAGAACGACTTGAATCAGGCCTGGTTCAGCTGAATAGCAACTGATTCCTTTTCTAGAACTATAAGGAAAAGGCTAGCCTAGTCCAACGTATTTGGAGAATAATAAAGAACCCACTCAGAGAAAAGCAAAGAATATATAATGGATGTGGCATGAGGTAAGCTGGGGAAAATGGTTGAATGTCATGGATGAGAGAACAAAATGGGTGTGAAATGCTTTAGGAAAATAAATTAATGTGAGTGGGTGGTGACATTTTTTCAAGGCTGAGAGAGTGGATTGAAGGCCAATTGTACAGGACAAAAGGTTGAAAAGGTGGAGAGGTGAGGGTGCTATTTGGGTCTGTGGGGTACTAGAGGGCTGCTCTGGTTAGTTCTTTCAATCTCTGAACCTGGATTTTCTTATCTCTGAGATGGAACTATTTCCACTCACCCTACAGGGATATCATGAGAACTAGGGATAGTATGTGCCAAGCACTTCCATGGTGACTTGATACATATTAGGACTCTATAAAGGCTGGCCTTTGCTTTTTCCCCAGAAAGCCAATCCATCTGCTTTACTATTAGAGGGAATAAGCAGCAACAAATCCTATCAATAAAAATTGGTTTTATTAAAGTCAGAAACAAATTGGCTGTCAAAACAGTCTGTAAGCCTTGCCCTAAGCTCTTTAATACTTGCAGCAACCTTCCAAAATAGTATTATTGTTCCCATTTTAGAAAGAAGGAAAATGAAACTCCGAGAATTCCAGAAAGCACCACTGGAAGATGGCAGGGCTAGGAGTGTACTTTTGCACAAGGTACACTTACATTCCATGAATTCTATTGCTGCAGCTGCAGTAGCAGGAAAAGGCAAGACATCTAATGTTCTAGAGAAAAGAAGCATGTGTTTCCTGATGTGCTAAACCAGATTATATTTTTGGAGCAGCCATACAATGTGACAGCCTTTATTTCCTATGCTCCCTCTGTAGGAAGAATCCCTAGAACTGTTTGTGAAGGCAGAGGAAAGAGGGGGTGACAGGAAGAAATGGATTGAAAGCATTACGCATTTCCTTTTCTGCTCTGACTCAAGTTCTCTGAAACAGACTACTTGAAAACACCTTGCCTCAGGCAAGCTGTCATTCTGACACTTCCCAACCACTTGACTGTGTGTTGTTACTCTGTCTTGGTAAAGCAAATAGTCTTGTTCAAGAGGATAGTGCTGGGTTCCCCAAAACATATCATTTGCAAAAAATGAAAGCTTGAGTGAAAGTGATCATGCAAACCTCTTTCAAATAGAGGCAGAATATAATATCGAATTTAAGAGATTTGGCATCAAACAGACTAGTGTTCAATTCACAGTTTTGCAACTGAATACCTCTATGTCCTTGGGAATGACTATCCTAGACCAGTGATCTTTCCACTAGAAAATGGGATCCTACATTCATTGAGTGATTATTGAACAACAATGTCCCATGCATTATTATAGGCACATAGGGTACAGTAGGGAACAAAGAAAATAGAAATCTTTGTCTAGTTGAATCTTACAATTAAGTTAAAATATCTATTAGGTAAGAAGTGCTAAGAATAAAACAGAAAATAGAAAAGAAAGTTGTGGAATTTTTGTGCAGAGGCAAGGTAGAAGGAATTTTCAGATGCCCAGGTCATCATACTGAAAAGTGACTTTTTGAATAAAGTGGTTAAGGAAATCAAGGAGCAAACTATGCAGATGGCTGAGGATGGCAAATAGGTGGTGGTACATACAAGCAAGTTGCTTACAAGAAAGATCCAGGCTACAGGTATAATTTACAAACCAGTTCCTAATTGATGATACTATAATTTTAAAGCCATTAAATTCATGAGGCCAACAGGGAGTGATTGTAGGCACAGGAAAAAAATCTCCGTCCAAATCCTGTACCTTACTTCATGTCATAATTTAAGAGTATAAAAGAGGAATTTCTGGAAAAAGAGACTGAGAAGAAATGGCAAGAAACATATGAGGATAACCAAGTGAGGGTGGTACCCTGGAAATGAAAATATATTTCAAGGCAGAACAATACCACTGCTGATACTGAAAAATAAGCCCTCCATTTAACAACATGGTGATCACTGGTGTCCTTGAGAAAAGTTGTTTTGGTGAACGATTAAGGACAAAACCCCTGCTTGGAATGGACGAAAGAAAGAAAGAAGACCAGTGTGCCCAGATACCTCTTTCAAGATGCTTTACTTTAAAGGAAATGAGAAGAAATGTGGCTACGATGGAGATAAGTAGGTTCAGGAGAAGGATTCTTTATATTTATTATTCTGATCCGGAAAAATAATTTCAAACATATTTATATGTTAGTGGGGGAAAAAATCCAGTGGAGCAGGAAAAAGTGATGAAGTTTCCAAATAATGGAATAGTATCTACATAGAATTGGGATAATAAGGACCATAAAGTTGTAATTGACCTTGTCTATGAAATACCTACTATAAGTCAGGTTCTGTAATAAGCTCTTTGCATTTATTATCACTCTCTAAAATGCCCTGCTTATTATTCCCATGTTGCAAATAAGGAAGCTGAGGTGTGGAGTGTTGGCATCTAAATGAAAAATTCTCAAAGGTAAGTGTACGTCTGAATCACTCAGGATCTTATTAAAATGCAGATTTTGATCCAATATCTCTGGGCTGGGATTTGAGGACTTATATTTCTAATAGGCTTCCAGGTGATGCAGATGTTGCTGGTGACCACACAGTGAGTAATGATACAGTACATTGTATTGATGGTACTGAGCTGCTGGTCTGTTTGATGAAAATCCCAAATTCTTTCTATTATGCCATGTGTCTTTCCATGATCTTGGTGGGGCCACAGATCAGAAAATCAAAGTGAAAGGGAAACCCACAGAAGCAATGGAGGAAGGAAAACAACCATTTTGTCTGCTCTCTTGCAAAAAGAGCCCTTAGGAAAGCGAGTAAAGGTGAGTTTGGAGCACAGAGCATGTGCTTAATGGCTCATCTGAAATACCACAATGCCCCTGTTGAGCCATTTCAGAGTGGCTGGGCCAGATAAGCTTTTCTATTCCTGATGAAGAGCTGGTTCAACTCAATTATTGTTCTTTATCTTCTTTATGGTCTTTGTCCCTATAGAACGACATACTGAAATTCTTCCCTCATCTGGACCTTAAATGGAAATATAGACCACTGGCCTTATTATAGTCAAACCTGAAAACTTGTTCTTTGCATCATCTAGGTGGTGCAAGGTGGAACACTCAGATGTGTGAATCAGATGCAGTTGGATTTAAATCCTGGCTCTGTTCTAGTTTGGATCCAGAGTGTTCCCCCAAAATCCACATGTTAAAGGCCCGGTCACCAGTGTGTGGAACAACTTGGAGGTGGTAGGACCTTTAGGAGGTGGGGCCAAGGGGAAGAAAGGTCACTGGGGGCATGTCCTTGAAGGGGATATTAGGATCCCCGCCCCTCCTCTTTCTCTTTTTTGTTTCCTGGACGCCTTGAGGTAAGCAACTTTGCTCTACCATGAACTTCCCATGATGATGGTCTGCCTCACCACAGGTCCAAAAGCAACAGAAGCAACCGACCATGGACTGAAACCTCTGAAACTGTAAGACAAAATACATATTTCCTTTTTCAAAGTTGTTTATCTCAAGTATTTTTGTTCTAGATGGAAAGCTGACTAATACACTCTGCTGTTACTAAGTGTGTGATCCGGGCACATTTTTAATCTCTATGCTCATCTCTAAGATGGAGATACTGTACTCTAATTTGACAGGCAGGCAGCACTGATCCAGGTCAAAAGCATGGCCATCAGGAAGATGAGCAAGAGCTCAATTTTAATGCCATGACTTCCCAGTAGTATTCTTAACTCAGCCAAGTCTCAGTGTGCTTCATCTTTAAAATGGGGAAAATAGTATCCTTACTTATGAGGTTTGTGTGGAAGAAAATTCCAGAAAATTGCAGAAATGTGAAGATACAAATAAGAAGGATGAAAATAATTAATTAAAATGTGATTTGCTTTTATATGCCTGACACTTTGCCAAATTTATTCATTGTGCAATTTGTTGTGCTTCTTTTCTTATTCTAAGTAAATATTCATTTTTACAACTAAGATAAGAATGAGGTGGGAAATTGAAATTTTCTTAAGCCAAAGGTAAAAACACAAACAGCTCAGAGGAAAAATTCTGAAAGTGAAATTCATGAAGAAAATAACAGGTGCCTTCAATATTATGGATCAAGTAGGATATAGAAGTAAATCATCAAAGGTCACTCAATTTGCAAATTTGGATTTATGAATCCATATACACTAACCATACTGTTATGGTTTGGATATGGGAACACCCCCAGAGGTCTTGTGTTCATACGGGAATATTCAGAAGTGAAATGATTAGATTATGAGAGCTGTAACCTAATCAGTCTATCCTAGTTTGAATGGACTAACTGGGTAGTAACTGCATGTAGTGGAGCATGGCTGGAGGAGATGGATCACTGGGGGTGTGCCCTGGAAGAGTGCATCTCCCCTGAAGCCCCTTCCCCTTTTTCTCACTGTTTCCTGGCTCTCATGAAACTGATCAGCCGTCCTCTGCCACAACCTCCCACCATAATGTTCTGCCTCATCTGGGGCCCAGAACAATGAACTCTGCCTACCGTGAACTAAACCTCTAAAACCATGAGCCACAATAAAATTTTCTTCCTTTAAGTTGTTCTTGCAGGTATTTTGGTTACATCAAAGAAAAGCTGACTGAAACATGTGCAAACTCTTTGAGGCACAAGAGTATTTGAACACAGAGTTACTTATTTAGCAATAACCAGTGATTTTCGCTAGAGAAAATGAAATGAACCCCTGGCATGGAGATATAAAAGAGTTGATCAGTTCATCATCCATCAAAACTTACTTTCCAAATCAGTAGCATTATAACAATGGTGAGATTACTTATTGTCCCTAAATCATCAGGCTGTTTGCTTTCTCTGTGGTTTGTTTCAGTCTGTTCCATCTGCCAAGAAAGCCCTTCCTCTGCTTCTTAATCACCTAGGTAACTAAATGCAGTGGCTACTCACCAAGACACGACTTCACAGGGAAGATCATGTCCCTCTTGCCAGCATCCTGCAATACCCTGGGTTGACCTTTACCTGAAGAATACCTCCCAATACTGAAGATTGAGTAGAAAACTAATCTTGCCTTACCATCAGCTCCTTCTGCCCCATCTGCCCTACTCAGTCCTCTGCTTTTTTCTGGGCAGCTGAGGTTCACATATTCTGTGATTTATTGATGTATTTGTATTTATTTATGCAGTCTTCTTTTGTGCTATTTATCTGTTTGTGTTTTGTTTTTCAAAACATTTTCTGAATTCTTTTGAATAGGTTTTAAAAATTATTTTCATTTTACATTCTATTGTGATTTGAAGTCTACATTTTATTTCTATTGTATTCCATTTGGTGGTCAAAGTTAACATTTCATAAATATATACATCACTTTAGAGAATCAAGAAAATGAACGTCTGTATTCTTTTCCTAGACTGTTCAATGACGTTAGTATCTTCATGAAGAATGCTTTAAATCTTGTCACCCCAATTTTGCATATCATTGCCCAATATATTATTTCATCTTTATCATTGTTATATGATCATTTCTGAATGAAATTTACTGTTGCCAAAGAGCAACAGACCATATATGAATGGGTCTAATTTGAAACTTTCTATTTTTTTCCATTAATTTACTTAAGCATAAATTATACAGGAAGCTGATGCAGGAGAATCTTGAGTTCAAGGGCCAGTCTTGGCAATGCAGCAAGTCTCCGTCTCAACAAAAAAATAAAAAGGACTGAGGATGTAGCTCAGTGGTTAAAGTGCCCAGTACCAAAACTAAAACAAAACAAAAACCAGTTCTTTCATAAACTAGTGGTTTTATATTTCAATGAAGTCAGTTTTATCAATGTTTTCTTTTGTGGTTCATGGGGATTAGGTCCTATCTAAGAAATCTTAACAGACTGCCAACATTTTCTACTATTTTTATTCTAAAAGCTTTATAATTTAAATTTTTAAATGCAAGTTTTAGATCTATATTGTTAATTAATGGCATGGTGTGAAGAGTAGAAATTCATTGTGGTCCATGTGTATACCAGATGTTTCCAGTATCATTTGTTGAAAAGACTATCCTTTTCCATTTCCCATTGCCCAGTTTCTCTAAATTTACCTGTACATATGTGTGAGTCTATTTTTAGGCTTTCAATTCTATTCCATTGGCCTATTTGTCAATTCTGACACTGTTTTCATTCTTGTAGTTTTACAATAAACTTTTAATCAGGTGGTATAATTCTTCCCACTTTTTCCTACTTTTCCTAAATAGTTGTGGTCTTTTAGGTATCTTGAATTAGTGTATAAATTTTAGAATCAGCTTATCTGTTTCTACAAAAAAAAACCTATTATGATTTTGATTGAGGTAGAAATCCAATTTTATTTTTTAAAATATATTAACTATTTTCCCAAAACACTTAAAAAAAATCCATCCCCACTGATTTGCACAACCACATATATCATGTCAAGTGTACACATGTATGTATATGTGCACACACATCTATATAAAAATTTATTTCTAGCTTATCTATTCTCTTTCATTGACATTTATTTTTCTTATGTGAATAATATCCTGCCTTAATCATTCAAACTATAATAATTCTAGATAGCTAGTAATGGCCATCTTTCTTCCTTATTATTTGTTTCTGAGGAGTATTTTGATGGCTGTTAGTATGTCTGTTTTTCACATTACATGGACAATTTCTAAAAACCCATAAAGAAAAAAAAAATTGGAATCACTTTAGATTCTTGCATGAATTTAAGGAGAATGAATATTTTTTATGATATTAAATCTTCTAATCAATTGAAATACTTTTATCTCTTCATTTGCTTATATTTTACTTAATATTTTCAAATAAATTTAAAAATGTATCTATAAATATCTTACAAATTTTTGTTAGATTTATAATTAGGCACTTTACAGTTGTGAAAATTATTGTGGTCGGCATTCTTTTTTCTAAAGATCACAGTTTCTAACTGTGTTGTTGTATTGAAAAGCAAAAGATTTATTATTCTGGTTTTATAATTGGCTAAACTTATAAATTGAAGTATCAAAGATTCTTTTGATTTTTTTAAGATTATAATTTTATTATCTAATTTAAAAGATTTTCATTTTATCTTTCTAATCTGTACTCTTTTGGCTTCTTACTGCATTTGCTAAGACTTCTAATACAATGTGGAAAAGTGAGGATGGTGACGAAAAGTACCCTGGTCTTATTCTGATTTTTAAAAAAAAAAGCTTTCAGCATTTTACTACTGTGTTTACTTTACCTACTCTTAGTGATGAATTTACCTAAGCCATTTGGTCATGTATAACATCTAGAACAGGTTATATAAGTCATTTTGAATATACTTACAAATAAATGTTTATTTAATAAATGAATTGTGCCCAGATTTGGTCTAAGACTTGCTTCTATTATGAATAAATGTTAACTTTTATCCCAAGGTTTTCTGCATTATTGAGTTTGTCATATTTTTTTTCTCCTTTAGTATATCAATGCGGTAAATGACACTAATTAATATTTCAATATTAATCTGATGTTACATTCCTGGGATAAACTGAACTTGGTCATCACATAACGGATGTTTAACAAGCTATACATTTGTGTTATTCAGCTTTCTGTTGCTGGGGAAAAAATACTTAAGAAAAACAACTTAGGAGGAAAGATTTATTTTGGTTCTTGGTTTCAGAGATTTCAGTCCTTTGTTGGCTGATCCCAAGGGTGAAGCAGAGGAAGGTGGCTTACTTCATGGCAGCAGTGAAGCAGAGAGGCAGGGGTAGGGGACAGAGACAAGAAGTACCCTGCCAGGGCATGCCTCCGGTGACCTGCTTCCTACAACCAGGCCCCATCTCCTACAGTTTCCACCACCTTCCAATAATCCCACCAAATTATTAATCTGTCAATAAATTCATCCACTGATGAGGTCAGACCCTTCATGATCCAGTCACTTCTAAAAAGTCCCACCTCTGAACATTGCTGCAATGGGAACAAAGCCTTCAACATATGAGCCTTTGGAAGACATTCCAGATCCAAATCATAACAATGTTATACATTACCATATTTAGTTATGTAAAATTTTATCATATAACTAGGTACATTATTCATATGCAGATGTTCCTCAATTTATGAAGAGGTTATATCTCAATAACACAACATAGGTTGAAAATATCATAAGCTGAAAACACATTTAATATATATATACCAAACCTATGGGATAGTGGAACTTTGCGTAACAGTACACACATTGCAGGTATCTGTTGTTGCTGAGCTATAATATTAAGTAGGTTCCATGTAGTAAGTGCATTTCAACTTTGGATATTTTCAACTTACCATGAGTTTGTCAGGACATAATCCATCCTAAATCAAGGAGCATCTGCAATTAGTTATGTAAGATTTTGTTTAGGAATTTTGCATCTATCTTCATAAATAAAATTAACCTATAGTTTTCCTTTTTTTAATGCTTTTTGAAAGGTCAAAATCTTCTCCCCTCAAAACAATTCCAAGAAAACCTGTTGATGAGACAATTCCTTATAGCAGTAAGAGAACATCGCTTCTGCTAAGTTTTAACAGTCTCTGAAGAGAGAAAGGTAAGGTAAGAATTTATTGAATTGGAAGTTTGATGTAAGGAGAGACTTTCAAAGCTGGTGGGGCTAATTAGGATTGGGTAAGAACAAAGATATAGCAGTTCACATTGGTGGAAAGATTCAAACAATTATAGTACATAAATGGACTGTTGAAGTTCACTGCTGAATGTTGCTGGATCTTTCGGCAAATTTCTGTAATGAAGAATCAGAAGACTATTTGTCTTGGAAGTCTACTCATGGAAAAAAGGTCAAGATAATGAAGGAAAAATGATAGAACTGTTATATTCACAGACTGTAAATGTGTTTTTTATTCAAGCTGAATACAGTGTGGAAGGGGTAGGTAGACAGGTTTTGTTCTTTGAAGCTTGGTTTCCAGACTGTGCTACTCACAAAAGGAGCTGTGATGTGTTCCTTCATTTTCCACACTATGGCGTACTTTGAATAAAATGAGAATTTTGTGTCCTTCAGTATTTCAAAGTCTTTGCCTTTTGTATCTGTCCAGGTGCTTTTCTGTGGGAAGATTATATATAGCATTGATTTAATTTTATGTATTTTTCTTTTTAATAAACAGACTATTTTTCAGAGCAGTTTTCATTCACAGATAATTGGGAAGAAGTTTCCTAAACATGCCATGGCTTTCCTTGCTGTCCCACACATACCACCACATACTATCAGTATCTCACACCCAACACCCAGTACTTGAGTACTTGACATCTAGACATTTTGCACCAAGTAATACTTTTTTTTTAAACCATTGAGGAACCTGCACAGACACATAATTATCACAGAAAGTACATACTTCATATTGGAGCTAGCTCACTGTTGGTATTGTTCTTTGGGCTTGAACAAATGTGTAATTGCACCATCAGCCATTATAGTATCATTCAGTAGTTCCACTGCCTTAAAAATCCTAGGTACTCTGCATATTCATCCTTCTCTCTCTACCCCAAAGCCCTTGGTAACCACTTATTTGTTTTTTTCTTGTTCAGTTTTAAGAGTTCTTTGAGCTGAATGCGGTGGCGCATGCCTGTAATCCCTGCATTTAGGGAGGCTGAGACAGGAGAATCGCGAGTTCAAAGCCAGCCTCAGCAATGGCGAGGCGCTAAGCAACTGAGTGAGACCCTGTATCTACATAAAACACAAAATAGGGCTGGGGATGGGGCTCAGTGGTCGAGTACCCCTGAGTTCAATCCCCAGAACCAAAAAAAATTCTTTGTAAGTTTTGGATAACAGTTCTTTATCAGATACATCTTTTGCAATATTTTCTCCCAGCGCATGGCTTGTCTTCTCATCCTCTTGACTGTCATCTGCAAAGCATATTTAATTTTAAAGAAGTCTAGCCTCTATATTATTTCTCTCATAGATTCTGTCTTCAGTATTGTATTTAAATTGGTATCCTCATTCCCCAGGTCATTCAGATTTTTCTCCTATTATCTTCTAAGAGTTTCATAGTTTTGCATTTTACATTTAGATCTATGATCCATTTTGAGTTAATTTTTGTGACGGGTATAATTTGTATGTTTAGATTCATTATTTGGCATGTAGATATCTAGCTATTTCAGCAACATTCATCTTACTTTCTTTTAAGCTGAAGTGTGTGTTTAAAAGGATATTTGTTTTATTTTTACCCTTTCATTTCTAGGTATTTAATAGTGGGAAGTTTTTCAGTGTATCTTTTCCATTAGGGTACTAGAAAAGGAAGTTCCCTATAAAGGAAATGGGTAAGGCACATGACTAGGAAAGGATACTGAAAGTTGAGTTGATTAGGGAAAAAAAGCAGATGAGTTAGTAAATTCAGCAGTTTGCTTGTTTTCTGTATAATTTGATTTCCAAGATTTCATTAGCAAGTATTCTAATTTACATAAAACCACAAACATGCTCTGTTATTACTTTGCCTTAGTCATGGGCATGACTTCTTGGGTTAGGTCCAGGTCTAACATCCGTGGCGAGTTCAGATCCTGTTTGTGGCTGGACTATGGTAGGCAGGACAGTTTGGGGTCAGGAAGTGGTGGCAATGTGACCAACAGAAAGAAGAATCCACAAAGTAAAAAGACTTGCCATGTTCTAAAGAGAGAGTTATCACTGTTAACAGTTAATTTTCAAGAAAAGGATAAGATAGGACTTACGAAGATGAAAAAGGAGTGTATTTTAAATATCTTACCTAACTCATTGTGCTAGAACTGCACAAATGTTATGTTTCATTGGAGAAGGCATCAAAGTACATATTTTAATTATGAATGAATGAATGTGCATAATGCAAAATATTGCAAAAGACTAACTTCTTCCAAGTTTGGGATAGAAGTCAATTGACCCTCTACTGGACAGGAGAGACTTGGCAAATCTACAGAAAACAATTTATTTATTTCAGTTTTTCATAATTTCATAGTTGCAAACTACATTTCACAGAATTATAATAGATAACTCAGGACAACGTTTTAGAAATCATGCTGAGCTTTCCATTGAAACATGGACTTCTCCCTATACAACCAATTTGAAACAGATCTTTTGTCTTGGGGAAAATTGTCAATCCATGAAATGAGGATAATTTACTAAAAAAGCTAAGCCCCTTCCAGCTCGGCAAGTCTGATTTTCTAAAGCATAACTGATCCACAGACGCAGTCCTAAGTGAAATGGAAAGGCAAATAAAAACACTTCCCCATCTATTCATTTTCCCTGTTGCCTCTTAGCTAGGACCCTTGATGACGGTCACATCCACCCAAATCAGTATTTATTTAACATTTTGGGCCACTACAAATGTATTTTATATTGGAACATGGTGTAATGAATTTTAGAAAAAATCTACCTTTGTCACGCAGAATACTGTCTTGTACTTTTGTGGGACCTCCTGAGCTAATGCTAAGACCCATTAGCAAAGTGGTTTTCAACCTAGGCTACACATTCTAATCAACCAAGGAACTTTCAGAACTATAGTTGCCTGGGCTTCCAGTTCCAAAGACCTGACAGATCTCTGGCTGGTGGCCTGAGTGTCTATATTATTAAAATCCTTCAGCTGATTAGCTATATAGCCAATGTTAAGAATTTTTGCCCTAGACAGAGCCACACTTTCTAGACCTATTCATTGATCCTGGCCTGTATTTGATGGCTAACAAAACTGTTAGCAAGGGGGCATGGTAATCAGGTAGACCAATCTTTGTTAATAAGAGGAAATATTCATTTTGCATTAAGGGAGGGCAAAGAGAACCTGTTCCTTAAGACAATCCTTATGGAATCATTCTAATTATTAAAACTTTAGGCATCTTACTGTTGGAGACAAACAAAATAAATCTATTGCCTATTATTTCCTCTAAAATGGAAGAATTGATTATTCTTTTTGAGCCAAGTTTCTTACATCTACAACACCTATGATCCTTTGATTATCAAAATATCATCTATTTGGCCTCCTAAATTTACTTAGTTTATGTTATAATTAGTATTCAACTTTGCATCAAGCTTGGAAGTTTATTTTATTTTATTTTATTGGTACAGTGATTGAGCCCAGGGGTGCTTAATCACTGAGCCACATCCCCAGCCGTTTTTTGCATTTTATTAGAGACAGGGTCTTGCTGAATTGCTTAGGGCCTCGCTCAGTTGCTGAGGCTGGCTTTGAACTTGCAATCCTCCTGCCTCAGCCTCCCGAGTGGCTGAGATTACAGGCATGTGCCACAGTACATAGCTGGAAGTTTATTCTTGAATCTTCTATTTGCCATCTTTATGAGTGGTAAAATATGACATCCTTGTGTTTCATCAAATAATTTTATTTTCATCAAATAATTTTATTCATTTCTGTTTTCTCAGTCTCATCTCACAAAGTTGTTGAATAAAGATGTTTAAAATATAACAAGATATAAAACTAATAACAAGACTTCAAACTTTCTTAGAAGCTCCCTGGTTTACTTGCCTGCATTCAGACCATCATGTTTTTATGGAACACTGTTTTAGGAACTACATTACAAATGTAAATGGGACACAATTCTTTTTTCTTTTATATTATATATAATTGAGTTTTATTTACTTATTTTTATGTGGTGCTGAGGATTGATCCCAGGGCCTTACACATGCTAGACAAGCACTCTACCACTGAGCCACAACGCCATCCCGGGACATGATTCTTACAGACAAGTTGTCACAGGTGGAATGATAGATAGGAAAACAGCAGCTGTACAACATGGTAACTGCCATACCAGAGTCCAGAGATTGAGGCCAGAGTTTCCTTGGGACATCTTTTGAGTCTTCCTAGGGAACCTGTTGAAATGTGGTAAAAACTCAGCTGATCACACTCTACCCTGGAGACTTGCTTGAGTACTGAAGCTGAGCAACTGTCAGTGTGATTTTCTTTATTCTTATCACATCTATTTAATGAAAATTTTTCTTCAAGCACTCTGTTCTCTTCATCAAAACTCCATTTGCATTCCAAGCTATTGTCTAACCTTTTAATCTGAGGTACCTTAAACATTCTAGAAATTTCCTAGCAGGATAACGACTTATTAAAGGGAGAGTGAGTGAACACTGCCTCTCCCTTTTAAGGCCATCCCCTTCCAGAACATTGCCTTCGTTTTTCACCTACCCCAGGAGTGTCCACGGTGGGGTGGGCTTTAATCAAGGCAATTGTGCTTCCATGAAGTAAAAGATGACTGGATCAAGTGTGGCAACCAAATAGTAATAAAACAGAACTTTAGTTTAAGGACTTTAGACATTTCATAAACAATTTAAATTTCCTAAGAATTTAATTTAACTCTCCATGGAGTATCTGTATTGGGTATAGTTTCGATCTCAGAAAACTTGTCCTTTAGATAGTGATGTGAGATTTGGGTTTGATGTGGTGTCATTTGACCAAGAGAATCAGATATATAACTAAATCCTACCTTTCAAGTAACAAAGATTAAGTAGCAGAGGACCAAGGACAACAAAAGCCACAATAGCATTTAATTTATCTTTATTTTGGATACAAAACCACAACCCACAAAGCCCCGATAACCCAGAGTTGAGAGAGTAGCCTGGCTACACAACCTCTTCCTTGTTCCTAGTCTTGATGCTCAAAATCATGTTTGTCCTCCATGCTGACAAACCAGGGGCACTGCCCTTTAGGACACATCTTAGACAGCTAACTCATTACTTGTAAGACGAAGAGTCTATGGGATGGAGAGAGCCATCTTGGATAGCACAGGGCGTTCTGATAGGCAGGACGCTCACAGATACTCTTGCAGAGTAGTCTAGGGTAGGCCAGTGCTGCAAAAATTATGCATCAAAGACGAAACTTTCTTATTTTTACTTGAGGGTATGTTTTAGTGCATATTCAGGAAAATAGAGGCAAATTATCATACCTGTGATTTTTCAAACGAGGCTAAATATATTTAAGTCAAGAAATTTAAAGAAAAATCAACTTAAATAAAATATATTAGGCAAATAATAGAACAAATGGAAGGTGATGTCATCCTTAAGGGCTCAGGTTGTGAAGTAACACTGTCTAGTTTCAAATCCTAGCTTCACTGTGACTAAGTGTATTGCTTTGAGCAGACTATACTCTCAAATCCCCAGTCTCCTCAAATAAAAATGGGGAAAATATCACCTACTGCGGAGATTGTTTGTAACTTCTGGTTACAACTTCTGATATGACTGCTTATTAATATTTTATATACATTAGTGAATAAGATGAAAGTGAAACAATGAAGACGCATATTGGAAATTAACTGACTTAACAATTATGTGAGAGATTTTGTTGCTAAATTGGAAAATGATTTTAAAATAATGGAAGACTATTTCCTCAGTTTTTGATACTATTCAGAATATAACAGTCATGGCATATGTTTAAGTTTAATCTGCATAGTTAATGTTTCTCTACTGCTTTCTTAAGTCTAGACCAAGAATTGTCAAATTACAACCAAATGTACCTCACAGTACCAAGCCATCTGGATTATACAGAACCATGATTTATTACAACACAGCATACCCATCTATTTCCATGTTGTCTATGACTTCCAAGCTGCACTACACAGTTGAGTAGGCAATAGGGATGGCTTATAAAATCTAAAATAGTTACTATCTTATTCTTTACATAAAAAAGTTTACTGACTTCTGGTCTCAACAATCAACAAAATGATGAATCAAACCCTGCTCTCTCATGTTTGCCAATTTACATGTTGGAAATAGTCCACGTCATTTCAAGCTTCCCACATGACATCCCTGATTGTGGAGTTGAGAAGAGATGCACAGTAGCTCATGGTTATATAATATTTCCACCATACACTTACAATTGACATGAATAGTTGCAAGGAAGCAGATGATAGCAAAATATACTAAAATAATTATGAAGTGATGGGTTTTAAATATAATTTATTTCATTTTGTTTATATGATTTACTTTTTTAAATAGTTTTTAGTTGCCAATGGATCTTTATTTTGTTTATTTATATGTGGTGCTGAGAATCGAACCCAGAGCCTCATACATGCAAGGCAAGTGCTCTACCACTGAGACACAACCCCAGCCCCAGTATATGATTTATTTTTAAATAAAGATTAGGCTTAACAACTGGTTCACAAAATTCCTGAACATTTTATAATTAGCTCTCAGGATCTGATATGAGATGGTTATAAATAGCACTCTTGTGCCCAAGGAACCACTGGTGCACAGGGGAGGGTGGGCTACCTTGTGGTCATGCGCTACATTTGCCTGGCTAGTGATTAGGGAAGACTTCAAAAATGGGAAGGTAGAGGAAAGTACAAAGAGAAAGATGGAGGATCCTTAAATAATGAGTTGGAGTCAAACCAAATAAATATTTTTGGAAGAATGTATTGAGAACCTATAGGCATTGACTCAACTGGATGAGTAAGATCTCAGCCTTATTCTTAGAATTCATAATGAAAAAAGGAGTTTCAGTAGATCATCATTTCTTTCTTTCCTACTGTGAGCCCCATGCTATGGATTTGATAGTCAACCACATATCACAAACAAATAATTAAAATGAAAAGCATTAAATGGCACAATAAAGCATGTAGAAAATGTTATGGGAACGTAGAGTAGGAAGAGCTTAATTTTCTGGAAAAAAATCAGTGATAACATTTATAAGACTTAGGTTACATTTTACATATGCATATCATTCTTTGATTCTAAACTAATTTTTTTGTACCTCCAAAAAGGGTATGAGCTTCTTGTCTTCTTACATTTTGCTCTTCATTTGGCTTGGCAGCTTTTACACCATCTGCCCATCCACATCTGACCCACTTTTTAATACACAATTCAAATCTGACCTTTTCCAGAAGTTCTCGCTGACCTCTCCAGGCTGTGGTTCTAGGTGCTCCCTCCAAGCCCCTGCACCATTTTCTGACTGTAAACTTCTCTTCAGTATGTTTAGATTAGTATCTGTGTGCTTCAGTGTCAGGTGGGCTGAGTATGCTGTAACCACAGCTATCAGGCATATCAGTAGGTTTTAGCATTCTTAGAGCCTTGTATGTATGGCTGAAGAAAAAAAATCATAAATTTTTGCAAGTTCAAGAACTCTCTCAGTTTAAGTGAATATAAGTATTTGACTACAAAAGGATCTGAGGCCAGAAGAAAGTTGTATTATGTAGTGGGGGAAACGGGAGGCCTTGGCCTCAACTGGACCTATGTTTGACCTATATTTCTTAGCTGTATGTCCTTGGATGAGTTATTTCACATTTTTGAAACTTTATTCTCTCACCTAGAAGAAAAGGATGATATACTTATCTCACATAACTATTATGAGGATTACTAGATTATTAGATATGGACTAATTGTTACTCCTTTTTCTACCCTTAAGACCTGGCACTAAGTTAGCACACAATATGTATTTGTTAAAAGAATGATCGACTCATCTCTCAGTTATTACTATGAACTCATTCAGAAATATCATGACTTCCCACTGCAGTGGAATAGATAGAGACATTTTCTCCTATTGCATGACCAAAATAACAACTTACATTTCAAATTGATGAAAGAAGTAAATGCAACTAATGTTAAAAGAAGAAGTGAAATTAAACACTCAGTGGATTTGTCAACATGATCTAATTCCTTCCTGTGGTCACTCACTTTAGATCTGTCTGTACGTTTTCCCTAATGTCAGTGTATTTCAGTTTTCCATTCATCGGGGATCTTGTCCTTTCCAAATTGTCTGTGCTTGCAAAATTCCCACGTTGGAGGTCACTCTGAACTTCCCATGGTGAGGAATTTTGTGTGTTGGGGCGATGTATTCTAAGTACATAGTACTCTCCTCTATGCTGATGTTTTCTGGAATTATGTACACCAGAAACACAGAGGTGTACCAACAGCAGTTATTGTAGGGAATGAAGCTTGTTATACTTTCTCCTTAGCATCTTTGCATTAGTGTCCGCTTTTTAAAACTGACACTTACTTACTGATTCAGAACTAGGATTAAGTCACTTTGCCATATGTAGTTGACAGAACCATGGTCCTCTAGAAGTGTCTATGTCTAATCCCCAAAACCTATGCGTATGTTTCCTTTGGTGGCAGGCAGGACTGTGTAGATGGGATTATGTTAAGATTCTTACCGCAGTAAGATCTAGGTGGGCCCAAAGAAATCCCAGAGGTCTTTAGAAGATGAAAGAGAGAGGCAGAAGAGTCAGAGAAGGAGAAGTGAGGATGGAAGAGAAGCTGGGTGATGTGATTACTGGAAGTGATGCAGCAAGATAAACCTGGAGAAACTGGAAACATTGTATCCTACAGTCCCCCCACCCGCTGCAAGGAAGTTTTGCCTACCCTCTTGATTTTAGATCCATTTTGAATTTTTAAGATTCATAATTGTAAGATCATAAGTTTGTATGCTTTTAAGCCAAAAGTTTATGATATTTTGTTACACAGTCACATGATACTAATACACCATACCTGGCTCCTATCCAGTGAATCACAATGACTCATTGTTGCCTGACCTACCAAGCGCCTACCCTTCTGCTTCATCTTGTCCATCATCCAAACCCACATCTCTGTCTGAGCCTGTGCACTGTCTATTTCTTCTAGTCATTTTGATATCCTTACTGTCCCTCTAAAATTCCCAGAACCTAATAGATGAATGAATAGCCAGGTTCTGCCCCTCCATGCGTCCTGATAACTAAATTCTACTGGTTCTTCCAGCTTCATAGCTCTTGAAAAATGGTTTACCTGACTACTTAATACAAGTTGATTTTTTTTCTATTACTGAACATTATAACCAATTGTATGCAATTTAATATTTAATAACTAGATGTATGTGAGAAGGATAGGACCCATGTTATTTTTCTTCTGCAATCTCTTTGCTACAGAGCTAGATAAATAAATTTTTAAAAAATTTGTTGCCTTAATCATTCTTCTACTGGATGTGCTGAGTTACCAGCCTAACAATCTTTGGTTCCTTGCTGAGCCTTGTGAAACTGCTACAGTTTGAGGTACTTTCAGGTCACAAAACTAAGTATTATGGCTTATAAATAACTTTGATTCCAGCATAATTCTGAGGGGATTGTGAGTTTCTGGTTAGTGATAGACCCCATCGTCAACATGGTCATGATGTGGCTTGATGTCACACATGGTCCAAAATAGCACTAACTGGTTTTGTTTCTGAAAGTTTCACTTTCCTTATTTAGAATAGTGTTGTATATATACTTACCCAGTTGCACTCGCGCTCCTTGCGCTTGCTCGCGCTCTCACTCTCTCAAGTCAGTATAATGTTTTGTGTCCTTTAGTTACTTCTCATCAGTACCTCTTTTGAAACAGTATATGCAGGTGTGAGACATGAACCTAATGTTTTGTTACTGATAGACAAATCCCCATATTAGTGCTATTTTCTAACAAAGTAAGAACAAATGCAGTGAGGTCAACAGCAATACTCTTTCCCTGCTGACTACACAAAAATTGTTACAGGAACTACTTCCTTAATACTTATAGCACCTCTTTGCCCAGCTTCATTTATCACCATCAAGATCCTGCTGCCTTTTAAAAGGGAAGTGACTGCCTTTCACAGTGGAACAGCACTCTCCAACCCAGGCCTGACTCAATTACCCATCTTCAAAAAGTATATGTCAGGGAAGCCAGATTTTCATTAAAAATAAACACATGAAACTGTATTAAAAATTCCATGTCTGTATACTGAGGCTGTAATGTTTCTTGCTGCTTGCTGCATTAAAGACCCAGGAGAATGCAACTTACCCTAGAACCAAAAAGTTTTGCAAAAGCTGAGGGCAAAATAATACATTTCTCCTAAGGAAAATATTCCAGCATTTAAACATTGCAGCTCAGTTAATCATCTATGTTGGACAGTAAAAGAAACCCACTAAATAGCTCTCCTGTTTCCTGAGTCCTACTCCAATCCGCCCTCTATACCACTGCCACAGTGATTTTTCTATAATCCTCATCAGGTCCTCTGTTTGCAGCCTTCACTGAAGTCCATTCCCCACACTTTGGTGAAGACTGTCACAATCTGGGGCCTTTCTGTTTCTGCAGATGCAGGTCCTATCACTTCCACCTTACACACCATGCTCCAGTGATACCATACTTGCCAGATATGCCCAAAAGCTCTGTGCTCTTTGATGCCTGAATCCCATTGTTCATGTTCTGACCTTCACAGGAAAGCCCCACCTCTGTATCTGCTTGGCAAATGGCAATTCCCAGTTGTTCAAAATCCAGATGTTCTTAGCTGTACTATTTGAAATATGAACAAACTAGGAATTTTACAAATGTCATAATCATAGAATGGATAAATTGTATATTCACACAATAGGATATGTTATATAACAAAATAAAACAGAGTACAACCATATACAATGATGTCATAACTCTTACAAACCACATTGAGCATGCATACTATATAATTCACTTCATATAAAGTTCAAAAAAGAGGCAAAATTAATATGTGGTATCAGAATCTGAGATCCTGGTTACCTTGGAGGAAGAGAATAGCTGGAAGAAGGCAATATAGGGGATTCTGGGATGCTAGGAATGTTCTGTTTCTTGGTTTGAGGGCTAATTATACAGATGAGTTCCTCTTCTGAACGTTTTTTAAGGGAAAATAAAGGGAATTTTTTATTTGTAGCTATCTCTATGTTGTATGTCTGTACTGTACATATCCTTTCTTTATATATGCATTTGCCATGCTGGTTGGAGTTTATAGGATGGCATGGCTTTTTTTTCCTTTTGTTTCTTTTTAAAATTTTTTTAAATACAGAACAGTGCATTTCAAGTCATAGTACATATATGGAGCACAATTTTCCATCTCTGGTTGCAAACAAGATAGAGTCGCACCATTCATGTCTTCATACATGTACCTAGGGTAGTGATGTCCATCTCATTCCCCCATTTTTGCTACTCCCACTCCCCCTATCCCATCCAAAGTTCTTCTATTGTAGGGCATTCCTAGGGGCGATTTATATGCCAGCTCCCGAGAAAAGGAAACCTATCTCATTGGTTACCTCCCGCTTCCGTGCTCATGGACAAGGCATGACTGCTTATATTTGGTATAGGGTGCTCTTGCATGAATAGGCCATGGCAGATTCACCTTTAAGCTGATTGGTCGAAAGGGACTATATATTCCTTCCCATTTTTGCAATGAACGAGTTCCTGTGCTGACTAGTCTCCCTGACACGTCTGATTGTCCTCCGGTGAGAGGGCTGGGTAAGTCCCCCCATCCCCATTATGTATCAGCATCCACTCATCAGAGAGAACATTTGACCTTTGGAGTTTTGGGATTGACTGACTTCACTTAGCATGATGTTCTCCAATTCCAAGGATGGCATGGCTTTTTGATGGCTATTTTCTGTTTGTTCCTCCAGGTTCCCTCTGCTTCCTTCTCTGGCACACTCTGCCTCCCAGGAAGCTTACCCGGGTTGTCTGCAGACAATCAGAGGCAGACTTCCTGAGAGGATTAGAAAAACATGGAAGTAGGCTTGCCCTTTCTGACCAGAACTTGGAAGTTAAGGAACCTCATTTATGTTACCTAGTAAGTGAATTCTAGATAAATGAATCATTATAGCCCTTGTCCCATTGAATTATAATGTTTATATTTATTCCACTTAAGAGGCCTTTTGTTTCAGGAATTATTGGTGATTCATCACTGGGGACTGCACAGTGCCGGCCACATGAAAGATGCTTTATTATCTTTCATGAATATGCAAAATCTTACTGCGCCACACATGACAACTGTTAATTTTCAGCAGTAATAGAGAGGCACATAAGTGTTGACCAAATTATCTCAAACTTATCATTGATAATTTTCAGCAGTAATAGGCACATAATTGTTGACTAAATTATCTCAAACTTATCATTGAAAGTCTCAGAAATATTTTTCTCTATTGAATTTCAGGTACTTAGGAGAATACAACACTAAAATCCAACATTTATTTTTTTGAGCAACTATAATGTATAATACCCATGAAGATCTGAGTATACCTTGATGGTTTAGACCAGAGGATAAAATTAATATGACTAAACTAAAGAATAAATAAATCTATACAAATATGCAGAGTTCACCAATGAATTTTACACATAGGTAGTTTTAGCAAAGTTATTTCATTTTTTTCATATTATAAATATAAAGAATATGTGTATTTTTTTCATTTTTTTAACTTCAACATACACTTTCAACTCTGTGTTGGATTGCTTATATTATCAAGGACCAACTAATCAGCACAAAATAATTGTAGAATATCATTGTTAAAGCAGTGTACCACAAAGAAGTCCTCAAAGGAAAAGTCTGACTTTATTAGTTTCCCTGCCACATCCTGTTAGACCAAGAATCATGGAATTTGATTATGAAAGTATAGTAGCTTTCTGTAGATGCTAAAATAAATGATCACAAACTCTATGGCCTAAAGCAATGCAAATGTTTTATCTTATACTTCTACAGAATGATCCAAGTTTCCCTGGGCTTAAATTAGCAGTATTAGCAGGACATCTGCATTGCTTTGAAGGTTCTAGGGAAAGATGTATTTTCATGTTCCTTTGGCTTATTGACAGAATTCAGTTCCTGTGGACCGAGGTCCCCTTTTCCTTGCTGGTTGTCAGTGGCACTTCCTGGCCTTTAGAGCTTTCTAGCTTCCAGAGGTCCTACATTCCTTAGCTCATGGTTCTCTTCTTCTGTCTTGAAAGCCAGCAAAGGTAAGTCGAGGCCATTCTGCACTCTGAATATCTCCTCCTTCTGTCTTACTTCTCTAATACATTATTCTTCCATTGTTTTCCACTATTAAGAGGCGTGATGAGATAGGGACCATTTGGATAATCATGGAGAGTCTCCCATTTCCAGGTCCTCATCTTAGTCATATCTTCAGGGTCTCTTTTACCATGTAAAGTAACTTACTTATATCATGGTTTCTGGGGATTAAGAAATAGATATCTTTGGGGATAAAGATGGAATATTATTCTGCCTTCCACAAAAGGCCTTGTTTCAGTATATGTTCTCTTTGTTTCTTCTCATTTGGTATCTTTTAATATACAAAAACCCAAACATTAATAGATATTTATAAAAATTTTCTCATCCATCCTCTTCAAAAGGGAGTACTTGAATCCTTCAAAAAGATCTCTGTGAGATCCCTAATGATATTAGAGGTATAATATGCCCTGAATGAACAAGGGCAAACATGAAAAAATAGAACCCTAAGACAAGACACTTTGTATTTCAGGGTCCACTTCTTTGGATTCACATTAGCTTAATTTTTAAAAACCTCTTCAAACTAACTTAAGAAATCAAGGAGGGGGCTGGGATTGTGGCTCAGCGGTAGAGCGCTTGCCTCGCATGCGTGAGGCCCTGGGTTCGATCCTCAGCACCACGTACAAAGCAATAAAATAAAGACATTGTGTCCATCTACAGCTAAAAAAAAAATTTTTTTTTTTAAATTAAAAAAAAAAAAAAGAAATCAAGGAGGATTTAAATGTAATATTGATAGAATCCAAGGGCGGAGGTACATTTGAACCACACAAAGAACTGGATGGAACTTTCCATTACAAACTTTCCTCTTTCTTTACCATCTTTTCATAAACTTCCTTCTCTTTCCTGACTTCTACCTATATTTCTTTCCTACCATTCCAGGTTCCTGCTTCTGCCTGATCTTGATGCTTCCACCTGCTTGCTCCTGGACAAATTCAAAGTAACTGTAGTTCAAATTCTAGTAACAGATTACCTGGAGTCACTTAGTCCTAATTTTAAATCCCTCATGGGAAGATCCTGTTTGGCATGTCATGAGTCTGGCATCCTTACCATTTTAATTAACTGGAATTAAATGAGATCAACCAGAGGGCAGTGTCCCACTCCATACAGTGTGAATGTGCAGGGTCGTTGCCAGATGGGCAGCCAAAAAGCCATCTTCTATCAGTATCTAATGTGATTATCTTTATATGTATTTTATTAATTTGCCAATAGATATACTTCCTTTTCTCCAACATGGATAATTAGTTATGAAGTATGCTATACATTGTGTTTGGTCATCATTTGATTTATAGGAAATATTAAAATATTATCCCTTTAAGATGTTCTTCTTACTTAAAAATACAATTTTCAAAATTAAGAAACGTTTACAACTTGGCTTTATCATCAAGAGAGAGAAATTGTCTGAATGTAAGATCATCACTACATATAGTTCATGTATTTAGTCTTTATTTTCAATCTCCCAAATCACATTGTAAGATAATACATACTTAGAAGCTCCTGGAATAGATGGATTTACTATTGATTTCATTTGATTTGGTTCTTTTCTATTCTGGCACTAATTCTTTCTCTGAATTATACCTTGTCTTGATCCTAGGATGTCTTTTCTATTTCTAAATGCTACTCTTCTCAAATCAAACTTACCTCAAATTCTTTTAAGACTTTTTTCTGACTCATTTTTCTTTTCCAGGCATTTGACTTCCCTTGCCCTTCACCCCCGTTATTCACTTTTGTAGACCAAAATTTTTTTTAACTTGAAAATTAGTAAATTCTTTGGGGAGGGGTCCATTAAGAATTATTTCCTTAGAGACTTGATGTGATTTTTTATTCCCAAGTCCAGAAAATTTATGTATATAGACATAGATATAGATATAGATATAGATACATATATATAATTATATATATAAATATAACTTTATATATATAAAGCAAATCAGTTCCCTTGAGGGTCAGGAGGTAAGTTTTCTTCTCCCTATCTCTTGGGCATAGCACATTTCTTTACATATAGTAGAGTTATTCAAATGAGTAAATTTCATGAGCTTTCAGGCTTATTCAATAGAGATCAATTTTTTAGGTTTATTTTTTAAAAGGTTAAATAAATAAATGAAAAAAAGTTAAAATCTTTGGTCCAGACACACCAAGTTTCAGATACAGTCAACAAGTACCTGATTATCAGATAGCCTTTGTTTGCATTATTTCTTAATGCCTGAGAGTTCCTCTTCAAATGTTATCCATTCCTTCATTGCTCAGTTCAAATGTTACCTTAGTTCTTCCGCCATCATCACAGCCATAAATGATCTCTTTCCCTTCTCTGAACTCTTTTACTTTGTACTACTTACTTGTGACCATTGCCAACATATTAATGAATCCAACATACTGTCCTGGATTGCTGCCATCAGTGAATTTATCTTATTAAAAATCCAAGATTTTAAACTCCTTGTGTAACATGCATGACTGTTTAATTTACTTTTGTGTCCTGTGTTTCTCCAAACACAGGGTTTTGATCTAAGTATTTGGCTATATTTGTTCTGTTGTCCAAATGCACCCTAGGCAACTACACCTATAATATTGCATGTAGGTAGAAAGACGGCTTGCATTTGAGGAGAATTGAAGTTTACCACAGCCCTTTAATTTTCTGAACATGGCAGCATATGTTACATAGGATCATTATATATGATTCTTATCTCTTGATCTTTATCTCAGGTCTGAATTTTGCCATACCTGGGTCTGCTGGGGATCTATTATACAAAGTTTTATGTTCCAGTTTGCAAATTCCAACGTCTGTCTAATTCCTGGCAGTGTAACTGAAGACTGAGTTTCCAAGAGCCAGCTGGATATCTTCCAACATATCTCACTGTCTGAGTTCTCTGATGTTCATATGCATGTTTTGGTATGCCACAGACTTCATTTACAACCTTAAACTATACCTTCCCTCTTCCACTAAAGCAACTAGCAACTCCAAACTACTGTCCAAAGTTTGACAGTAAGAGCACACAATCTGGAGCTAGACAGAGTCAAGTTCAAATTCTTGCCCTGCCACTTGCTCATTATATGACCAGGGGAAACTTGTAAATCATCAGATGTTTCAGCTTTCACATCTTTAAAATGGAGATAAATTGGTACTTAATTTATGGAGTTCTCTTGAGGATTAGATGAGATAACGTATCTTAAGCACATAGGGTAATACCTGGCATTAAGTAAGTTTTCAATTATTATTTGCCATTCTTGTAGTCAAATTTAGGTAGAGAAGAAGGTTAATAATGAAAGTTCATTGAATGTCAGTCACACTCCAGGTTCTGTACTGAACATATTCATAGATTATTTAATTTCCAGAGGAAAAATTTTCAATTTCTTCAGGGTTTCTTAAAATTTATCCTCTTTGGAAATTTAAAAATCTTATACCATTAAAATTACATTTTTAAAAACAGATAAAAGCAGTTACCTCTGTTAAAGGTTGCTTACCTTTAATATGTTTGATTTGCTTTCTGCTTAAAAATTTTGAGTTAAGGAATTAAATTTAAGCTTGAATATGTTGCTGTTGACACTTAAAATTTTTATTTCACTTTTTATAGCTGCAGTACATGAAAAGGAATTCTCCTTATGACAAAGCCACATGACTCATGAGCAGATTGACCTTTTGAATTTCTAGAGAAATTAACTCACTTACATTTAGGTTTTTTTCTTTTAAAGTTTTCAGAGTTTAACATCTTGAAAATTTACAGATGTTTCACTTTCCTAGGATGGGCAGAAGACCAACTATACTAGGAATGTCCAGGCTTCTGACAAAAAAAAAAACAATAGAAAAAAATCATACCTCGTAGTACAGGAAAGAAAAGCTATTTGTTGTGAGCATGCTAATTATTCCAAGCAAGTACACATTGATATACAGAAGGAAACAGGAGTGGAGTATCCAAATTTCATAAACATCCACCATGTTAATTTACACTAACAAAAGCAAGGCATAGAATGTTTTAAAGGATAACTATCCTACATTAATGTGTGTGTGTGTGTGTGTGTGTGTGTGTGTTGCATTGTGTGGGGGAGGGCTGTGAATAAAACAAAAACTTCTAGGAAAATTTGAGGGACTACATAACTGAAATTCAATGACTTTACCATCAGTATTTTTCTTTTTATTATTTTCAATGCAATAAAAATAAACAAAACCAAAAAAATTACTGGGCATGATTGTATGGCAAGCATTATGTAACACTAAGCACTCTAAGTTAAATAAGACATAGTCGTTATCTATGAAAGTTGGCAATCTGATGGTATGAGGGTAACTCTACCTTTAAGTTTTATCTTTTTCTTTTTTATTGGTACATTGTAGTAGTACATAATGGTGGGATTTATTGTTACATGTTTCTACATGCACACAATGTGACAATATAATTGGCCAATATCTCTCCCAAGAGCTTCCCTCCTGCTTTAAGTTTTATCTTTGAAATGTTAAACCAGAATTACAAAATAACATAATGCATACTATCTTTCTTAGTTCAAATATTTCTTGAAATATATTCATTTATTATTCTTTCAGGAAATACATGTGAGTGATACACTGAGTATCCCAGCCAGGAAATTTATATGAAAATTGAAAGAAAATGGAAGAGTATCTTGGAGATTCTGGCTGAGGCCACCCTAAGAGAATAATCTATCTTATAATTCAATGACAACAAAATTGCTTTCAATTATAGCATCAAATTAGTAAGCCAAGGGCTCATATCATGTCATCACCCTGTACTATAACTGCATTCCACTCTGGTTTAGCAAAACCACCTTCAAAAGAGTAAACCTAAACAGAATCAATAAATAAATTTTAAAAAAATCAGTCACCCATAGTTGGGGGAAAAAAAGCTTAGAAATCAATAAAATTTTCATCTACTTTGTGTTTATCCACTACTGCTGGCTTTTAAATTTAACAGCACTCTCTTAAGAGTAGAAGGGGCCATGTGATTCCCTGTGTCCCATATGGTGGAACAAAATAGAAGGACAGAGTTACTTGACTTGCTAAAAACCTCCTGGGAGACAGTGCTTTAATGAACTCTTGGTGGAAGCCAGGAACATGATGTCAGAGATTCCAGCTAAAAAGCTAACTTTTCCCAGGAATAGCAATGGTTATAAATTTTTAAGTCCTCTCTGTGTGCCAGGCACAAATGCTAAATAAGTATTTGATACCCCTTAACTATAGGTGTTTTTCTTCCCATTTTACAGAACAAGCCAAGACCTTAGAGAGAGATTAAACAAATGTCAAATTATCAAATATTTTGAAAGTTGTGGAGCTGAAATTTAAACTCCATTGTTGTCTTTACACCAACATTGTTCTTCCAGTTGATCAATCTATTTGCTCAGCATTTGGTCACTTTCTTAGTTGTGAGATGACAAAAATTACTATCTTACAAGTGCTCCAGGATTTTGCCATACTCTTCCCAGACTCTCCCACTGATGAGAGCTTTGCTTCCTCAGTTCCTTCCCCTCAGAGATGGGAAATGTGGAGAGTTGAGGAGGAAAACATGCTGGTGTGAATGTGAGGACATGTTTCATATCTCATATATGGAAACTAGACTAAAAGAATAAAATAAAATGAATGGGGGGAGTTCCATGAAAATAGAGGAGAAATTAGTGGAACAGAGAGGGTGATTGAGGGGGAGAAAGAAGGAACAGAAAAAGGGAGGAACTGCAGAATGAAATTGTCCGAACTATCTTATGCACATATATGAATATAGCACAGTGAGTTTCACCTTTGTGTATACCTATAATGCACTCATTTTAAAAGTATAAATAAATCAAAGAGAGATCACTAGAGTCAAGGAAAAGGAACAAGGGGAGGGAGGAGAAGAGGGAAAAGAGAAGTACTGAGGACTGAATGGGAACAAATTATATTCCATGCTTGTATAATTATGTCAAAATGAACTCAATAATATACGTAGCAATAATGCACTAATAAAAAATATTTAAAAGAGCATGGAAAAAGAAAAATGGGAGAATCTGTGTGAGGGGAAACTGGATGGAGGAAAAAGCAAGAATCACTTTTGTGGTATTTGAAAAACTCGAGGAACAATTGTAGGTTTCCTTGGGATTGCTTTTAGTTGCCACATTGTGTCTCCTCAATAATATCTCCACTAAGACTCTTCTCTGTGGGTCACTGAGAATAAGCATTATATGAGAAATCTCTTCATTTTTATCCAGTAGAATTCATAAGGGAGTTAGAGAATGCAGACTGGATCCCAGGGCTGCTCCCCAAAAGAGGAACCTCTTTTCAGTGGAGATTAGAAAACACATTCCAGGGCTTTGCTTTGTGGAAGGATCCCCTAAAGAAGTGTAAGTTCCCTCTCTTTGACCTCACAAATACTAGCGAATAAAAATAAAATCACCATATGCTCTGTGAGATCCTATTTCTGGCAGAAAATGATAATAAGATAAATTCATGTCCAGTTCAAAACCACCTAGGCCTTACATCAGCACAGGAGATAAGCAGCCATCAGGAAGTATAATTTATAGACATCATGAAGGGGGTGCTGGGTTAACACAGACTAAGGCATCGGGAATTGGAGTCAAGTTTTTAAAAGCCCACCAGAGGCTAGGAGGTCTCACATTATACCTGGGTTATATTTTGGAATTGTGGTTGGGATATTTAGATGAAGACGGCTTTCCTTGCCACATCTCTGGCAACAGTGTTCCACCTCTCAAAACTGATCCAGGAGTAAACCTTTATTCTAATAGCCAAACATTTGGGTCTGAGCAACTCTTCCTGGCCCATCGGAGTGAACCAAGCTGAAAGGAACAATGAAACCTTCACTCAGTGTGACAATACAAGCAAGAAATCCATTTTATCTGTGTATCAGTACCATTGAGGATAAGATGACAAGTACGACTGATGGGAAAAGTCACCTCGCTGCTGAATAGCCAAACTAAGGGTACCCGCCTCTATGTACCTGAAGACGGGGCTAGGAAAAGGGGGAAGGCTAGAAGTGGAAAAAGTAGAGCAGAGTGGAAAAGGGCATTAACCTAGAATTCAAATGAAAGTCTTAGCAGGAAATGCCTCCGCTGAAGCCCCCAATGAGGAATGCAGATACGCAAATGAGCATGTCTGGCCTGAGTGTGGAGGACTCAATCCAAGTCCGTGACTGCAACCCCCCTCAGAAACCACAACACACTGATTGCACATCAAGGCTGATAGGAGAGGTCAGCTTCCATCACAAGATCTGCCAGGCCTGCCTTGCAATCTTCCATGGCTGTGTCTGGGGAATCACACATTGGAGTTTTGCCTGGAGCCAGACTTCTCACATGCTACCCTGGTGTTGGACGGAAGCTATGGTAATTAGTCTTCAAAGGACCATACAGCATTGAGGGAAGCATCATTCAGGAGCTGATGTTCCTGGTAGAGTATAAAGATGTCGTTTATGTCGTGCCTCGTGTGGGTTCGCTTGACGAGTTGGGGTCCTGCAGGACAAGGGGACCAAGGAATGGGGTCCCACGGGACGAGGTCTGGGGTCCCGGAGGATGAGAAACAATGGGGTCCCACGGGACAAGAGTTTATGGGGTGGACGGTCGCGGAGTCACTCACCCAGACACCAGGGGTAGGTAAAACTGCTCTGCCGGAGGGAGAAGCAGACCCCCTTTATTTCAGTTAGTGCAACAGTTTATATAGGGTCCTCGGACCAATCATGGCCCTGAAGTTAGGTTACAGCCAATAACCAATAATGATTCCATGTCAGGCGCACAGCCAATCAGCATGGGATGAGAAAAAGGGAGGCACTGAAGGCAGCCAATCAGCATGGGGTAAAGAGGAAGGGAAACGTTCAAAGTAACCAATCAGCATGGGGTAAGGAAAGGGAAGTATTCAAAGTAACCAGTCAGCATAGGGCAAAGGAAAGGGGAGGGGAGGCATCGAAGGCATGGAGAGAGCTCCTATATAAAGAGAATGGGACTTTATGTGGGAGGAGTCAGAATATTCCAGGGGCTCAAGAGAGCACAGATGAGAAATTGGCATTCATATCAGCCTCCATGTACCAATCACTTGTTAAGACACAGGAGCCTTTCTTGGATGGGCTTCACTTGTATTAAACCATGGCCTTTTGCTTTGCCTGCCAAAATAGGAATCACTAGAAGTCTGGGTGAACCACACACATAGAGAATGCTCTCAGTCCTTCATTGGAAATCCTGATCAAGACTGTGTGCCATCAGAAGTCATACAGTGTTACAGAACTTCATCTTAAAGAGAATGATTTTAGGTCATAGTGAGGACATGTTTCAGATTTGCCACTGATAAATCATGATTTGGGCATGATATATCCTAAGAGAAAACCCAGAGATAAAGATTTGGATGTAAATACAGTCATGTATCATTTAATGACAGGGATATGTTTTTTGTTTTTTGGTTTTTTTTTTTTTTTTTGGTACTGGAGATTAAACTCAGGGGCACTCGACCACTGAGCCACATCCCTAGCCCTCTTTTGCGTTTTATGTAGAGACAGGGTCTCACTGAGTTGCTTAGCGCCTCGTCATTGCTGAGGCTGGCTTTGAACTCACAATTCTCCTGACAGGGATATGTTTTGATAAATGTGCCATTGAATAATTTTGTCCTAGGCATAGAGTATACCTACATAAACCTAGATAGCAGGGTCAATCACTCCACATGGCCTCTGGATGAGATGTATGAGGCTACTGATGGAGTAACATGGCCTATGTCTCACAGTAAATATGTTTTATAAGTAAAAGGTATAGTAAATGCAGAAACCAACAACAGTTGTCATTATCTTAACAAGCATTGTGTACTGTATCTAATTGTAGGTACAACTCTTTATACAACTGTCTGCACAGTCATTTGCACCAGCATCTCCACCAACATGTGAGTAACTCATTGTACTATGATGTTATGAAGCCTACAACACCACTAGGTGATAGGAATATTTCAGCTCCATTATAATCTTATGGGACCATAGTCGTATATGCAGTCCACCATTGACCACAATGTCCTGTGGCATACGACTATATTTATTTTGGAGGTGAGCCCAAAAAAGCATGCCACCGGAGTAAAAAAGTGAGATGGGAAAGGGAGAAGAGCCATTAAAAGGTGAGTTAATAACCAGGTGATTGCTATAATCACTTAAGGTCAATCACACTGGGGATCCTTTGAGAAACTGTATAGAATATACTCCAGTATTGTCTGAAGAAGGACAAGGAATTTCTTCTTTCTCAATATTCTTGGGTCTTTATGGACTTACACTTCCCACCTGTCCTGTTCACAGGCTGGCTATAAGGTCAATGTCTGTGCCTAGGTAGAGAGAGGGAGTAAGACACTTCCCTGAATGGGAGCCATCTTCAAGTGTTCTTTGTGGTAGGCAGTGTACAAATAGCATCTGTTATAGGACATTTAGAATTAGAGACTGAGAAACAAAGATGGTCAATTACTCTACATTTTATAGGGTCTGCCTTAAGAATTTTAAGTCATCATGAAAATGTAATGGCTGTACCTTTTTGGTAGAGAATCTAGTAGCACTTTAGAGGTTGTCGGTGAGATACATAGTTACTAGGATTCATATGCCAGGTTGTGGACTATACATCCACAAGAAGGGGAAAGACTTTATACAATTGTTAAGACATTTGCAAAGAAACATACCACACAGCGATATGGAGTGCAATTTGTAAAATCGGACCCAACTGGAACTTGAAAGGATCAAATGACAACTCCACCCTCCACATTATCATTGACATCACTATGAATAAAAATAATTCAAGGGGAAAGACAGAAGAAAGATGAAGCCATGTTTTAGGGAATGGGATCAAAGAGAAAAGTCTGGTTCAGAGACATCTATTTAAATCCAGTGCACTGGAGCTCGTTCAAGTGTGATTCATCTTTTTCACTTACAGCACCTCACAAACAGGGTCCCAAAGAGAGGAGATGAAGACTCTGCTTTTGAATAAAAGCTTTCCAAAATAATTTTTACTGTATGCCTTTTAATTTGATTATACATTTAAAGAGGCAAAAAAAGGAGTCTTATGCTTTCTAGCATGTAACATCGTCCAGTTCAGTTAGTGTGCACACAGAGGAAAGATTTTAAAAAGTCAAATGAAAAAAGCACTGTGTGAGGTAGAAATGACTCATTGTTTTGGTTTTAAGAAAGGACTAGCATCTTGTGGCAGGTCATACGGGTCTAGGAAACTATTTTTTCCCTCAAAAACAAATTATCATGAAATGCTGGAAAGAGCTAGAATGGCAGGCTGCTGCAGCCCTGTGGGAGAGAAAACTTGCAAGAGCTGAGATGGGAAGGGCCATCACCAAGTGATGCTCCTTTGTAGATGAGAGAGTCAGTGACACAGGGCAGGGCCTTGGCTTTCAGGGCACAAGAAATGTGGCAGGAAAAAGTCGACCTGCCTTTAGGTCACATTGGAACCTGCCTTGATGTCTTTAATGCAATGACTTCCCATTCCCGGGCTCCTGAGGATCCCCTCACATGCACTGGTGCTGCCAGCCCTTTTCATGTCTACATTGCAGTGGAGGTGGCCTGATCTAGGAAGCTGAGGAGATATGGTCCTCCTATCTGAGACACCAGGCTGTGTAAGAAAGCAACCCCTCCAAATTCTCTGTGGGTATAGAAGCCTCCCCCTCAAAACTTCTGAATTTTAAATTAGTAATTGTTTTCAGAAATATGTGGAAGGGAGCTTAAGATCCCCCAAATTGATGGTTGACAGTCTCTGTCCAGTGTGTCCCATGATTGAAGGATCACTAAGCTTGCCTGAGGTAAAATATCTGACTTATGCAAAAGGATAAGTATGGTAGACTCTCAAACTGAATGGTGGTCTCTGTCAACCTGATTCTTTCTCCTTGAATAATTCACAAAATTCACTTCCTATAGGTTTCATGTAAAAAGAAAAGCCAGGAGCATCACTATTTTTAAAAAAGCAGATATTATTGTTGGGATAATGTTCTGCATATTCTCCTTTACAGGCAGGGAGAATTAAAGATTAGCCCATGGATTTCTGAAGATAACAAAACCTGTATCTGGACATGTTTGCCAACTTTTATAAATAGCCCAAGCTCTTCTTTGCGAATTATTATCAAATGATTTTTATTTAGTTGGGATATCATTTGTTCCATTCTTGGTAATTAAGACGAAAGGTCATATATTCTTGATTAAACAAAAGCATTCTTAGTATAGAGGAAGTTAGTAATAAGGAAACATTTTGTTCTGCTTTTCATAGCCCAGTTTTCCTAGGATTGGATTATGGAAGTTCCTACAATCAGATGACTAAATATCTATTTGTGCTGGTATCTGAATCCAAATCTAAGCAGTTGAATAAAGTCAGACTCTTAGGAACAGGATAGCTACCTGGTGCTGGTCTCTCCATGTTATAACATTCTTAAGTTCTTTTGTTCATCTGATCTGCCAAATTTGAAGCAAATTTGAAGTCTTTTCTTTACTAACAACACCAGACCAAGCAGACAAAATACTTAGTGGTATTAAGAGAAATCGTGTACCCAGAAATTCATCAAACCCTTGTACCAAACCAATTCCTGTTTCCTTAATGTTCTACATTTTTTTTCACACCTACCTAATGTTCCTCCTGCCAGGAACTCTCTGTTCTCATCCTGACTCTCTGGGGAGTTTTAACTCATTCTCGAGGACTCAGTTCAAGGGGTACCGCCTATGTCCTCTCCGGAGCAAACTTCTGCTACAGTATCTCGTTCAACAGTCACATTGTAGACTATTTTTTGGTGTGATGATTATTGTGACTTTTCTTCTGGGCTAAGGTCTCATACAGTAAAATTCTTGGTTCTATGATATTAGAGAACCCAGAATCAAGGTGGACATATAGCTCAGTTGATACAGCACTCGCCTAGCATACACAAGACCCTGGGTTCATTCTCAGCACTAGAAAAAAGAAAGATAAGAAAGCAAACAAAGAAAGAAAAGTTGAATAAGAACACCTGGAGGGAAAGCTGTTATTAAAATGTTTATTCCTGAGCTCCAGCCTCGATATTCTCAGTCAGAATCTCCGGGATCTCAGGGGGTTGAATCCCAGTGATAGGCATTTTTAATGAGCTCTTTGGGTAAATCTTGGGCAAGTGAAAGTTTGAGAATCAAGACAATGCACTTTAAGGACAATAAAGACTGCATTTTTATTCATCTTTGTGTCCCAAATTTCTAGCATGTAGCCAGGCATTCAGTAGTGCTTAATAAATGTCTAACAAATAAATGCCTAATTGATTCAGCATTCTTCATTCTTCCTTCTGTTTTCCCTTAGTTATTTATTCAAACAGTGTTTATAAAGGCTTCCTGTGTTATGGTTTAAATGAAGAATGGCTCTTAAAGGCCCATGTGTTAAAGGCTTAGTCCCTAGTTTGGTGCTGTTGGGAGGAGGTGAAAACCTGAAGAGGAGGTGCCTCTTAGAAGGACGTCTTTGGGTCACTGGATGCAATCCATCCAAGAGTATTGTGGGATCCTGGTCTCACCATCTCTCTCTTTTCTTCCTGGCATTAGGTAAGCAGTTTTGCTCTACAACATGCTTCCACGGTGATGTCCTTCCTTGACACCATGGTGCCAGTTGGTCACAGGCTTTCAAAAGTGAGAGCCAAAATAAACCATTTCTCTTTATAATTTGATTATCTTAGGTATTGGTTATAATAATAGAATGCTGATTAACACATACTGTAAGGTGCATATTTTTCCAGGCACCAGCAGTATAGTGGTGAACAAGACCCATAATCCAAAGCTTATTGTCACATGATTTTATAAGAACTCTCAAGTTCCTCTTTGCGATTGCATAGGGGAAAAGCTCTTTATTCTGATGTCACCACTTAGCACTCATCATCTTCTGCACACCATTTATTCTTACTTTACAGAACACCTGCTCTTAATCTCACCCTGCAATTTCTACCACAATTTCCAAACCTAGTTTAAGTTTTATTTCTTCTATAAAGTCTTCTTCCTTCACTCTTTAATCCTTTTTCATCTTCTCCTTCTTACCCATGCAAAGCTTTCATCTTTTGTTTCAGCAATCAGCAATTTCTTTTAATCATTAATTAATTTGGAGGGAGATATTATTTCCTAATTATGTCAAGGATATAGCACACAACTCTCGCACTAGAATAAAATTCTCATGCGAATAAAATTCTGTGCAAGTGAGAACCAGGCTGTGTGTGGCTTACTTTCATACTTTTGTATGAAAAGAACACCTTTTTCTTTCCCTCCAGGTGTAACTAAAATCAGTACACCAAGAGACAAAATGTAAAGAGAAAATGATAATAGGCTATTCTGACAGTTTTTGAAGTTTGTCTTTTTGCTAGAGAACAAATTTACCACTTGACTAACAAGTTCTATGCTTTATCTTGAATTGAGGTGTTTTCCCTAATTATAGAAGAAAGTTCAGTTGAAATAGTACTCCTAAAACCATATATTTTCACAAGAAGATATCTCCCAATGTCTCAGAAATATTTGTTGAATGACTCAGTGAACTCAAATTGAGTAATATTACTGTAAACACATATGTACAAATGTCAGCATTTTTTGATGGCTTTTGGGTGGATAGTAGCCTCAGACAGTAATTCTCAAACTTCACTGTACACTATAGTCATTTTGGGAAAATCCTGGCACCCAGGTCACACTCTCTACCAATAAAGTCACAGTGTCTGGAAGTGGCAAAGAGGAACCTGTATTTTTTAAAGATTCTGAGGTGATTCCAATGTGCAACAAAGTTTGCAAACTACTTAGTAGATTTTTTAATGCATGATTGAAGACTATCTGAAGGATGATTAATCTTAATAAATAAATATTACTGGATATGTAATGTTTGACTTCCTAAAGGAATAAGATCATGTTTCAAAGAGTCTGTCTTATTAACAAAATGCATTAGTATGGAGTTAATTTAATACGTGTTTATATAATTCCAAAAGAATGAATGACTCAAAAACCCTTGTGAATGCAATGTATGATTTTGGCTGTAATGTGATATGCTGCAGGTCTTACTGTAGGTCCCCCAGTCTTGTATTCCAGAGTTTATCTTCCCATGCTATACACCATCTGAAGACAGGATATGGAGAACCATGCAAAGGGGTAGAAGTCAACCTGGAAATAAGTGACCATTGAAAGAATATAAAAATCAGCTCACAGGAGAACAATCATGAGTTTGTTGGGGTCTTAGGAATTTAACAGCAGAATATCATATTCTACACTGTCACAGTCCCAGGCATAACACGTATATAAGCAAAAGCAGTAATAAAAGGGGAATATGTGTGCTTACTACTTGATCATGTACTATTACACATGACATTTTATAAATGTTGTCATAATTAACCCTACCCTTGATTCTGTAAAGTGGGTACTGTTGTCTTCATTTTTCAGATAAAAAAATTAAGGGCCAAAAATATCAATTTCCTCAGATGATAAGGAAATCAATGGCAGAGCCAGAAAGTGAGTTCAGGTCAAATATGCTCTGGGATCCATATTTTTCCATTGGGCCGCCATGAAACCTTGTCCTTCCCCTTCATCCTGTCTGTATTTCTGTATCTCCTCATACGGGTGTACAATCTGTGTTCTGCAGCGACAGTCTGGAAGAGAACAGAGCTTCTAACTACAAATGCAAACAAATCGAAACTGACAGCATTTGCCCCTCGGGGTTGCAGAGCTAGCTGGGTGGAGACAGGCATATCGAAATCATTTGATCTCCTATGCTTGAGGAGACTGGAAAAGCTTAGGAAAAAGCTTGATTTGAATGAGTTCCAAAGACTGGAGGACCTAAGACTCTCTGACATCAACATATCCCAAGATCTAAAACATTTGAGCTTTAGAATGTTTTTCCAGAGACCACAGCAAATGTGTGTTCCCACATTTCCAGAAACATTTAAGCAGGGAGGATGTTATATACCACAAGTGATGCTGCCGGTGGGACCATGTGCTCTTCTTGTACATTTTTAGAACTTCCTCCAGCTACAGCTGAGAGCTGGTGGCAAGATCCTGCTGGCCTGTTATGAAGAGCTCCCATGACTCACCACTGTGCCTTCCATAGTCCCCCAGCCACCCCGCCCACACTGCATCCTCAATTTGCATCATTTGCTGTCCTCACTGAAGAGGTCTGAAGAGACACCAGATCCTCGGCTCCCACTCCACTTTCTTTGGATTGCATCACACCATGTGGTTTTGGAAAAGACCACACCTGTTTCAGTGAAGCAAGACCATTCTGCCGCCACAGCTGCTGTCAGCATGGAGCTCACAGCCTGCTGGCAGGAAAGTAGAGACCTCTTTCTTTGTAGATACAAGGATGGTGGAATTATTCTCTACTGCAATCATTTTTATTTCCATTCTGCTGTATGTTCTTAAGCCCACACCTATTCTTTACACCAACCGGAAATGTTCTAAGGCAGAAACTGCTCTATCCCTCTGATCCTCTCCCTTCATGGGGTCATCAGATCAAGCCAATTGACATGTCTAGGCCTTCTGCCATTGTCTTTTCTTCCCATAAGCCATCCCTCTCCTGGCTTAATCTCTTGGTGTATGCCAGTTTTACCCATATATGTCATTTTATTCACTTGATCCTCAGGTCAGAATCTCCAATGTTCCAGCCCTCTTTCCCTCCCTGAGCATCCGGGCTGCAGGTTTCAAACCTTGGCACCATCCAGTTATCTACCTTCTCTGCTTGCACAACCGCTTATTGAAAGATTGAATCACACATGATTATATACATTAGCATTATTATCATTGCTTATATCCAAATGGAGCTGTATGTTCACCGCCACTTCACAGTTGTGTATGCATGTGTGTGTGTGTATGTGTGTGTGTGTGTGTGTCTGCATGTGTGTCTAATAAGCTTCCTCTCCCATTCCTCATGGTAGACGTTTCAAATCATCAATACTTTCTTCAAGTTCTCTGCACCCTTGGCCAATTGAATCGCAATGACTATAGAGTCTGTTGGATGGAAACTCCCTAACTCAGTCCTCTCTCCTACATTGCTTACTTGAAACTTTCTATCCCTGCACCCATCATTATCTCTTTTTCTGTATTCTCAGAAGAAGTTCTGGCCATTTTCTCATCTAGGAAAAATCTCTTCTGTCCTCTGGATTCCTTTCCTGCTCTTCTTCTCCAGGACTTTACCCCACTCATTACCACATTTCTATAAAACTAATCTAATCTTCTAATCTTCAATATCTCACATTCTGAAATTTAAAAATAAAACAAAACTCCTTGTATATCAAACACATATACAGGATTTGTTTCATGTCAGGCATTGTTCCAAATATTTTATTACTCATTTAAAATTCTAATGACACTGTTAATTATTATCTTTTCCAGTTTTAAGTTTGAGAAATCTGAGACACAGGGAAGTCAGGGGAACTTCCCCAAGTATGAACAGCAGGGTTGGGAATTGAAAGTCTGGCCCAGAGGCCACCGGGCAGTTTTGTGCTCTCCCTTCCACATCCTACCTCCTTTACTTCTCAAAGTTCTCAAAAAGTAGACTTTGCTGGACTGAAAAGTATCTTCTGCTTCTGTGACGTACTGAAATTGTTACTGCAGGCCACCAGTGACTAATTTCCTGATTGCCCAATCCAAAGGACATGTCCTTTTCCTCTCCTTTTCTCCTTCCCTTCCTTTTCACTTTTTAATCTTTTTTCCTTTTCTTTCTTATTCCTTGAAGGCACTGAATTGGAACATCACAACTCTTGCTTGATGACATATTCATCATGGGCCCATCTAAGACCCATCTTCCTTTAGTTAGTTTTTAAGATAAATTATTATTAAAACATATGCATGAAAGAAAAGCCTCAAAAATAACTTATATCTAAATGTGCTGAATTGATTCATCCCATCATTTTAAAAATTTTTTTTAGATATACATGATAGTAGAGTATATTTTGACATATTACACATATATGGAGTAGAAATTATTCTAATTAGGATTCCATTCTTGTCTTCACCTCATCTCTTTATTCCCTCCACCCAAATAAAGGTTATGTTCATATTCCTTATTTTAGTTTTGAACTGTATTTTTTATTTTAAAGAGTGTCAGGCCAATTAGAAACTATTTTGAAAATTTATTCTCCAGTAAAATAGAAAACCTCGAAGACACCAACAAATTTCTAGAGGTATATGATCTACCCAAACTGAACAAGGAGGACAAATACAATTTAAAAAGATCCATTTCAAACAAGGAAATAGAAGATGCCACCAGAAGCCTATGAACCAAGAAAAGTCCAGGACCAGATGGATTCACAGCCAAGTTCTACAAGACTTACAAAGAAAAATTATATGAATACTCTTTAAACTATTCCATAAAATAGAAAAGGAGGAAAGCTTTCCAAACTCATTCTATGAGGCTAGTATCATCCTGATACCAAAACCAGGTGGAGACATATAAAGGAAGAAAATTTCAGACCAATATCCCTGATGAACATAGATGCAAAAATTCTCAATAAAATTTTGACAAATCACATACAAAAACATCTAAAACAAATAGTGCACCATGATCAAGTAAGGTTCATTCCAGGGATGCAAAGTTGGTTCAACATACAGAAATCAGTAAATGTAATCCATCACATCAATAGACTTAAAGATAGGAATCATATGATTATATCAATCAATGCAGAGAAAGCATTTGACAAAAATACAGCATGCTTTCATGTACAAAACACTAGACAAACTAGGGATTGTAGGAACACACCTCAACTTTGTAAAAGCTATCTATGCTAAACTCAAGGCCAACACCATTCTAAATGGAGAAAAAACTGGAAACATCCCCTCTAAAAACTGGGACAAGAGAGGGATCAGGGATGCCCTCTTTCACCACTGCTATTCAACATAGTTCTTGAAATTCTACCCAGAGCAGTTAGATGAAAGAAATTAAAGGGATACAAATAGAAAAAGAAGAACTCAAGCTATCATTATTTGCTGATGCCATGATTCTACACTTAGAGGATCCAAAAAATTCCACCAGAAAATTTCTAGAATTAAACGAATTCAGCAAAGTAACAGGATATAAAATCAATATCCATAAATCAAATGTATTTCTATATATCAGTGATGAAACTTCTGAAAAAGAAATTAGGAAAACTATCTCATTCACAATAGCCACACAAAATAAAATAAAATACTTGGGAATCAATTTAACAAAAGAGGTAAAAAGCCTCTACAATGAAAACTACAGGACACTAATGAAAGAAATTGAAGAAGATCTTAGAAGATGGAAAGATCTACCATGCTCCTGGATAGGCAGAATCAATATTGTCAAAATAGCCATATTACTCAGAATGCTATACAGATTCAAAGTGATTCCAATTAAAATCCTAACATTATTCCTTGTAGAAATTGAAAAAGCAATCATGAAATTTATTTGGAAAAATAAGAGACCCAGAACAGCCAAAGCTATCCTTAGCAAGAAGAGTGAAGCAGGAGGCATCACAATATCAGACCTTAAACTATACTACAAAGCTATAGTAACAAAAATGGCATGGTTTTGACACCAAAATAGACATTTAGGTTAATGGTACAGAATAGAAGACACAGAGACAAATACACACATAACACACACATAAATACAGTTATCTCATACTAGACAAAGGCACCAAAAACATACATGGGAGAAAAGACAGCCTCTTAAACAAGTGGTGCTGGGAAAACTGGAAATCTATATGCAGAAAAGTGAAGCTAAACCCCTATCTCTCACTATGCAAAAAACTCAATTCAAAGTGGGTCAAGGATCTAGGAATCAGACTAGAAACCCTGCACCTAACAGAGGAAAAAGTAGGCCCAAATCTTCATCACAATGGATTAGGCCTCGACTTCCTTAACAGGACTCCTAAAGCACAAAAAATAAAATCAAGAATCAATAAATGGGATAGATCCAAACTAAAAAGCTTTTTTTCAGCAAAAGAAACAATCAATGAGGTAAACAGAGAGCCTACATTCTGGGAACAAATTTTTGCCACATACATCAGATAGAGCACTGATCTCCAGGATGCATAAAGAACTCAAAAAACTGAACACCAAAAAACAAACAACCCAATCAATAAATGGGCTAAGGAGCTGAACAGACACTTCTCAGAAGAAGATATACAATCAATCAACAAATATATGAAAAACTGTTCAACATCTCTAGCAATTAGAGAAATGCAAATCAAAACTACTCTAAGATTTCATCTCACTCCAGTCAGAATGGCAGTTATCCAGAATACAAGTAACAGTAAGTATTGGTGAGGATTTGGGGAAAAAGGCATACTCATTCCTTGCTGGTGGGACTGCATATTGATGCCACCAATCTGGAAAGCATTATGGAGATTCCTTAGAAAACTTGGAATGGAACCACCATTTGACCCAGCTATCCCACTCCTTGATCTATACCCAAAGACTTAAAATCAGCATACTACAGTGACACAGCCACTTCAATGTTTATAGCAGCTCAATTCACAATAGCCAAACTGTGGAACCAACCCAGAAGCCCTTTAATAGATTGTTGGATAAAGAAACTGTGGTATATATACACGATGGCATGTTACTCAGCAATAAAAGAGAATAGAATTATGGCATTTGCAGGTAAATGAATGGAGTTAGAGAATATCATGCTAAGCAAGGTAAGCCAATGCCAAAAAACCAAAGTTCAAATGTTTTCTCTGATAAGTGGATGCTGATCCATAAAGGGGGAGGGGTCATGGGAATGAGTAGAGGAAATTTGGATTAGCCAAAGGGGAGGGAGGGGAGGAAAGGGGTCATGAAGAGAGGAAAGATGATGGAATCAGATGGGCATCATTACCCTAGGTACATGTATGATTGAACAAATGGTGTGACCCTACTTTGTGTACAACCAGAGATATGAAAAATTGTGCTCCATTTGTGTACAATGAATCGAAGAGCATTCTGCTGTCATGTATAACTGATTAGAATAAAAATAAGATAAAATAAATATTTTTAATCATTTCAGGAACTATTCCTTTCATTTAATGTCATATTGCCAAGATTCATCCAATCATTGCATGTCAGTTTATTTCATTAATTTTTACTGCTACATAACAGTTCCTCATACTAACATAACACAGTTCATTGTGTCCTCTACTGATGAACATTTGAGTTATAGACATACTGTAGGCCTTACATTAATACACTGGTGCTTGGTGATATTTGTTGAAATGTCTTTTCATTTTCTTCAGCTTCTCCCTTAATTTGATCATTGCTTTGTAGTTACCTTAATTGACTCATCTCTCTTCCCATCACTTAAATATTGAAGATACTAACGCTCTTTCTTTAGTTCTCAACTTTTATTTCTTTTCTTTCTCTTTCCCTTATTCCTTCCTTCTTCCTCCCCCGACCCCTCATCCATGGAAAATAAAAATTTATGATATCTAGATGGGCTGTGGGCTGAGTTTTTAAGCCTTCATTTTGATCTTCAGTATGTTTCCTGAATAATAATCTAATATCAAACTATCCAGCTGATTTGGCCTTGGTTTCTTGACTACTAAAAGGAAAGGAACAATAATATTTACCTTTCAATGACAAGAGGATTGAAGGAGATGATACATAAAGAGTGGAGCTTTGGAAACAAGAAAAACATGGATAAACAGAAGCTATTACTATTATTCCCACTGTCTTGTAGTTTAACACACATGCTAACTTCCTGGATTTGCTTCACATAGAAAATAGAACTTAAAGAGTATAACATAGGAGTACAGCTGAAGTGTCTGGTCAGAAACCTTTGCCCCAAGAATTAATTGGATTCAATGCTCCAATTCTGGCTCCAAATGGGAAAATATGAAACGCACCCTTCTGTGTCTAAGCTATTCAAGTCTACACATCAGACCAGTGGAAGAGTCAAAAGATGAATAGTGTCTTTAATTTCTGGGTAAAGCTCTGCCTAAATTTTAACTATGGATAGACAGAGCTTTGGGAAATGATGACAGTTACACCTAAATAAGGCACTTGGATTCCAAATGCTTCAAATTTTTATGAAATCATAAAGTTCAGCTATTTTTGCCACAACCAGGCCTAAGATTACTGAAGCTAAAGTGGGCAGTGGCCACACCTCACTAGGTGCTAGCCCAGGATATTTATGGAGGGTCTTTCTCACTACCTCTCACTATGCATTTGACATTGTTGGTGGATAGTAACACTTATGACCATAAAAGACTTAACTTTGAGTAAAATCTAAAGGAACATCTGGTAGTGTCCCTTAAATACAGGGAAAATATAATATTAGTATCACCAGAAATCACATTTTTTAGAGACCACTATAATACTATAATTAATCTTTTGCTGTATCTCACTCCATTGATTCATTTATATATATATATATATATATATATATATATATATATATATTTACAAAACTGAAATACATGTATTTTACAATACATGTAAGGAACATCTGGTATTGTTCCCAATAGAGGCCTGATATAACAACGAACTCTGACTGGAATGCAATATTGTAAAAGCCTGAGTGGATGATCACTTGCCAAAGGCAATGATGCAAAACAGAGTAGCTTGATGAGATGGAAAAATGCTCGGCAGAAATCCATTTCTAAGACTTTGTCATAAGGAACCAATCAGAGCTGCACGCAAGAACTTATGAGAAAGAACGTTCATGCAGCATTATGTTACCATATCAATAAATTGGAATTAATCCAAAGGTCCAAGAATAGGACACTGACTAAATAAACTAAACTAAATGAAAATTGAACATATAACTAAATAAAAATTGCAGCCAAATGTTAACATAAAGCACATTTGTAAAAGAAATTATTGCCATGATAAAACAGTTATGATATAACCTTCAGTAAAAAGGAAGTCATAAAGCAGACTGTCTTGTAAAATACATGTATTTCAGTTTTGTAAATATATATATATATGAATCAATGGAGTGAGATACAGCAAAAGATTAATTATAGTATTATAGTGGTCTCTAAGAAATGTGATTTCTGGTGATACTAATATTATACTTTCCCTGTATTTAAAAATATCTTATTTTATTTATGTTATTCATTATGTAATTTAATAATTGAAAAAATTATCTTCAAAATTTAAAAATGAAACATGCTGGGTTTGGTGGTGCATACCTAAAATCATAGTGATTTGGGAGGCTGAGGTAGGAGGACTGCAAGTTAGCAGTCAGCCTCAGTAACTTAGCAAGGCCCTAAGCAACTTGATAAGACCTTGTCTCAAAATAAAAAAAATAAAAAGGGCTGAAGATGTGGCTCAGTGATAAAGCCCCCTGGGTTCAATTCCAGGTAGCAAAAAAAAAAAAAAAAAAAAAAATAGGAGAGGAAGAGAGAGAGGGAGGGGGAGAAAGAAAGAAAGAAATTAAGAAACAGTGAAAACACAGCCAACTGGGCAAAAGTGGAGTTTCTAGGGACAAAACTAATAGCATGGAAAGAGGACAGATCTTTTAAAAAGGAAACATACTAACAGACAACAGAACCTTAGACATATACTGTAGCAATAATTCTGGCACTGTTCAGAGGAATTTCTAGTTGAAGACAGGGTGCTGGCAGCCTTGAGCATGGTCAGAAACGGAAACATATGTTTCTATTTTTATGCCAAGATTTATGGAGAATATTAAGACATAGATGTTGGCTATCCAGAATTTCTATCAAAAAGTCAACTTGGAGAATCAGAACATGCACACGTGAGTGTTAATACTAGATAACAGCATACAGAGCTACCCAAAGTGTTTCATGTCTGGACAAGGAAGGAGGATGGCGGGAAAGAGGAAGCACAGAGATAGCACAGCATAGATCTGCCTCGTGTGAGTAATCCCAGATGTTCTGCAATTTGCCAAAGTTAAAATTCATTTGTCTAGTAAATTCACTGGGGAGGTTGTGTCTTCTGTGTGACAGACGGTGTGTGTGTGAGAAATAACAAATGAGGTTTATTTCCAAGACACTTTCTTCTCACACCCTCTACTTGTATCAGATAAAACAGATTTCAAAACAAAGATATTATTGGTGAGGAAGAATATCCCTGTGTAAAAATGAAAGCATTAAATAATCAAGAATATAATACAACCTTAAACGTGTGCATCTCATAAAATAGTTTGGAAATACATAAAACAAAGTGAATACAATTATCAATTCACCATCAGTTTTGATCTACATATCACGCTCAATTAAATTAGACATATCAATCAGCAAAGATATAGAAGATTTAGGTGATACAAAAATTGTTCTTGACCAAAGAGTCATATATAGGTTTCTACATATGATAGAGAAAAGACATTTTTTCTCAAGCACAGTTAGAGCATATTTCAAATCTGACCATTTAAAGATCCATAAAGAAAGCCTCGACATATTCCTAACAAGATACACAGACTGTGATTTTTTAATTGATTCATTTCAGTTATACATAACGTTACTATACATTTTGACATAATCACAAAATCATGGAATTTAATTTGCTCCAATTCAGTCCCCAGCACTTCGCCCTCCTAACCTCCTCCCTTCTCTGGTCCCCCTCCCTCTACTGATCTTTCTGCAATTTATTTATATATTTTAAAATTCATATCTTGTGGATATACTTGATGTTGAGAGTCACTATGGTATTTTTGACTATAGTATGGAAAATAAGTTATAAATTCACTTTAAATATATTAGCGTAGAAACCCCACATACTTAGAACATAAAAACAAACTTCTGTAGGATTCTTGGGTTCATAAAAAAATCATAAAAATTTTTAAAACTTAGTTCTGAATGATAATCTTAAAAGAGTAGCAAAATCAGTAGAACATAGATAAATGGTGCTTTGAGGTAAATATGCAATCATAAATAATTATGTTAGAAAACCAAAGAAAGACTAAAACATACTGGACTAAGTGGTCCCTTAAGAAACAAAAGAGAAATTAAAAGAAAGAAAACCAAAATTAACCCCACCTAGTCAAAGAAAAATATAAAAATAGCAGTAGGAAATAAAGCAAGGAAATAAAAAAGATATAATAGAGAAGAACAAAAAAAAACTAAAGCTCATTTTTTTAAAGAGACTAACAAAATAGACCAAACTCTGGCAAGATTAGTGCTCCCCAAAATAGAGAAACCACACATTAGCAATATTACAAAAAAAGACAAAGTATGCAAGTACAGATAAAGCAGAATTAAAATATGAAGTATCATTAATAATGATAAATACTACTTTGAAAACTTAAATTGAAGAAATTACTAGAAACATAGAGCAGCAATAACTCAAGATAAAACACAAATGTCCATCTATTCCTTAATGTTCAGGTGTGAGAGGGTTTTCTTTCTAAAATATCAGCTCCTAAGGGTCCTAGAGAATGAGGGATGGATGGTTTATGAACAATGTGGGCCACTAAATGAAAAGCTGAGCACAGGCAGTAAATAGCTTGGTGGAGGCACAGTTTCCAAGCAAAGTGTTTGAACACTTTGGGCGCTCACTTTGTATAGTGATCAACAGATGAGATGCTTCTCAGAGGAGGATAAGGAAAAGGAAAATCCATGTGGTGCTCCAGCCTCACACAGATGATGTCCTCAAAGAGAGATCCTGAGGTTGGTGGCTTGGGACTCAATCCCCATGAGTTCCCTGTGCTAGCAACCAGAGATGCCGAGTGGCATGGAGGTAGACTGCCTCTTCAGGTACCCCTATAGTCTCCTCCATTTGCTCTTCTCCCATTTCCTGGAATCTGTCTGCTCTCCTCTTTCTCTAGTCTTTGGAATATTTTCTTGGTTGTCAGAGGAAAAAAAAAATTTCCGCTATTTTTCCAAATCTTTTAATGTTACTCCTCCCATTTGGGTTTTTGTTTTTATTGTTGCTTTTGTTCTTTTTATTTATACATGACAGCAGCATCTATTTTTTTTTCTTTTTTTTTTTTTATTTAGGCTTACATGTTAACAGTGTAAATGATTCATTGTGCATAGATAGAGGATAGCATATCAATTCTCTAGTTGTGAGTTGTATAGAATCACAACATATATGTAGTCATACATAAAGTTAGGGCTATGATGTCCATCATATTCCACCACCCTTGCTGTTCCCATGCCCCCTCCTCCCTTACACCCCTGTGAACAGCGATCCACCATTGTTCCCATATCCTTCCCCACATTATGGATCAGCATCCACTTATCAACGAGTACATTCGGCATTTGGTTTTCTGAGATTGGCTAACTTCACTTAGCATGATATTCTCCAACTCCATCCATTTACCTGCAAATGCCATAATTTTATTCTCTCTTATTGCTGAGTAAAGCATCTATTTTGATATAATTATACAAGCATGGAATATATCTTATTCTAGTTAGGATCCCACTCCTATGGATGCATATGAGGGTGGGGTTCACTGTGTTGTTTTCATATATGTACATCAAGGAAAGTTATGTCAGATTCATTCCACTCTCTTTCCTTTTCATATCCCCCTCCCTTCCCTCCATTCTCCATTGTCTAATCTACTGAACTTCTAGTCTTCCCTTCAAACACCTCTCTTATTGTGGGTTAGCATCCACACATTTAACCTTTGGCTTTTGGAGACTGGCTTATTTCACTTAGCACGATAGTCTCCAGATCCACCCATTTGCTGCCAAGTGTCATAAAGTCATTCTTCTTTATGGCTGAGTAATACCCCATTGTGTATATATAGCACATTTTTATTATGCATTCATCTGTTGAAGGGCACCTAGGTTGGCTCCATAGCTTAGCTAATTGTGAATCGAGATGCTATAAACACTGATGTGGCTATGTCACTGTAGTATGCTGATGTAAAATCCTTTGGATATATACCAAAGATTGGGATAACTACTCACAGTCCAAAGATGTTGCTTCTGTGGTTTTACTCTTATTCCAAAGTAATGGTTAACACATGAATGATTTCTTGAACAAGGACAGGATTGAGACAACCTCAGTATCCTAAGAGAGAGAAGACAGAGGAAATGGGAACAGTCTTCTTAGTACTTTACAATCTTCCTGCTACAGGTGTAAATAAAAAGCTATAAGACGAGGTGTTATAAAAGATTCATGCAGGTGATTCAATTGGACCAGTCCTGAGGGAGTGAGAAATGTTAATCAAGGTTCGTGTTATAAATCTACCCATGCTATATGTTAGGTCAAGCTTTGAAATCAATAAACATGCTCAAATATAAAATTGGGGGCCGCTGTTTCATCTAAGATAGCTTAATCTTCATTTTTATTAACTTATTTGTTTCTGATTTGTCAGAGAATGAAGAAGTCTGCTCTATTTAAAACTTGCACATTGAGCAACTTGCTTATCACAGGCTTCTCTAAAAGGATAGAACATCAAAGGACACTTATCTGGACAAATTTATTTGGAGAAGAACTGTTCTTGCACATTTTGGAATTCAAATTAAATTTAAAATTGGGTTTAGGGAGGGATTAGGTATCTTGGGAATCTTGTGTTTCTTTCAGGGGTAAATTTTTCCATTTCTTCAAAAAGAATTTGGTTAATATGGTCAAATATTGTTTACATGTCTCCACACATAAGAGAAATGATGGAAAATGCACTAAATCATCTCAATGCATTCTTGGAATGAAGACAAAAAAAAATCTAGGTCTGTCTAAGCATCTGCATTGAGAGGTTTATTCATCTCCAACCCATGAAAAATTGCAATTATTCAGATTATTCTGTCCTGTCTCTACTATTTCAAGTCAGAGTCAGGAGGTGAATTGAAAAATTGCAATTATTTGGATTATTCTTTCCTGTCACTACTATTTCAAGTCAGAGTCAGGAGGTTAAGGGGAAGGGACAAAATGGTTCTGTCATTTTGTGTCAGGACACAAGAACTTTTTAAAACGCTGTTTTTTAGGACTCCATTTTTGAACTCTTGAACTCTTGTGCTTCAGCACTTCAGCCTCTACACCAAGCCTCTGGCCTCTTTCCTGGGACAGGCATGTGCTGGTTGGCTCTTGGTTCTAAGGTAAGATTATTGACTTTCAGGTATTGTCACCCTTCCCTCACACCCAACACACATTTTTTTTTTTAATCTCAGTGCTTCCAGTGTTTTGATCTTGGATGTCCTCTTTTGGTTTAATGCCTCCATGGACAATTCTGTCAGTCATGATTTTTGTTTCCTTGTTTTGGCCAGAACTGAAGCCATTCTCCTTGTGCACTGCACCTACAGTCACTTCCATGGTCCAGGCTGGTCCTGTGACAGGCCTAGGAACTGACTGTACAATGATTTCAGACTCACCACTATCAATCATTTCCAGCCCTGTTTGGGCAGCTACTTGACTATGTGCAGGGCCATGAACCACACCCACCAGCAGACTTTCACATGTTAGCCATTATTTACACAGAAAACTAGCCCTAGGAATGTGGTACAAATAATACCAATCTATGTCCACTCTTGAAAAAAAAAATGAGTCATAGCTCACTCTGTACTGAACATAGATGAGCTGTCAGAACTTTGGATTTCTCTTTAATTACTGTTAAGTTTAAAAAAGGAACAAGCTCCAAAGTCCAAATTGTTCTTTTATAGACTAAGAAGTTTAGATGTGTATAAAGCATCTCTCACTTTAAGGAAAGCAGCAATGATTTTGGAAGAAGAGAATACTACTATCTTCTTAGATGCTGCAGATATGCTAAGTGCTTAAATGTTTATGTGGTATAACTTTGGCCTATGGCCTTCTACAGCTTTCAGCCAGAGACAGTGCCTATCCATGACATGTAGTAATTAAAGTTTTGAATAATGTGCTGGAGAGAATCACCCAGTTATGAGAAATCTGGCCCATTTCCCTGTTTAAATAAGTTCCATGAACGTGCAGACTGACTCTTACCTTGTTTCCAGTTAGATCCCTGGTATACAGCACAGTGTTTAACATGATAATATTTGCTTGAAAAAAAGAATGAATGAATCTGACTTTGCTGCTTTCTATTCATCACCATGTAACCACTGTGAGTTGACAAATGGCCTTTTGTGGAAATGATCATGAGGTGAGAGATAAAACTGAATCAAAACAATCGACTTTTGCTGTGAAACTGCCCGGGAAACATGAAGCTTCTCTATGAAAATCTGGCACTGTAGGAGGCCTATATTCAGGCTTTCTATATTTTGACCATATTTATGAATTTGTCATAATTTATTCAAGTATTTTTCTCTGGATGCTCCTCTGCTAGGTATCATGCTAGGGGAAGCAATGGCATGAACACTGGTACTCTGATGTATTCCAAGTTCAGCAACTTCTGGGCTTCTTAGCTTAAATTGACACTCAAGGGTTGTATTTATGTGTGTGTTGGGTTGTGATTGGACAGTGGACTATGGGGAAAGCTAGCAAACAGAAAACTTTGCCAAATATGAGTTATATGTCCAGGGGCACTAGGTGCTGGGTGTCCACTGGTTACTAACAAGATTTAATACTAGAGAACACATATGAGTTCTAGACTTTGGAGAGAAGCCTTGTAGGAGCCAGCTGACCAGCTCCTGCTTTCTTTCAGAAAGAAATGAGAGGACAGATAAAAGGAAGAAAAGTAAAGGAAGAAAGACAGGAGGATGTGATGGTGTGGGGGAGTAGGAAAAGAAGGTGAAGGAAACAGAGAAGGATGAGGAGGTAGAGAGAAGAGGTAGCTGATTTCTTTCAGTGAGTCAAAATTCCCATTCTTGGTGCTAGGGCTGGGGCTCAGTGGTAAAGCACTTTGCCTCACACGTGTAAGGCACTGGGTTCAACCCTCAGTGCCACATAAAAATAAAATAAAGGTAGTGTGTCCATCTACAACTAAAAGAAAAACTTCCCATTCTCTTCATTTTGACAATATTATCAAAAACTTTTCTATGTGAAATGAATAAACATTATAATTGATCATTAATCTGGAGCAAAAGTTCAAATAAAATAAGATAGTTCTCTCCATTATCTTTTTTTCAGAATTGTTCTTTCCCTGTTGGACTTTCTCAGTTCAGTGCACAACAATAGACCTTTCTTCAAATTATTCCGAGAGCAGCCCTCCAAGCAGGCTGCATTCCCTCACCCAAGAACTTTTTGGACTTGGCTCTTGTCTTTTCTCATTGTTCCAAGAACAGTCACCTCCCAAGGGGGCCTCCACTTGAACTGTCCAGTTTCTCCAGGTATGCCCCAAACTTCTACAGCAACACAGGCCTCTTCTCTATATTTTGAACTAAAGACAAGCAGGATTACTCGCTGACCTCTTTAATTCTTCCTCCTACTTTAAACAATCAGAAGTGATCCATACTACTTTTTTAAAATAGCAATCTATAGATAAGGTATAATAGTAACTGATATGTTAGCTTCTTAAAGCCTCCAGTGTATGACTTGCCAGTTGGGATATTCACCTGACTATGTCTATGTGTGTAATAACATAAAAGTAGGCATAAAAAATGTTTGAACTCCTATTTCCAAGTAGAATGGGAAACAACAAAGAGTCTGTTATTTACTCCCAATGAGGAGTCTTTTTTTTTTTTTTGATAGACACAAACCAGAAGTTGCCCTTTTAATAAAAAGTCAAGAGGTTAAAGTCCTACATGGCTGCTTTGAAACATGGTAACCAGATTCATTTTGCAGAGTATGTGCAAGCATTACCTGGAACTCTACATAAGACAGAAATTAGTTATGAAGATGTTTTACTTAGCATTTGAGATGACTCTCTGTCTTTGGTGGAAAGGTTGAAATACCATTTAATCCTTGGTCTATTTGTACTGTCCTGATCCCGAACCCTACTGTGACAGGCCTCTCCCTAAGATCTTTCTCTGAATACCCTTAAGATTCAGCATACAAAGAAATTATACCCAGAATAACATGAGACCTCTAGGACCAGATTCTAGTCCCGTGGCCTATCACATTGTCGCCTAAGCTGGTTTTAAAATATACTTGAAGGCTATCCCTGGAAGTAATTATTTCAATGCAGATGTCTTGACCAAAATTTATATAAAATGTAAAAAAAGGGAATTAGAAGAGAAGCTGAGTTATTTTAGGTGAAGGCTGGATCATTTTCCAAAGTAGTAGCTCTCACCATTTTCCACCTACAAGGAAAGATGACAAGGCAATCCAGGCCCAGATCACATGAAATTTGGAGTCTTTAAAATAAATTATACTACAGTTCCTGTGGACTGGCAGGAGCCACAGAGGACCTAGATCCGCCCTGAGGAAACTCTACAGGTGTCCCCCAAAAGGGAGACCAGGCACTGCTAGCCATTAGCCACTGGGGAGCCCAAATTCAGGGCAAGAGTCACTCCAGAGAACCCAGCATGAGGCAGCCCTGCCAAAGGACGGCCTGGGCCCGCCTCAGTTCCGCTCTAGAGTTCCTGCGGATGGACAGGAGCCCCAGAGGGCCCAAATCCGCCCTCAGGAAGCTCCACAGGTGTCCAACTAAGGGTTGACCAGAGACTGATAGCTACCAGACACAGAGGAAGGCACACCCAGGGTAAGAGTGGCCTGCAGGGATCCCAGCTTGAAGAGGCCCCAACCAAGTGCACTGTGGGCCCACCTCAGTTCCGCTCCAAAGATCCTGTGGTCAGGTGAGACAGAAGGCACAAAACCACCCTTAGGGAATGCCAGGGGTGCCCAGTTGACAGCAGACCAGAGCCTGCTAGCCTCCAGACCCAGGGGAGCTCACACTCACTCTAAGGGTCACACACAGTCTCTCCTGCTTGTGACCTTGCCTAAGTGAGACATGGGCCCGCCTCCAGTTCCACTCCAGAGTTCCCGTTCACCAGCAGGAGCACAAGAGGGGGGCAAAACAGCCCTCAGGGGCCGCCTCAGAAGCCAGCCAAGGCCACTCCCACTGCCCTCTAGAGGTATGTCCACTACCTATGCCACCAACTTTAGTGCCAGTAGTGCCCAACTGGGGACACTGGGGGAACAGAAGTAGCTCCAAGGTGAGACATAGGTAATCTGGAGTGTCAATACAAGATTATAGGATAGAAGCTGCAATACCTCTGATTGGTATTTCAAGAAAGGAAGATACACAATCAACATGAAAAAA
>CM053404.1:33705963-33750879 GCA_028644305.1 Xerus rutilus
TTTTTTCATGTTGATTGTGTATCTTCCTTTCTTGAAATACCAATCAGAGGTATTGCAGCTTCTATCCTATAATCTTGTATTGACACTCCAGATTACCTATGTCTCACCTTGGAGCTACTTCTGTTCCCCCAGTGTCCCCAGTTGGGCACTACTGGCACTAAAGTTGGTGGCATAGGTAGTGGACATACCTCTAGAGGGCCTTGGGAGTGGCCTTGGCTGGGCTTCTGAGGCAGCCCCTGAGGACTGTTTTGCCCCTCCTCTGTGCTCCTGCTGGTGAACGGGAACTCTGGAGCGGAACTGGAGGCGGGCCCAAGTCTCACTTAGGCAAGGTCACAAGCAGGAGAGACTGTGTGCGACCCTTAGAGTGAGTGTGAGCTCCCCTGGGTCTGGAGGCTAGCAGGCTCTGGTCTGCCATCAACTGGGCACCTCTGGCATTCCCTAAGGGTGGTTTTGGGCCTTCTGTCTCACCTGATCACAGGATCTTTGGAGCGGAACTGAGGTGGGCCCACAGCGCACTTGGTTGGGGCCTCTTCACACTGGGATCTCTGCAGGCCACTCTTACCCTGGGTGTGCCTTCCTCTGTGTCTGGTAGCTATCAGTCTCTGGTCAACCCTTAGTTGGACACCCATGGAGTTTCCTGATGGTGGATCTGAGCCCTCTGCAGCTCCTGACAGACCCCAGGAACTCTGGAGCAGAACTGGGGCAGACTCAGGCTGCCCTTGGGCAGGGCTGTCTCACACTGGTGTCTCTGGAGTGACTCTTGCCCTGAATTTGGGCTCCCCAGTGGCTAGCGGCTAGCAGTCTCTGGTCTCCCTTTGGCTGGACAACCGTGGAGGTTCCTGAGGGCAGATCAGGGCCCTCTGCGCCTCCTGCCAGTCTATAGGAACTCTGGAGCAGAACTGGGGTGGGCCCAGGCTGCCCTTGGGTGAGGCTGCCTCATGCTAGGGTCTCTGTTGGGACTCTTACTCTGAGTTTGGGCTTCCCAGTGGGTAGAGGTAGCAGTCCCTGATCTCCCATTGGCTAGACACCCGTGGAGGTTCCTGAGGGCAGATCTGGGCCCTCTGCAGCTCCTGCCAGTCCACAGGAACTCTGGAGTGGAACTGGGGCAGGCCCAGGCTGCTCTTGGGTGGGGCTGCCTCATGCTGGTGTCTCTGGAGCAACTCTTGCCCTGAATTTGGGCTCCCCAGTGGCTAGCAACTGGAACTGTGTGTCCCCAGGAGCAACTGCTAGGGGCCCTGTGTGGTTGGGTGGGCGTTGGAGCCAGGTACCCCGTGTAGAAGCAGTCCCCACCTGGGCTGAGCCCTGGGCTGGGGCTCCGAGCCGCCCGCAGCTGAGCTCTGCTGCCACTTGCTGCTGAAGTCACACTGCTTGTGGCAATGGCTGCTGCATACACACACAAGTGAAATTCCTGCAGCGGTAGCTGTGGGATGATGTCCAGAAGCTGGCTAAGAGATGGTATTTCCACAACTTCAATCTCCGGTTCTGGAGAGACTGACTGCGGCATCCGTCTAGGCCGCCATCTTGGAACCGCCCCCTGAAATCTTAATGAGTAATCTCTTTTATTTAAAGTAGGCAAGAGGCTCATTTCTTATGACTTAGGGACCCTACTCGTAGAATGTAGCATTCCAGTGCTCTAAATCCAGTGTTGACTACTGATGTGTTCTGCTTTCTATTAGTTGTCAATACTTGGAACCTGCCAGATGCCACTCTGCTTTCCACAGGTTTTCTGTCCCACTTCTTAGTTTCCTCTCATATGCAACTTCAGGATTTAGCAGGTGTCTTTGTGGAACCCAGATGCAAAGAAAAGACCACCAACTCCAATTTTAAATCAAATTAAGCAAGGTGTACACAAGATGGCTGATCAGCAGCTGCCTCATTAGGGCCAGAGGACAGTGTTTTGTCCAAGAGCAGGGAGATTTTTATAACACAAAGTTACAAAGGTAGGTATCGTAGGAATTTACAGTTGACAGTGTTCTGGCAAGCACAATATAGAAGCAGATAGAAAATTAATGATTCACATTTTTTATGACCTCGAGTTGAGATGGCTCCCAATCTTAAAATAGAATTAGGCTGGGTTCATCATCTTAAGGAGAAAGCCCACAGAACGTTGGTGTCAGTTCTCCATTCATTCTTTCTCAGGAGACTCCAGTTGTTGTCAGTCTAATACATAGAAAGAACTTTCCTGCTGTCTCTGCTTCTTGGTGGTGACCCTTCTACTTGAACTTCAAACTCTTTTTTGTACCAAATTCCCTGGGGAATAAAATGGATGCCGACTGGTGGCTCAACTCTGTTGCAGTGTTTCTTCCTTCTCTGAGACTTTTGTGTTAGGTTCTGATTATGTACTTTGGCAAGTCTCTGGTGCCTGAAAACAGATGTTTTCTGCTCGTTTATCTCTTTCCTAATTGTTTTCAGTGGGACTGTTAATAAGTTGTAAATTATTTCATCATCCTCCTTTTTCTCTCTCCAACTTTTTTATTAAGATGCATTTGATTCTTCAACCCATCTGAAATTTACTTTGCTTTAGATTAATGGGTTAATAAAATTTAGCCCCAAATATCTGAATCCCTCAATATCATTTCCTTCATCCTTCTTTGAACAAAGTTACAGCTCTATCTCCATTGGTTCATTTTGTTGTAAATTATTTTATCCTTCTTTGAACAAAATTACAGCTCTATCTCCATTGGTTCATTCTGTTGTAAATTATTTTATCATTGTTTTCTAGATATTTTGTAATTTAGGTTTTGATTTTTTTTTTTAATCTGAGATTTGAACAAAGAGGAGGATTTTTCTTCCAGCTTCTTTTCTGGTTTCACTTTTATGTTTTAGTTGTGTTGTGGAAATGGCAGCCTCTGTTGTGTTTCTATTGTTTGGAATTTATTGAGTGTTATTTGTAGCTTAACATGTGGTATAATGTTATGAATGCTTCATATATACTAAAAATAATGTGCTGATTCTGTGAATGTGTACGTGTTTGTGAATGTTTAAGAACATATGATCTGGGCTGAGGTTGTGGCTCAGTGGCAGAGCGCTGGCCTCACATGTGTGAGGTACTGGATTCGATCCTCAGCACTGCATAAATATAAGTAAACAAAATAAAGACACTATGTCCATGTATAACTAAAAAATATTTTTTTAAAAAAAGAACATATGATCTATCTTATTATTTTCTTTCTCACTGTGCGAGTCAGTTTTTCTCAGTGTGACCAAAATACCTGACAAGAATACCTTAGAGAAGGAAAAATTATTTAGGGCTCATGGCTTCAGAGGTTTAGTCCACGATCAGCCAACTCCATTGTTCTGGGCCTGAGGCAAAGCAGAAGAGCACAGTGGTGGAAAGCCGCTCGGCTCATGGCATCCAGGAAGCAGGGAGAGGGAGAGGAAGGGGCCAGATACAGATATAGTCCAAGGCCATACCCCCAGTAACCTAATTTCTCTAGCCATACCCACCTGCCTATAATTACCACCCAATAGTCCATTCAAATTATTAATCCATCAAATGGATTAATCCACTGAAGTTATAACTCTCATAATTCAATCTTTTCACCTCTGAACATTGCTGCATTACCTCTTGAAGGGACGTTTTTAGATTTAAACCATAGCACACTTTTTGTGAATGTATTCAGTCTTGAGCCAATAGATGTGAATGAACATAATCAATCATGAACATATTTCTATTTTGCATTATGAATATCAATGCTACTCTCTATTTATAAGGATCAGGCCTTTATTATTATATAGGTATGTTAGTCAGGTTTTTGTTGCTGTAACAAATACCTGAGATAATTAACTTAAAAGGAGAAAAAGGCTTATTTTGGCTTATGATTCTGGATTCCAGTCTATGATCAGACTGGCCCTGTTGCTTTTAGGTCTATGGTGGGACAGCTCATTGTGGCAAAGAGTGTGAGAGTGTTAAGTAGAGCCAGCTAACCACCTCATGAAAAAGAGGAAGGGGAAGAGATTAGGATCACAACTTCCCCTACAAGGGAACACCCATAATGACCAGCAGACCTCCGCTAAACTCCACCTCTTAGATGATCCACCACCTCCCAGGAGCACCATGGGATGGAGACCAAGACTTTAACACATGGGCCTTTGAGGGAAATTTATTCAAACATGGGATACTTATTGTCTTTGTTAATGTGTTTGTCCAGAAATCAGCTTGTGTGATATTAAGTTAATATTCCTTGTAATTGATAGTTTTAGTCTATTTACATTTTTGGATAATACAGGTGTTTTAAGTCTTAATTTTGTTCTAATTTCTGTTTTCACTGCTTTGTTTTGAACAATCTTCCATTGTATTAGTTGATATTTATTCCATTAAGAGAACTAAAAACCAAACACAATCAACAAAATTATTTTAAGGAATGCACACCTCATATAGACCATTGAAAGAGAATTCTTTAAGCTCTACTTCTCTCCAGAAAACAAGGTTAGCAATCTCAGGGCTGCTCAGAATTCAATCTCTTCACCTCTCCCTACCTCACTGACTGCTTCCTACAAAGATGATTGTGTGTACTTCTTCACCCAGTTATCTCTTCTCTGCTTCTATGGAGTTAAATGAGATGAGGAAGCCACAGCCTCAGCACTTCACATCCTATTCCAACCAAGCAGCTGCCCACTTTGCCTCCTAGGTTGTACCACTTTCTTTAGAGCCCTGACCCTGCCAGCTTCCAGTAGCATCCACCTGTGGCATTCCAAAGCTGAGTTTGATCTTCCCTTCACTTGGCAACCTTTTATCTTCTGTTACAGTTCGGGTTATGATTCTATGTTTCATTGTTGAGTGACTTGCTCTAGGTCCAAAAGCCAGTAAGTAGATGAGTCAAGATTGGAAAGTAGGCAGTCAGGCCCCCGAGTCCACAGTGCACTTTGCTATACCACCTCTTAAACCCATTTATATAATGACTTGCACTTGATTTTCTTTAACATGTATATGACTATATATACTTAAGTTGTTCTTAATTACTATCTGTTCTATAGCAATGGTATTTCTGTTCAGTCATAGATTAATGTCACTTTTTTTCTCTTCTCTCTTTATTTCCTTTCTTTTAGTTGTAAATGCATTTTTGTATCTGTGAGGTTAATTCTCACTTTAAGTTTAAATACTTAATTCCTCCTTCCAACTACTCTATTCTCTATTGGCAGAGATAAGTCATTGGGATCATTCTGCTAAGTTCCTAAAAACCATCTGATGATATTTTTCATTAAACTTAGAAATCATTTAAGGGAGAAATGATACATTTGTAGGATTCTGGTTTTCTACATTTATTCTATTATAAGTAACATTTTTATTTATTTGTAAGACATCAAGAATGAAAACATGTAAATAAAACAAAGAAAAAAGAATTATTTTTAATACAATATACATTTAGAAATATCAAATTAGTATTATGAACAATTCATAAATAAGACTGATTATAAGAAGGTTTGGCATTGAAAATGTACAAATTATTAATATCTGGAATATATAAGACATTCTGAAAAATCAGCAAGAAAAACAATACTACGATAACAGACAAAAAATGCACCAAACTAATTAAAAGAAACAAAAACATGTGAAGAACTAAATGCATCAATAATCAGAGAAACGCAAACAACAGAAACTATCATTTTACATGTTAGATTGTCAAAAGTTGGATGATGTTAAAAGTGGGTAAAGATGTAGGTAAAGGAATCCTTTGGTTAACACACGTGCACAGCCATTCTGGGGAGCAACCTGGAATCTACTTCAAGTAGAGTTAATTAATATTCTGTGACTCAGAATTCATTTTCTTAAATCAGGCCCACACTTGCACATGGGTCCAAAAGGGAGCACGTACGATAATATTCATGTTGGCATTGTTCTTGGTACCTTGGATTTGGCAGATAATTTGCTAGTCCATCACTGGAAGAGTCCAGAGGTAAAATGTGGAGGATGCAAACTAGAAAGCTAGTTCTAAGCAGTAACCAGGACAGGTGTAGTCAAGGCAACATGAATTCTATGACTGAATTAATGAAATTTTCAATAAATTAATGTGAACTTAAGGAAGGAGTCTATAAATAGATTGGTGGCAACAGTGATAATGTGTTATACAGTGAACAGGAGGATGGCCACAACCAGGCTCCTGAGATCCAACTCATCAAAGAAATTAACAAGTAAAAACAGAGAAAAACTCATGTTGGTTTTTGTATTAAGAAATTTCTTGCAAAATGGAGCCTTGGTACTTTAGAGTCACATTAATCTTCTTAGTTCTGATAGCAAAATTTGATAATTTGAATTATTTAAGAATGTATAAAACAGTGAAACTTAAAAATTTTTTCAGTACAATATATCCAGAAAAATAATTTTTGCTGTTTGAATTGCCACATCTTTTCACCTCCAGTCAGTACTGGTCTCCTCACTTATCTTGGGAGAAAAATATTCAAAATTAAATAATAACTTCTCTCCAGCCCTATTGTGGTGACAAGGAGCTTAAAGAAGCACTGCAAGCAGACTGAACCCCAAGCAGAGGCTAAGAATTCTCAGTGTAAATCTTGTTTGTTCAGGATAAAATTTGCCAATTTTATCCTTTTGTCTCCAAATTCAAATAGTTTTAATCTTCCCAATGCTTTATTTATTTATTTTTATTTTACTTATTTAGTGGCTACTGTTAACATACACCAAAAATGAATGGGTAGCACAATTGCTGAACTGTGGAAGCAACCTAGACGCCTTTCAATAGATGAATAGATAAAAAAAACTGTGGTATATATACACAATGGAATATTACTCAGCAATAAAAGAGAATAAAATTATGGCATTTGTAGGTAAATAGATGCAACTGGAGAACATCATGCTAAGTAAAGTCAGCCAATCCCAAAAAACCAAAGGCCGAATGTTCTCCTTAATTAGTGGATGCTGATACATAAGGGAGGTGGGGATGGGGAGTATGGGAGAAATGGAGGAACTTTGGATGGGACAGGGTGAGGGGGGCAAGGGAGGGGGAATAGGAGTAGCAAAAATGGTTGAATGACATGGACATCACTACCCTAGGTACATGTATAAAGACACAAATGGTATGGCTCTATCTTGTTTGCAAGCAGAGAGATGGAAAATTGAGCTCTATATATGTACTATGACTTGAAATGCATTTAAATTAATTATTAACTAATTAATTAAAAAATTTAAAAAGATGAATGGGTAGCAAGTTGAATCTTTTTATCACTTGTCAACATAAAATGAGGCAATACAGATGAATATATGTGGAGAAGGGACTTTCCATAGTTGGTGGGTAGATTGTCCATAGAAGCCTGGCATTCTCTTGCAGATTGTTGCGTTTGTTTGTGCCGTCAGTCAGCAAACATTAGTGTATACAAGCAATTTCCAGTGATCACATCTTTCTGGAATCAGAATTCAAAAGCAGGCAGGAAACTAATGCTTCGTAAGGGAGTGGTCCTGGATCTTTTCTACCCTCTGCTGCTTCCGTATCCTTTTAGTTAAATCCTTCAGATCCCCTCCTGTCCATCTTGAGGATCAGAAACATCTTTGGTTTCACTAGAATTTCAAACTGAAAGAAAAGAACAGCTGTGTTTGGGTTTAATTATACAGCCCAAGATTATAGGATACTGCAGAAAACCACACAGGAACAAGTCCAGGAAGCCACTGGAAATGCAAATCCCAGCTGGAGTCAGAAGCTGAACAGCCTGTGCACTTGTGAGTCACTGAGATAGGAACAAATAGTAAAAGGGCACTTCATCTTATACTTGTTTTCGCAGGGAATGAGCACAGTCCACGAAGTGATGGTTACTCGTGACCAGGAGGAATTTGGGGTAAGATAACTACTAGGATGATAGACAAGTCCCAAGAACATTCGGAGTCCACACACTTTGAAGTACCTGTTCCTTTATGGAGTTTTACTTCCATTTGTGAACTAAAGTTTCTGAAAATGGGCTGCCTTTGTATTGGGGAACTTCCAGGTTGTTTGAATTTCACTGATTGGAAATGGAGACCTGTAGAGAGTTGAAGTGTTATAAATTAAGAAATGTAAGTGTGCTGGAGAAAAGAAGATAGTGGCAGAAAAATGGAAAGTTCAGGCTTATAGGCGTTTGCCCCAGGGCAATCAGGCACAACATGGAAGTATAGGGAGACAGCATCCAGGGAAACTCCCAAAGAGTGGGATTGGAGTGGTTGGAAAGTACTGAATTAATGCCCCCAGCCTCCCATCTACCAATGGGATGATTTTGAGGCATGTTCACACACTGTCTCAGGGGATGCCCTGCAGGATTATGCCTGTCACCAGTCAGCAGCAATAACCCAAGTATTAACACATAGTATTGATTTCTTCCTTTCTCTATTTCACTTTCCCTTTTTGCTTTCTTTTTCTTCCTGGAATCACTTCCCAAATAAACCACCTGCATCCAATGTTTCACTTCAGGGGGCACTTTGGAGACAGTTCAAACTATAACAATGTGTAGAAGATAGTCAGATAGCAATTTTTCAAAACTTTTTTAAGCCATCTATTTTTTCTGTTTTTCCTCTGGATCATCTCTCCTTCTTAGATCTCAAGTTTCCACATCCCATTTTAGCTCCATCCTTCCTCTCTAATCTTTCCTGGCTAATTTGTGATCTTGTCTCAAGTTATCCCATTTCTAGGAGCAAAGCCTACAGAAGCAATTCCCTCAGAACAAAGTCCCAGTAAGAATAATGTCTATTCTGACCTGTCAGCTATCTGGAAGCTCACAATAAAGCAATGGTTATAGGTGTCCAGGGTTCCTCCTGGTTTCTTCAAGCCATGAGAGGGGTCCTGAGATTCTCCACTTCAGCAGTTCAGTAAGAGACAGTTTTCCACTTCGGGGCATGAATTCTTTGGGGGAAAGTAAATGACAGAAGGATAATTCTCAGTGTACAATGGTAAAAATATAGTACTATTACCAGGTAGATCTGGTACCAAATCCTAGCTTTGTCTCTTGCTAAATATATTCCTTGAGCATGCTACTTAACTTTCTGATTCTGACTCACTTGTATATGTATAATCTAATGAAGTTAGTCTTTTTTTTTTCAAAAATAATCTCTGTGCAGAGAATGTGATTGTCTACAGTAATTACTGAACTCCCTCAAAGAACATTCAAAAGAGGATGCAGTTTGTAACTTACACCATCACTTCTGAAAATATTTTAAAAATATTCTCTCTAATCCTTTTCTGAGTCTCTAAACTGCTCTACGATTCAGTCTTCCTCTCCCTGCAAACTTTCAATGTCAAATACTCTCAAAGCCTTTTCCCTCATTGAGCAGCTTCCCAAAATTCTTCCTTGTCCAGTTCAAATGTTTTCTTTTCTCATTTTTCTCTTTCTTCAGCAGCTGTCCCTCACCTCTTCAAAGGTGAAATACTAAATAAGTCTTTGACCCTTAGATATCTTCAGGTCTTTCTACCTACTATCCCCAGATTCTGCCTACAAATTAGGACCAAGTGAGCAGCCTCAGGATCTCCTCTAGAAAACTGAGGGAGGAGAAATTACAGATAATGAAATACTGAATTTCTAATAGCTGGAAGACAGAGGATGGACGTCAAGATCTGTAATCGAAAATCTTTTATCCCTGTCAAACACAAAATATAGGTAATAGTATTTAATTTGCAATATTAAGATTCTTAAGTGAGAATATGAATGAAAGGTGAGTACAATAATAAACAGCAACACATGTAATAGAAATTCATGATGTGTTAGTTCAGTTTCTCCCTGGAAGAAGCAGAATCACACAATTGCTAAACTGTGGTAGCATAGATGCCCTTCAATAGATGAATGGATAAAGAAATTTTGGTATATATACACAATAGAATATTACTCAGCATTAAAAGAGAATAAAATCATGCCATTTGCAGGTAAATGGATGGAGTTGGAGAATATCATGCTAAGTGAAGTAAGCCAATCCCCTAAAACCAAAGGCCGAATGTTTTCTCTGATTAGTGGATGCTGATCCATAATGGAGGTGGGAGTGGGGAACATGGGAGAAATGGAAGAACTTTGGATAGCGAAAAAGGGAGGGAGGGGAAGAGAGGGGGCATGGGAGTAGAAAAGATGGTGGAATGAGATGGACATCATTACCTTAGGTACATATATGAAGACATGGATGATGTGATTCAACCTTGTGTACAACCAGAGAAATGAAAATTGTGCTCCATATGTGTACAATGAATTGAAATGCATTCTGCTGTTTTTAAAAAAATTAAGAAGCAGCCAGAGGGGAAAATGTGAAAGATAAGTGAAGATACCAAATGGATTAAGAGACTCTAGCCTAAACAAGACCCAGAGAGAATGAAGACAATGTCCGCATGTTTTGTTTTTGATAATTTTCCATTTGTTTCTATCAGTATTCTTACTTTGCCTTTTGAACTTTTCTTTGTATAGAGATTTAGAAGGCAGACTGGAGACCAAGAGTAATAAATTTCCTCCAGAGGAGGCAGCAGGTGTCTTGGTCAGACAGTTCAGAGTCTAGCTGGACTCTATTTGCTAACAGTCATCAAACCCAAGACTGCAAAGCAAGTGTGGTATCAGCAGAGATTTACTATAGTTCCCTGACATTTGGATGGTAACAACAACTTCCTGATTCTCTGGGCCTGAGGATTGGAGCCAGCCTTCTATGAACTAAGACCCCTGAAACCATGAGCTCTGGAATAAACTTTTCCTCCTCTACAGTTGTTCTGATTGAGTCTTTTAGTCACAGCAGCGAAAAAGCTGACTAACATTCTCTTTATTATACTGTTAAGTTATCCCTGGGGAAGGGGCAGAGGAGGTTTCTAAAATGCTGATGTAATTCTGTTCTTTTTATTATTTTTTAATTTAGGTTCCGGTTACATTGTTACATGGGTGTGATCAATTTGTGAAAATTTATTGAGCTGTACATTTATGATGTACATACCATTCTTTAAGTATGTTGTACTTCAATAGAAACTTTTTAAAAAGTACATATATGCCATTTTCCCTGCATTTTCTCAGTGGATAGTACAAATTTGCAGTCTTTTAAGACAGTGAGTGGGCTTTATCTTCTCAGATAATGCTCCTTGATTCTGGGAGAAAGCCTGGCAAGATCCCATAACCCATAAATTGATATTTATCTTCATCATATAGATAAGGAAACAATAGGAGAGCCAAATAAAACAAGGTGAATATTTAAAAATAAAATTTACCACTTTTCAGATTTCTCAATGTCTAGATTTTTTTAAACAATAGTATTTTTAATGAAAAACGTTGTCTGTTTTGACTTTTATATTAGTTTTCTGAATTTGAAATTTCAAACTGTTGATGTGTTCCTTAGGAGTATAAAAATGTGTTTGGGTTCTCCTGTAATGTGTTCCTAATAACACAAATTGAAGCCTCTATTTTGGCAAAATAACATGTGCTTAGTTTACTAACATTATAAAGTATTCAGTCCTTTTCAAACCAAAAAGAGACATATATTGGTAAATAATTCAAGTTGCCTATTCTCTTGAAGTTTTGCAAATAAGACGGTATATACTGAGATCAATGTTCAAGTTACAAATTCTTTCAGGAATTAAAATTCAATCTTCATTGAGGCAGCCACATCAATGTTTATAGCAGCTCAATTCACAATAGCTAAGCTATGGAACCAATCTATGTATCCTTCAACAGATGAAGGAATAAAGAAAATGTAGTGTATATATACACAATGAAGTATTAGCCATAAAGAAGAATGGCTTTATATTTGCAAGTAAATCATGCTATGTGAAATAAGCCAGTCTCTAAAAGCCAAAGATCAAATATTTTTGCTGATATGTGGAAGCTAATCCACAATAAGAGGTGGGAGGGGAAAATAAATATTCAGTAGATTAGACATGAAGGGAAGGGAGGGAGGATAGGAAAAGGAAAGACAATGGAATGAATCCAAAATAATTTTCCCATGTACTTATATGAATATACCATAATGAATCCCACCATTGTGTACATTCATAAGAATGGGGTGCTAATTAGAATAAGAGATATTCCATGCCTGTATAATTATATCAAAATGAATTCTACTGCCATGTATAACTAAAAATACCAATGAAATAAAATAAGTTCAATCTTCATTTGGGATATTTTATATTCCTCACTTGATATAATTTTTACTGCAACCCTATGGTATTGATATTTATCCTCATCATATAGATAAGGAAACTGAAGTTATTGAGATGGTTTTTCTAACCAGTATTCTGACTCCAGATCTAGGACTATTACATCATACTAGATGACCTCCAGGAGCAGCCTCCTCTAGTGAATGTCACAGCTGTGAACTCTAGGAGGCAGAGGTCCACATTCTCACCAAGGCACTGTCCTGAATCCATAAATCAGCAAAGGGGAGGCCACACAGGCAGGTATGGAAAAAGGAAGACGGGCTGGGAAGCAATGGACACACTGGGAGAGTGTGTCCTGCAAGGCCATTCCTAATCTGCCAAGAACTAGGGCTAGAAAACCAAATTGAATCCAAGTCCCCCCCCACCCACCCCATCAGACAGGATTTTGACTACCTAAACACAGGGAAACATAGCAGTCCTTTTTCTTCTGCACAAAATGTTGATAAGAAGAAATAAACCACAGGGCCTTTTGTCCTATGATCTTGACCTTGGGATTTCTCAAGAATGTGCTCATTTTTCTCTGACACAAGGTCTGCTGGAACCAAAGAGAGAAAAAATTGAATTCTGTAAACAGAGTTCAGAAAGACGCACTTTGGTTCCAGGAAAGGACTCACATTGGCTCTGGGCTTAGCATGGGTTCAATTGGCAGCTTCAACATCTCTGGGAATCCCCTGAGTAGCCTGGAGAACTGATGTTACATAAAAGCACAATTACTGTCATTTAAAAGAATTGATGTTTGGGCTCTTTGGGCGATATTGTGAGAAGAAAAATATTTATTAAGATCAGCCTGTACATTTAAAGAAAAACTAGACCCCAGAGATTTTAACAGTGACAACAAAAAGTAATGACTTCAAGGCCTATTGGGAGGGAAAAAAAAGAAAAGCTTGTTGGAGTAACTTACATTTTATTTTTTTTGTGCCTTTCCCCTTAAAACAAAAATAAGCTGAGAAGTGCAATAGGGGGACCACTTTAGTATGTACACGGTTTTGCTCTTGGATCTCCCTTTAGCCCTTTGGACTATAACCCTCACTGCTATTTCTACTTCTGCACATCATTCTGCATTAATTCATTTATCTAACTGCTTATGTTTAGTGAGCCTTTTTTTGCTTCTATCTTAAGTTTGAATTGAGCAATGACGAGACCTTGGTTTGAAAGGTCAGTCTTCAGAGGCTTTTAATTTCCCTCTGGATTCCACAACTAATCCCTGGATAACTATCATTAAAATGGATGCTGGAAAGTTTTTCCAGAGAGGAGTCATTGTTCTGAATGTTCAATCCAGGCCTATCATTCCAGCAAAAGTGTCCTTGGTTTATGAATTTGCTGCCACTTGGTTGCCCACTGAAAATAATTAAATAATTTGGAAACAAATTGAAGCACATCTGGAAAACAGCTACTCAATAAATGCTAATTGGAGTATTGAACAAATGAACAACTTGGCCTGCTTTAAAAACCTGGTTCTGTATCTCAAGAAAAAGTGGTTGACATTGATTCTTCCTTGACTTCTCCAAGACTTGTGTACCACACTAGGATCTGTGTTATTTTCATCAGTGGTATTCCTCTGCCATTTCCTTAATGAAGATATCTGAATGTGCAACTTCAGAGAAGTTACAAACTAAGGGTCTATGAGCCAAATCCAGCCTCAAACTTGTCTTATTTGACTTTCTTTTAAACTGTTAAGTCAAATACACAAGGCAGGAGATTTTACCTAAAAATACAGATCTTGTCTCTTCTTGTATTAGATCTGCATTTCTCCATAGTATCTATCACACAGGTGCAGCAGAATAGCAGCTACCTGCTCTAGACAAGACCTGGGCTCTATACCTTACAAAAGTCCATGTGGGCCTAAAAGGAATTGCTATGAATAAATTTATTTGTACTGTTAATGTTCATATATATAGGAAACACTATTTCTCTGTTTCACAAATGTAGGCTGAGAGCTATATAATTCGAGAAAAATGGAAAAAAAGCATATGTATTTCTTTTAATAGAAAAATTAATTTTATATAAAAATTTAATCTTTTTTTAGTTTTCCTGGCCTTTGGGGCATTTGAGTTTATACCTCTTTATTACCATCTTCTTTTTCTATGATGGATATCTATGGCTTTTGTTTCTGGTAACTTTATAAAATCAAGAATGGAGAGGAGAAACTACTGTTGTCTACAAAATAAAACTTCATTAGTATTTTTTTCCCTATCAGTGATTTCATCAGCTCAGGTTGGAAGCTTATCAAAGACTGCTGGTGTGAGATAAACACTGAGGAGCTGAAGCCATGGGTCACTTCAGGCAGAAAGTCAGTACAGGGGCCAGGGACCTGCAATCTCTCACTGAGGCTGAGCCAAGCTGGAGTCAGGCAGGAAGCTGAGGATGGGAGCACCCAGATAGGACAGCCACCAAGAGGGGTCAAGGGAAAGGCTTACTGGAAGGGCCAAGTCAGAGATCAGGAAATTCAATGAAACATGGTTGGAACCTGTGTCCTTCCTATGTCTCAACACTTCCATACATACAGAAGCTCGGGGCCAGTCCAGTTTCTTAACAACCACATTTATGTTATACTTTTTAAAAACCTGTAATGTTTTAACTCACTCTTCTACAGGTAATGTGATATAAGCATACTAATTGTTTCCTTAGCAATTTTTCTTAAAATATAAACTTTATTAAAGTGTAACACACATTCAAATGCTCAGCTGATGAATTTTAACAGGTGAACATGCCATGCAGCCAATCCCCAAATCAAGAAATAAAAAACTTTTATTGTATGCCTCTTTCAAGGGCAGCCACTATGCTGACATTTAACACATTGTTACCTTTTATTGCTTTTTAGCTTTACATTAATGGATTAACACAGCATGCACTGGCTCCTTTCATTCAACATTATATTTTTGAAAACCACTCATGTTCATGTAGCACTGGTTACTGCCATTGTGTGAAAATGTCATAATTTATGTATTCATTCTACTCTCAATGGATGTTTGAGTTAGCTTCAGTTTGGGGCTGTTACAAACCATATTTTCAGGCACATTTTTGCACATTTTTGTGGTGACTATATGTAAGCATCTCTCTTGATATGAGTCTCAGAGCATGCACATACTCATCTTTTCTAGATACAGCCAAATAGTGTTTCAAAATACACCAATGCATACTCCCACCAAGAGTCTAGAGGAGTTGTGATTGATCCACATTGTCATCAACACCTGGAGTTGTTCTTTTTTTTTTTTTTTTTCAAAGAAAAACTTTAGCCAGGCATGGTGGCTCACGCTTGTAATCCCAGCACTTTAGGAGGCTGAGGCAGGAGAATCGCAAGTTCAAAGCCAGCTTCAGCAATGGAGAAGCACTAAGCAACTCAGTGAGACCCTGCTTCTACATAAAACACAAAAAAATAAGGCTGAGAATGTGGCTCAGTGGTAAAGTATCCCTGAGTTCAATCCCTGGTACAAAAAACAAAAGAAAAAGAAAAAGAAAAACTTCAGGTGAAATGAAGTTTTTCACCATTAGTTATACATGACAGTAGAATGCATTCTGACTCATCATACATAAATGGAGTATAACTTTTCATTCTTCTGGTTGTACATGATGTAGGATCACACTGGTCAAGTAGTCATATATGCACATAGGGTATTAATGTTTGATTCATTCTATTATTCTTCCTACCCCTATATGCCTTCCCCTCCCTTCACTCCTCTCTGCCTAGTCCAAAGTACTTTTCTTCTTCCCTAGCCCCAGCCCCCCATCCATTGTGAATTAGCATCCATATATCAGAGAAAACATTTGCCTTTTGTTTTGGGGGATTGGCTTTTTTCACTTAGCATGATATTCTCCAGTGACATCCATTTACTGGCAAATGCTATAATTTCATTCTTCTTTAAGGCTGAGTAATATTCCATCCTGTATATATATCACATTTTCTTTAACCATTCATCTGTTGAAGGGCACCTAGGTTGGTTCCATAGTTTAGCTATTGTGAGTTGAGCTGCTATAAACGTTGATGTGGCTGCATCAGTGTAGTATGCTGATTTTAAGTCCTTTGGGTATAAACTGAGGAGTGGGATAGCTGGGTCAAATCGTGGTTCCATTCCAAGTGTTCTGAGGAATTGGAACTCCAATTCCTGGTTTACCAATTGGCATGGTAAAATTCTTTTTATTTTACCATTCATTTGATTGTGAAACATTACTTAACTTGGTTTCAACAGGCAACTGAACTCTTAAAGTTGAACACCTTTTCTATATCAATTGGCCAAATGAACATTTCCTTTCAGAAAGTGTCTTTTCATGCCTTTTTCCACTTTTTTCTTTTAAGCTATCTGATTTTTTTCTTATTTATTTCATATATATATGAAACTGAAACTTTTGAGGATATCTGTATTGCAAATATTTCCTCTCATTCTGTAGCTTATTGTATCTCTGCCTTAATGTTATCATTTTATAAATTGATGTAATTATAGTGCAGTCCAATATATCTTTTTTATTTGTGTTTAGGGCTTCTTAGAGTACTGCATTCAAGAAATCTTTACTATCTCAAGGTCATGAAGACAGTCTTCTAAGTTTTAACCTAGAAACTGCATCATTTCACCTGTCATATTTCAAGATAGCCTCTGCTCATCTGGAATTAATTTGTGCCTACAATGAGAAGTCAGAGAGAAAGTTCATTTTTCCCAGGTGGATATCCAGTTGATCTAGCTCATTTATCAAGAAGACCGCATTCCCTTTCCCACTGCCCTGCAACAACCAAGTGACCACATGCAGAGGTCTCTCCCTGGATTCTTCATGCTATTCCATTCGTCTTATTTGTCTTTTCTTGTGTTTTTCTATTCCCCAGTTTAAAACTGTTTCAGTATTCATTTAATTGCTCTATAACAATTCTTATATCTGGTACTGCAAGACAAGTTTGTTTTTCTTCTGCAAAATTATCTTACTTGTCCTTAGATCTTCACATTTCTGACACAAATCGTAGAAGAATCTTGTCAATTTTGACATGTCACATATGTGTGCATGCACATGCACACACATGTGCATACATCCATGCACAAACTTGCTTAAAATGTGATAAGATTTTCATTAAATTTATACATAAATTTGGGAAAAAGTGAAATTTTACAATACTGAATCTCTTTATCCATTAACATAGTTTTAGTATTTTGTTTATAAGGCATTATAGGCTTTCTCCCAAACCTGCTTGTATTTCTCAGGACTATCCCATCTTTCATAGGAAACTAAATGCAGATCACTACTATTTTATTTTATTTAATATTATTTAATTAATTTATTACTTAAGAATATGTATTATTTATTAATTTATTATTTAAGAACAATTACTTAAAATACAGAAACTTAAACTGTCAAACAAGAACAGAGAAAATCAATAAAAATTCATGATCTCCTCTCCCCTCACTTTCCTCTGCATTACACTACTGGTGTGACTGTACACCACGTTCAGCCAGAGGAACAAAAAGTTGTGCTCCATTTATGTACAATGTGTGAAAATGCATTCTACTGTCATGTATAATTAGAACAAAAGTTAAATTGTTTAAAAAAAATCATAAGCTCAACCATCTTCTAAAATTGTCCTGAATATTTTGGTGTTAGAATCTTCTGTAAGTACCTCAAAATAGGGATCATATTATACATATTCTTTTATATCTTCTTTGTCTCTGAACATTTCTCACTTAAATTAATTTCTGTTATGGTTTGGATCTGGAATGTTCCCCAAATGCTCATCTGTTGAAAACACAGTCTCCAATGCAGCCAGGTTCAGAGCTGAGACTTTTAGGCAATGACTAGATTACTCCATCAATTGGATGAATTACTTGGAGGTGGGACCTAGTTGGATGAAGTAGGTGCTGGGGAGATGCCCTGGAAGGATTAACTCATCCTTGGCCCTTTCCTCTCTTTCTCTTTTTCTCTCTACTCCCTCGCTGCCATGAACTGAGCAACTTTCCTCTGCTCACACTTCCACTATGATACTTCTGTCTTGGAGCTAGCTGACCAGGGGCTGAATCCTCTGAAGCCATGAGCCAAAAAAAGTCTTTCCTCCTCTAAATTGTTCTTTTCAGGTACTTTGATCACAGTGAAGCAAAGCTGGCTAATAATTTTTACTTAAAGATGGTACTTTAAATACTAAGTAATGACTATTCCAATATATGGACATCAGATATACTATTTAACAAAGATAATTTCTATTTGTTTTCCCACAATTTTTTCTATCCTGAATAATATTGCAGCAAACATCCTTGTAAATAAAAATTTGATTGTATGCCAATCAGGACTCTTTAAAATTATTGGGACAGAGAGCAGATGCACTTGTAGACATTTGATTCACATTGCTGAATTACTTTTCTAAAATGGTTAACACCAATTAACATAAACTACAGCATTGTAAGAGAGGACCCATTCTCCTGTCCTCACCAGCGCCGCATGCTAGTAAGCCATATTTGACAGTTTTCTCCAGAGATATAAAGTGCATCTTCCCAAGGCCTCTCAAAGAGTAGAAGTGAATGGTACATACAGAGCCACAGAAGGCATCCAAGAGATATTGCTTCATGGTGAAGTTTCCTCCACAATTTCCTTCAAGTCTCAGTCATGTGACTGCACTGAAAATTTTGTACATCTCAATCTCTGCATCCAACTTCCAGGCCAAAGAAGGTAAGGCAGAAAACTAAGATTTATACAAAATAAAAAGATGGATTATACTCCATAAGTTAGGGTTGAGAAAACAGACAGTTTTACCATGATTGGTGGAAATGTGTATCGGTATCACACTTTGAAAGGAATTTGATTATGTCAATCTGTAAGCTAACATTTTAAATACACATATCCTTCAATGAGAAATTCATGTTTTGTGAATTTTTCTGAGGGAATATTCTTCCTAAAAGTGTACAAATATTCACAGAGATATTCAGTGCGGTATTATTGAAACATAGAGGTAAGGGAGAGGAGAAGCGGGGGAGAATGAGAGAGAGAGAGACAAAGATATAGAGAACGAGAGAGAGAAAGGAAATGAAAAACCTTTAAGAAGGGCACGTCATACTAAATCTATGGCTTAGAGTACTATACTGCCATTTTGAAGGACATATATACTCAAGGTACTGTGGTACAAAAAGGAAAATGAGGACCAATGGATGTAAAAATTAGGATTGATTTAAATGTTATGGAAATCTACATATGAAGATATAATTTCCTTTTCAGGTCATGATATGCACATAAAATTATAATGTTTGTATAAAATATGGAAGGCAATGACTATTCGTGGCCCAAAGCTATCAACCCAGGTCCTCTCCTAGCAGGACCCCTCACCCTTCCTTCTGTATTCCAACTCATGGGGCTGAAAGGATCAATATTTCAGCACAGCTATAATCCAATTGTGACTCTTCTTTAACCTAATACGACCTATATTTCTCCCATAACAAGAATCAAAGGACAGAAATTCAAGGAGAACTTGATACAGAGCACTAGAGACTCTGTCAGGGATCCACTTCCCTTCGGTGGTCCTGGATAGGGAACTTTCACTGTCACCTCATGGTCACAGGGTTCCTTCTCCAGGCTTTTATTCTCATTCCAGGCAGGACAGAGGAAAGGTGAAGAGGCAGGAATGGTGCTTACATCAGGAGAGCAGAATTTAGAAATTCTCAACAGAATTTTGCTTCCATCTCATTAGCTAGAACTGTATCACAAGAGTATCTCTCACTATAATCAAGATGAGAAAAAGTAGATTTTTGAGTTGGGTACATGGCTGCTTGGAACAAGATTGTACATTCTATGAATAAGAAAATAGATTTAAATAAGCAGCTAGTAGTGTCTACCACAATGTCTAAAATGTGACCCCATTACTTTGCAAAAATAAATGTGTTTATTTCTATACATGATTTCATATGAAAGAAAAGTTTAAAAGGAAATCCACAAGAAGCATAACTTCTGTTTTTACCTTATATATGTTATAGTTGGTTTAATTTTGTTACAATAGTAATAAGCATTGCTATACTGATAATTTTACAAGTGAAGTTGTTCCTAAAATAAAATGAAGGAGAAGAGAGTTAAAAGCTACTGGGATTCCAAATTCACATACTGAGATGATATCTCTATTATGAAAGAATGAGACCTTCCTAATCTGGAGTCATTTATTTGGCACTATAGTTCTCTAAGAAGATTAAGTAAAACTTCAACAAACAAATGTTCAAGTCCAAATATCTCTATGATCTTTCAAGTAGTTCAAACAAGATTGAGTCAACTAAAAATATAGGAAAAGCTCAAATCCCATCATCCACAATTTTTGTATTGTCCACAGAAGAATCGAACTGTATATTCCTTGGGAAATAAAGGACAGACAAAAGGCAAGATCTCTGGCTTCCTCTAGCAACCAGCAGAAATGTTGAAGTAAAGAGATTTCCCAAAAAAAATCCATGCTGGGTGGGATGTACTATCAGAAATGTTGCTATTCCTGTGATTCACAGTGAAATGGGACATATGTAATTATGAAATAATGAGACCAGTAAACACTTGTGAGTGCTTACTGTATACCTGGCAGTATGCTAGATGTAGTGCATGATTCAGTTCACTAATTCTTATTATCATTTTCATCCTTATTCATCTTATTTTCATTTCATCCATATAAAAGGAAACTTGGGGAAAGTAAATGATGTGCTGAGGTATGTACATCCAGTAAGCAGCAAATCCAGGCAGCAAGTCCAGGGTTGCAGCACAATCTTCCTGGTAGGGGAGCCAAAGTTCTTATATTCTGTCTTCTACTGCTCCTCCTCACCCAGGAGACTTCTCTGCAACCCAGAGGTTAGCCTGTCTGTGCTGAGATGCCCCCAAAGACTCACTCCTTTGGGCAGAAAACAAAATCACTGGCCTTTTGTCTGGAAGAATGATGCAAAAATACTCTTGTAATCTCTAGAGAGTAAGGCCCTATGGTCAAAGTATAGTCCCATGGATGGATTAATCAGATGAACCTAATGAAAGGCACAGAAAGCCTGGTGTTCATGAGGTAGGCAACAGACCCCAGGACCATATTGGGGAGACATGAGAAGCATGCAATGAGAGATGGTCAATACAAAGCAGGAGGGGTGCTGGGCATGTTGGTGGCAGTTAATGGACATAGGCTCAAAGCTGAGGAAAGATCCTTCCAGAGAAAAAACATTGGTCCCAAGGACCATGGCTTAGATATACTGAAAACAGAGCAAGAACTTTTCCTCCCTCTCTCTTATGCCTTTCCTCCTTTCTCCACTATGCAAAGTGGAGTGGGTCTGGGTGGGATGGCGGGATAGTGGCAGTGGAGTGAGCCACAGAGATGAAGGGCTGCTGTGATGAAGTGTATCTCTACTTTCTATGGAGTACCTTGCTGGTCTCCATGGGAGTTTATAGATTCTAAAAATTACTTCTCTGGTTATTCTTCTTCGAGGCCAGAGTGACTGGGCTTATCATTTGTTCAGGGTTACCTTTCTGGGTGGATTTGTCATTTATTTGTATCCTAGTATGTTTGTGAGACAATTCACTGAGCTGGATGCACTGTGTGCTGGGGTATAGATCAGGATGGATTGCTGGAATAGATGTGTGCTTTGTTTTCTGGAGCCACACAGATGAATGCCAACCTTTCTGGCTGGCAACATTTAGCTATATGAAGATGGCACTTTTCCCCATGGTCTCCAGAGTCTGTATCTTTCATCCTCTTTATACATGTCATGGTTTTTAAATATTTTGCCATCTTTTTTTAATTGGTTCTTTTAGTTGTACAACAGTAGGATCCATTTTGACATAATTACACAAGCATGGGATATATCTTGTTCTAATGTAGATCCCAGTACCTCTCCTTCCCCTTCCCTCCCCACATCTCCTGCTCCCTTCCCTCTATTGATCTTCCTGCCATTTGATCATAGTTGTTTTTTTAATTAATTTCTTGTGGATATACACATGGTGAGATTCACTGTGGTGTATTCATATATGTACATAAAAGTTATTTCAAATTCATTCCACTGCCTTTCCTTTTCCTATCCCCTCTCCCTTCCCTTCATTCCCCTTCTATTCCACTGAACTTCTATTCTGCCCACCCCCATTATTGTGGGTTAGCTTCCGCATACCAGAGAAAACATTAGACCATTATGAGTTATTTCACTTAGCATGATAGCCTCCAGATCCATCCACTTACCAGAAAATGATGTAAAGTCATTCTTTATGGTTGAGTAAATACTCCATTGTGTATATATAGCACATTTTCTTTATCCATTCATCTGTTGAAGGGCACCTATGTTGGCTCCATAGCTTAGCCATTGTGAATTGTGCTGCTATAAACACTGATGTGGCTGAATCCCTGTAGTATGCTGATTTTAAACCTTTTGGATATATATCAAAGAGTGGGATAACTAGGTCAAATTGTGATTCTATTCCAAGTTTTCTGAGGAATCTTCATATTGCTTTCCGGAGTGGTTGCACCAATTTGCAGTCCCACCAGCAAGGTATGGTGTGCCCTTTTCCCCACAACCTCACCAACACACGTTGTTACTTGTATTCTTGATAATTGCCATTCTGACTGCAAGGAGATGAATCTCAGTGTGGTTTTAATTTGCATTTTTCCAATTGCTAGAGATGTTGAATATTTTTTCAGATATTTGTTGACAGTTTGTATTTCTCCTTTTGAGAAGTGTCTGTTTCATTCGTTTGCCCATTTATTGTTTGAGTGATTTGTTTTTGGTCTTAAGATTTTGGAGTTCTTTGTATATCCTGGATATTAACACTCTATCTGAGGTGTAGGTAGCAAAGATTTTCTCCCATTCTGTCGGGTCTCTCTTCATGCTCTTGATTGTTTCCTTTGCTGTGAAGAAGATTTTAATTTGATACCATCCCATTAATTGATTTATTTCACTTCTTGTGCTTTAGGAGTCTTGTTGAGGAATTCAATTCCTGAGCCAATCTGTTGGAGTATTGGGCCTACATTTTCTTCTAGTAGATGTAGGGCTTCTGGTCTAATTGCTAGGTCTTTGATCCACTTTGAGTTGATTTTTGTGCAGGGTGAGAAATAGAGGTTAAATTTCATTTTACTACATAGGAATTTCCAGTTTTCCCAGCACCATTTGTTAAAGAGGCTATCTTTTCTCCAATGTATGTTTCTGTCTCCTTTGTCTAGTATGAGATAACTATATGTATGTGGGTTTGTCTCTATGTCTTCTATTCTATTACATTGGTCTTCATGTCTGTTTTATTAAATCTGTATCTTCTTTTTCTGAACGTATTTTAGAATACTCTTAAAGCAAGTCATCTAAAACTGGGCACAATTTTATGTGGTCTTGAGTCCATCTTCTAAACCACTGAAGATCCAAATGGCTATATCTATTGATTGCTTCTGGTTCTACCAGAATTAATGTTTCCAAAGAAACCAACTGAGTAAGAAAGTTATCATCCTACCAGCCTGATCGTATTATATGTGCTTTTTGGACGGATTTGGCCTTGCCATGGAGAGTGCTGATCAATTCTTGGTAGCCTAACAGTCCTTCTTGAATTACAGACAGAGGACCATTTGTATCAATAGAAGGGGAGGAGGGAAAGTTGGGATCCTTAAATGCAGATCCTAGGCACTACCCCTAACAAGTGAGTCTCCCTGTAGGTGAAGCCTGCAAAATCTGAATTTTTAACAATTTCCTTCAGTGGCCTTTTGTACTTGAAAATTTGAATGCACTTGCATATTACAAAACTTCTTAGAAAGTCTCTTAAGGAAGAAGTCCTTTTGTCCTGAAGAAGTTAATAGACCTCCCTAAGGAACCAATGCACTTCCCAGGAATTTCCCACCAGTTCCTGCCAGTGTGCCTCCAGTACCCCTACAAAGGAAAGGAACATTCACTCTCCTTATCTTGCCATTAGGTGTGGGGAGGGGTGGCAGCAAAAATTATTTCCTCTTTTCCTGAGATTGGCTCACATCAATATCTTAGGAATACAGCACACATTTATGCAGCCTGAATGTCGTCATCCTCAGAAGGTCCAAGTGGGTAGGCAGATTCTATGCAAGATGTACATGGTTCATAGAGGTGAAAAATACAGAGTAGTTGGATATCTAGAGAAAGACATTAAAAACGAAGTGCTGAACACACCAAAAACACACCCTGGCAATAAATGGGATAGAGTGAGAAGAGAAATAAAAGATAAATTTTGTTTATTTTATTATAAAGATAAAAAGAAAAATGTCTTTGGAATCCCAACAAAGACAATACACTAAACCTGAGGGAAACCAAGAAGCCAGCAAATTTCTATGGAATGTCCTGAAATCAACATTTTATCTTATAGATTATTATATTTAAGACAATATGCCTTTTAGTCCTTGCAACATTCCTCCAAATTAGATATAATTGCAACTCCTTTTAATAGATAAAGACACTGAGATATAGAAGGTTTAAGTATTTATTTAATTATTCATTATTTTACCCCACAAGCATCCATGGAGCACCTACCAGGCATGGCATCTGGGTCCTTAACCAGTCAGTGGTGAACCACAGGCCTCTCACACAGAATTCAAGTTTTCTGGGATCTCTCTTGTCAGATTGTTCACAATATGGCTACAAAAGCTATAAATGTGGAAATGTAATATACAATGCACTACATAAACTAAATGCATGTTATTTCCAAAGAGTACATGGTAAATTTTCAAATAAAAATGTCAATGTCAGTGGTTTGAACATCAATGGGATTTTGAGATGGTTTTAGGAATATAGAGAATTTTCTCTAAATTAATAGTGAAAATTTTTTTAAAAAACACTGTATACATTAAAAGTAACAGTTCATTCAATGAAACATGTTTTTATAGAAGATTTACAGTGTGCACCACTTCTTAAATCAGTGAGTACTGATACCCAAAATGAGACTAATACCCAAGATCTAATTAAAGAATTTAAAACACAATTGGGGAGATAAGATGTGAAGTTGTAAATGGTTTGTGATAAAATCTAACTGCATTATAGAGTTATGTGATAGACTTTTAAACTAAACCAAGGACTAAGGTAATAAATGATAAAATGAGGGTTGTTTAGATACAATGAACCAAAAAGAATTAGAAGCAAGGTAAATTTGGCCTCTTGGTAATTTTAGAAGTTCCAGGAAGAAAGAAAAGAAAACACTGGGGCAGTTGTGTGTCTGAGTATGTGTGTGTGTTTGTGTGTGTGTGTGCATGTGTGCACGCGCGTGTGCGCACATACGCACAGGGGGCACAGGCATGTAAGCCCACGTATGCCCAGGTATACAGGTCATGATTGTGTTTTTCCAGGAAAGGTGCATCCAAGGTTGTGTCTGTAGTCTTTCTGAATTCTTTCATAAATTATTTCCTGACACTGTAAGTGGAAACTCATGTGATATTTTCCTTTCCTCTTAAGTGTACAGATTTCCATTAAGTTCCTATTTCTTTGTACTGTAATGGTCATCTTGCTTTTCCTGAAGCTGTAAATCTTAACTTCCTACTTAATTCAAGGCAGAATGTTAAATTCTTAGAATGGGTGTTTGTGTGTATCTTATAGGGTTTTTTTTTTTTTTGGTAATATGTTTCATTTTTTTCTTTTGTGAAAAAATCTGAAATAAATATGAGAAATTGCTGATATTTGTTCTACTTGGTTAATGAATATATGAATATTTTATTATTGCATATTATAATGTATTGTATCTACAATGTGTGTGAAACATATATACAGCTTTGAATTATAGTTAAAATTATCTCAACAGAGACAAACCTTTTCCCCAGTTTCAGTACTCACATAGTACACCCACACCTCCACACAGGAGCTTTCAGCATCCAGCATCAACGAAGAAGGTCAAACCTAGGAGAACTTAAACCAACACAGCAAACAAGAGGAGGGCAAGCCGGGCGCAGTGGCACACGCCTGTAATCCCAGCACTTTTGGAGGCTGAGACAGGAGAATCGCAGGTTCAAAGCCAGCCTCAGCAATGGTGAGGCTCACTAAGCACTCAGTGAGACCCTGTCTCTACATAAAACACAAAATGGGCTGGGGATGTGACTCTGTGGTCGAGTACCTCAAGTTCAGTCGCCAGTACAAAAAAAAAAAAAAAAAGAAGAGGAAGGCAAAAAAAGATCAGCTTGGGCAGAAAGTTACAAAACCTCTTTAATATAAGTGGAAGGCAAGGATCTAACTGCAGTTGAACCAATTCAAATTGTTGTACAGGTAAAATGCACCACCCAGAGAACCAAGGGAAGAAATAGATCCCTGTTCTACCTCCTCCTCTCCCTCACCTCCCTCTAGACTTTCAAACACATAAGCATGAATCCTCTAGAAGGCATTTATATTACAAGTTCAGAAAAGCTTTTTGGAAATAAGACTTGAAGCTATTGGGGTTATAGGTTTGGGGAAGAAGGTAAAGTTCTATTCTCATTACATTCTCTCTAGGGTACATACTGTTAATAGGCTTAATGACTGATATTGACCTCTATCACTGACTGTAATAGTCTTTATACAGTTTCTTCTGTGAAGTTACTTCCTTCCTCATCTCCATACTATAGTCTTTGGAAGAAAGTTACTATGCACAGCCCACCACCCTTTAAGGAGTGGGAAGTATCTATAATTATTTAAAATTTTCCTCCATGGGAAATCTGTCTCTTTCTCCCTATTTATTAATTTATTTAATCATTTGTTGATGTCAATATGGACTTGTGAGCCTTTGTTTTCTAATTTGGCTTATTATCTAATACTATGTCACTTTAGTGCTTAAATTGTGTAGTTCTTTTGGTTAATTCCCACTGAACATATATATTTTATGCAAGTATGACTATCTTATATTTAGAACATTGTATACATCAATTTTTAAAATGAAAATTTGTTCACATTATAAAAGTAATGCATTCATATGATAGTTTCAATAATACAAAATGCAGAAAAAGTTCAAATCACACAGAACACACAATAAATATCTTGGCATATTACCTTATAGTCTTTATATATGTATTTAGAAATATTACTGATCATTTAAGTTTACTTAACATATTTTTTCATTCTTCAAGGAATATAATATGAAAGAGCTTATGAAACATAATATTTGTCTTTAAATGGTTTATTAGTTTCTTTCCAATTAAAAAGGGAAATAAGGTGATCAATGACTCAAATCACTTTCTATTACATTTTATTATAAAAAGTAATTTTTCAAATCCTTGGCAATTAAAATTATTATTATGCATCTCTTCTTTGTAACCCATACACATAATACCTAAAGTCATAAAAACTAAGTCATCATTGAGCTTCAGCAACTTAATAGAATATAACCAGTAGGATTATTATAACTTTTACTCCAAAAATGGTCAGAGATTCCACCTAGTTAATGGAATAAAGAATATGCTTCCAGAAAAAATACATTTGTCAGTAATGAGAAGAAAGTAAAAGTAGAAACGAAACAAATTCAGGCATGGTTAAAATGTGTCTAGCAGGGTCTTGAATTTGGAATTTTACATTGGTTAGGAAGGTAAAGGAGACTTGTCACGCATTTGTATCTTCTTACCCTTATTTTTTACTTTGATAATCTTTTTCCCATTAAAAGCCCACTTTTGAAGCCTTTTTTTTTCTCTAAATGGGTTGTGCAGATATTATAGTTTTTCAGTCCTTGATAGACTATTCTTCTGTTGTTCTTATAAATGACAGGAAGCTTACCAGATATTTTTTCTTTCCAAAGTTTTAGGGTATTTAGTCTTGATGAGGATAGCCTAATCTTTCATCTTTTTTTCACTTGGTAAAAAATCCCCCCCCTGGCTGGATGCTCACCTGTTTTAATTTATAAAGTTTGCCAGCGTATGTTTAAATGAAAGGTCTCATATTTGCTTTCTTGCTTTTTGCATTCTACCCAGCACTGCTAATCATCGGTTTCTACAACTTGAGAAAAGTTTAATTCAGTCATGTTTGATATTACTTTGATACCAGTTTTAATTGTTTCTGACTCAAAATCCCAATGCTCATCACACTGGAAATTTGGTCTTTGATCTCCATTTTTGTTCTTCCTAAGGAGATTTCAAGTTTAGATAAGCTATTTAAAGATGCTTGGAATTAAAATTCAGTTTAGTAAAGTTAAAATTTAGAAAGCAATTTTCTACAAATCTTTACCATCTTTGTCAATCTTGTAAATTTAAGAATGAAATCAGCCAGGTGCTGTGGCACATGCCTGTAATCCTAGCAACTTGGGAAACTGAAGCAGAAGGATTGCAAGTTTGAGGCCAACCTCAGCAATTTAGCAAGATCCTGTCTCAAAATAAAATGAAGGGCTGGGAATGTAGCACAGTGGTAAAGCATCCCTGGGTTCAATCCCCAGTACCAAAGGAAAAAAAAATTGAATTAAAGAAGAACTATTATTTTCTGAAAAAGCTTTGACCATCTCAACTCAAAACATACTAAACTATTTACAAACTTAGCAAATTAAATTATTTAAATATTTTAATGCAAAAAATAAATAAATATTTTAATACATTTATAACTATGAAGTTCAATTATCTTATTAAATACTTCAAAATTTGCAGGCCTAGCAAGGCTTTCCCAAATATTTAAACTATCATCCACCTAATAAGTTAATTTATAAATATAGTTAATCTCAAATTGACTTAAGCATCTCAATACAGTTTATGTATTTTAGAAAAGTATTCTCTAACAATCAACTTAAACCCAAAACTCTAAAATCAATTACATAGTTTATTAAGAATCGCTTAAGAGTCAGAATCTTTTAACACTGAAAACACTTTAGATTCAAGTGTTGTGAGACTATCCCACTGATGAAATTCTTATTTTTAAACGCAGTACACAAATGGTAAATCTACAAGTTTAATTTATGTTCTATATTAATTTTCCAGGACTGAAAAACCATTTGCCTTAAGAACACCTTGCCTTAAGAACAATGGTGCCCGCCTGTAATCCCAGCGGCTCGAGAGGCTGAGGCAGGAAGACCACAAGTTCAAAGCCAGCCTCAGCAAAAGCAAGGTGCTAAGCAACTCAGTGAGACCCTTGCGGGGATCTCAACTCCTCCAGAGCCAGAGGGTTGAGGAGGCACCCTTACCTGGTAGTTGGAGTCAGGAAGAGTAGGAGCCAACTGGCTGCCCGTTCCCAGCTCTCCAACGCAGGACAATCAGGCCAGGGACACCAGTCAGAGCAGGAACTCGTTTATTGCGGAAACAAGCACTCTACTTATAGGGCCACTTAGCCAATCAGAAACAATGCAGGTAGCCAACAGCTGTCCATGTGGCAAAGCATACAAGCCCCTTGAATGTTGTCCACGAGCTGATTACGCTCACGGATCCAACGGCAAGCCAATCATATTATCCTTCCTTCTTCTATGCCCTCCACACCCACATACTCTCCCAACGGCTGATCGCCATCTTAAAGGTGTAGCTTGAAGTTAGTTCCCCACAGACCTTGTCTCTAAATAAAATACAAAATATAGCTGGGGATGTGGCTCAGTGGTCCAGTGCCCTTAAGTTCAATCCCAGGTACTCCCTTCCAAAAAAAAAAAAAGAATACCTGAGTCATCCTGTATAGATGGCATTGCCTGATAGGATGAACTCATCTTCAGGGTGAGTTGAAGAAATTATCTTAGTGTGATACGGTTGCTACCATGAAATATAAAATGGGTAGCTTATAAACAACAGAAATTTATTTCTTACAGCCTAAAGCCTGGGATATCTGAGTTAAAGGCAAAATCAGATTTAGTGTCTGGTGAGGGCCCTCTTCCTGGGTCATGGATGGTCATCTCCTTGTGAGGTCACATGGCAGATAGGCAAGAGCTCACTGGGTTCCTTTTATTAGGACACGAGTCCCATTCATGAGGACTTCCCTTTTCTGATCTAATTGCCTCCCCAAAGTTCTACCCACTAAAGCAACCAGACTAGAGGTTAGGATTTCCACATGTGAATTTGGGAGGAGATAGAAAAATTCTGTCTACAGTAGTTATCATCCCAAGAAAGTTGCAGTTTCTGGGCTGACAACTGATAAGTTTTATGCAGTTACTCATCCATTAGAAATATGGGACTATCTGGTTTGCAACCAGAGAAATGGAAAACTTGAGCTCTATATATGTACTATGACTTGAGATGCATTTAAATAAATTAATTTTTAAAAAAGAAGACAGAAATATCCAACCAAAAAAAAAGAAATATGGGACTAGCATGAGGATTGGGGATAATGTCATTCCAAGATAAAAATCCCACTGACATACATACTAAACCTTCCTGCTCCATTCTTTTGTATAATTGTGAAAATAATGGAAGATTCTAAATTAATGCTTATCATATAGGATTAATTTTAAAACCCTGACTTCTAGATTCAAATATACCCTCATGTCTTTCTAACTTGTTTCAAATGTGTCATATATGGTTAGATAATATTTTATCTAACATTTTATCTAATATTTGATAACATCTACTTTAGTTGTTTTATTAAATTACTAAATTAAACACATCTATTTAACTCTGAGTATATTAGCTACAATTCTAAAATCATTTTAATGACAAATATCTGTCATTTTCTCCTTTGAATTCTCTCAACTCATTTTTCCTTTTCTTTTTACCTATGGGAGAATTTAGTTTTCTAATTAGGTTGATCTGATATTTTTCATTGTAATTCAGGTAGTTTAAGTTGAATGTGCATCATAAACCTTCCCTAAGAATTTTTTAATAAAATAGCCACCTTTCATTAGTGTCTGTGAATGGATTTTTTTTAAAGTTGCATCTCTCTTACACCACACACACACACATACACACACATACACACACACACACACACCACACACTCACCACACACCCACAACCCTATATTTCCTCTTGTGAGATTAGAACTGTATTTCTCCCAGGGAACTCGTGATATGTGACCTAAATCTGAAGAAATTCTGCCTTCAGACCACCTTCACACTCAAGGCTGACATATACTCCTGCCAGTCTGCCCACAGATTTGGAACATGCTAACCCCGCAATTGCATAAACCATTCCTTGAAATCTCTCTCTCTCTCTCTCTCTCTCTCTCTCTCTCTCTCTCTCTCTCTCTCTCTCTCTCTCATGCTGTCTTTTACACACACACACACACACACACACACACACATCTTATTGGTTTTGTTTCTCTGAAGAACCTTACCATCAATTTTTTTGTTTCTCTTGTTCGTTTGTTTTGTGTATGAGATGTGGTTCTCTATGATGTGGACATCTGGGTCATGAAAGGACATGGAGCTTCTGCTTGCTTCTTTTGGTGTGTTCACAGTGGAGACCCAAGCCCATGCTGTGAGGAAAGTGAGCAGCGACCAAATGGAAAGATTGCAGTGGACTGGGGGTTTAGCATGCATAGGCGCCTGGGTTCCATCCTCAGCATGGAAGGAAAGAAGGAAGGAAGGAAGGAAGGAGGGAAGGAGGGAGGGAGGGAGGAAGGAAGGAAGGAAGGAAGGAAGGAAGGAAGGAAGGAAGAAGGAAAGAAGGAAGGAAGGAAGGAAGGAAGGAAGGAAGGAAGGAAGGAAGGAAGGAAGGAAGGAAGGAAGGAAGGAAGACAGGCTGCATGTTGGTGTGGTCTGGCCATACTTCAGAAGAGATCCCAGCTGACAGCCAGCCTCAACCACCAAACACGTGAGTGAGACCTCCTCTCGTTCCAGCTCCCAACCAGTGAACTGTGTAAGTATGGAACAGGAAGAGCTATCTGCAGCTCCTCCGACCCCCAAATCCTGCTTGAATTACAGATTTGGGAGTAATTCAAATTGAATTACAGATTAGGCTACACTACAGTAATAATCAACCATAAAATCTCAGAGACTTATAACAGTGCATGCTTATTCCTCTCATATATTGCTTGTCCATTGCAGGTCAGCTGCAATTCTGCTCCAAATAGTCTTTCTTTGAACCCAGACTGTAAGACCAGCCTCTCTCTGCAACATGATGATCTCATGATGAAGGGAAAAAAGAAATTGGAAGAACCACACCAGAGCTTTTAAAGCTTCTACTCAGAAGAGGCACACATCACTTCCACTCACATCTCACTGGACAAGGAAGCCATGCAGCCAAGGCTGGCATCAATTCAGTGGGGCAATGAGGGTAGCAAGTTACGTGACAAGCCACAACAGAGTCTACAGGATTCTCCTACAGGGAGAAGCAGGGAATTCTTTAGACAATACCGTCATATACCAGCATCAATAACTGTATATAAGGAGAAAAAACAATAAAAGGGTAAATGAGTTGAATATTTCCTAAAACTAGTTTCAGAAGAAAACATTACTCAAATACCAACACCTCTTGTAAGTTGCTATCCACTGACCCAGCTAGAGTGTGATACTCTCTCTCCCTTTTTATAGCAGTTAGCTTATCTTTTTAAAATATTTATCACACAGTTTTATAATTATTCATATCGGCAGAGGAGGTGTATAGGGGTTGAGGGATGGTCCCACAATGAGTTTAATCTGAAGGCTTTAATCTGAAGGCATTCTCTAAAAGCTATGAGGGATTACTGATTCATGAGTAGAGAAGCCAAGCAACTTGCCTTACATTCTAGAAAGACTAATCTGGTAGCAATTTGGAGAATGAATTCAGTAGGGTGAAACTGAAGCTGGTGGGACAGAGGCTCTGTGGATCTTGTCCAGAAGACTGATGAGTCAGAAGTATGCTGATAAAGGACAAAGAGAAGGGAAGTGTCTAGAAAGATTATGTTGACCAGCATGGGTGACAGACAGGATACAGAGGGTGAAAGAGAAAAAGCAAGTGAGGATGTTTGGGATTTCTAGCTTAAATTATTCCTCTTGAAGTTGGAACAAATAGCTGGGATGTTTCTTCTCTCGTGTTACTATTTGCAACTTTCCAGAAAGCCTAATTTTCTGAAAAAGAAGCTCCCATGAACACTGGCATATGTTCAAGATATGAGTTTTTTATTAGTTTATCAAAGTTTGTGTCATAGGCCTTAGCAATTTCTTAACCAAAATCTACATTAAAAAAAAATCTGAGACCAAAAGTAATGGCAATATGAAGTAGATCTGGGCTCTGTTGAAATGTGTGTCTGAGAATCCCTGGTGAGGAAGGATGTGATTGAACTGATGCACTGCTCCATGAGAAGTCCTAAAAGACAGAGGATTGGTTGGCAGCCATTTCTACTTGGGCAGTCCCCATTTGGTGGCAAGAGAAACTATCATTTAAGGAAAGAGGAAGGAGAGAGGACTAATCTGCCCAGTTTCCTCCCAACTGTAGTTCCCAGTGGTCACATTTTTTCCCCACAAGGAGATAAGGCCTCTGCCCTTCTAGGTTATGTCATACGGTCCATCCTGTGATCTTTTGAGACACTAGTTCCCAAAACTTGCTGTGTGGTCTTCTGTCAAGACTCAGAAATGGTGATCAGAATGACAGATTCTAAGTATGAAGGTGATCAGCCAAGGTAGAGACCCAGTACACCTGGGGCAAGTTACTGGGTTGCCAGCACAATGAGGCCAAGTTGTGTTTAGGGTACAGTAGTGGATGAACCTGTAGCTGTGGAGATAGGTGGAGTTAGAGGAACCTGAAGGAGTGCATAAAATCTGTACGTGATCCATCCTTCTTTGTCATTGCTGTTGGTATCACATTTGCTACTTGATTTACAACAAATTTATATACATTTAACATCCAAGAAAATGACTCAGAGATGTTATATGTGTTGGCTGAAAACATATGGCTGTAAGTGTTGAAGCCAGGATTCAAATCTAGTTTTGCTTGGGTCCTCTCTTGGTCCATTTTGTGTTGATATCACAGGATTCCTGATATTGGGTACTTTATAAGAAAAAGAGGTACATTTACCTCATGATTCTGATGGTTGGGAAGTCCAAACAGCATCATGCTAGTGTTGTTAACAGCCCCTACTTGCATCATGACACGGTGAATAATCAGGGCCACGGAGAAACAGCACATGTGCAAAAGAGCTAAAGCAAGAAAGAGAGAACCATGGACGCTGGAGTCGAATTTTAACAACCCACTCTCACAGTAACCATCCAGTCCCTGGAGAGCAGGAACTCACTCCCAGGAGAAGAGCAACCACTTAATCATCTCTTAAGGGACATAAAATTTCATCACCACCACATTGGTGACGTAGCCTCAACATGAGTTTTGCAGGGGACAAACCACATTTAAACATGGCAGCTCCAAGACCTGAGATTTTCCTTAGTTTACACTGATCTAATAGAAATCTGAAAGTTGTCTATGAAACACAACTTTCTATTTTCATCTTCTTATAGGCTACATTAGGACGTGCTTCCTATGTTACAATTTAGTGTTTCAGAAAACTAAATAGCTTCTGCTGTCCTCACATTTTCTGTAGTAAGAATCTACATGGTATGAATAAAAGATTTACTGTGCACATGCAGTGATTCGTGGATGCTATAATTACTAAGGAATTGAAAAACAAAATGGTATACCAAAAGACATGTTTCATAACATTTAGAAAAAATATGATATTAAGCTTCTTAAATGCTTTGTTTCACTTCGGATCTTGATTGTGGAATTCAGACTTTGAATTTGTTTACTGTATACTGACTAACTTTCTAAATTATTCTTTAGCATTTATTGTAGTTAACTTTATGATATTGTGATTTCCATGCCCTACTCTGAGAAATTTCTGAGAATTTCTGAACGCTTCAGGCTCATGGTCATATAATGTCTAATAATATCATTAAAAACATTGCTGTGGGAGACTTCTGTGCGGCAAACAGCATAGAATTTTCATTCATTCATCTATCCATTTGTCCCATAATATTGAAGATTTCAATATATCACTGAGTTTATTGTGATAGGCAGCTTTCTTTTTGATCCCTTTTTGGTCCCCAGTGATCACTGCCTCCTGGTATTCACACCCTCATGGATTCCCTTACACATTATACCAAGGTATTCACACCCTCATGGATTCCCTTACACATTATACCAAGGTCATCTATACAATTGTACACAGAAAATTGTACACAGCACAATGATGGTTTGTCACCTACAAGATAAGGTTTAAAAAGATTATGGATTTTGTCTTGGGGACTATCTTTCACTCTTTGTCTCTCTCCCTTAGAACATTCACTCTGGGGCAAGCTGGCTGCCATGCCATGCAGATATTCAGGAAGTCTATGGAGATGCCTGTGTGGAAAGGACTTGAAACTTTAACCAGTCATAGTGGAACAGAAGTTTGCCAACAATCATTTGAGCTTAGAGGTGTATCACAAACACACACACACACACACACACACACACACACACACAGGCCTTCAGATGAATTTGCAACCTGACCACAGCAAATAATGATGGAGGTGTTATTCCATTTTAAGCAGCTTGTACACCAAGTAGTTTGTAATCAATAATCCATTGAGTGACGGATGACCTGAATAAATGAATGAATGAATATCCTCAAGGGAAAGACAGTTTTGGGAACGTATTTCCAGTTAATTATATTATTTAGCTTCACATACCCTTGCTCTTTCTACCCTCTTCTTAAAACTTTTTTTTTAAACTTCTAAAGAGGGTCATAAAAGTCTAGCTTTTAAACTTAGTGGGATGGTTCATAAGATGCCTAACACCTAGCTGACAATCTTCTGTCTGCATAATCTAATGTCACAAGCCATTGAATTATTGCTGGTTGAGAAACATTTTTAATTATAAACTAATTTTACTTATTTTACTTCATGCAAACCCACAAATTTAAAGAAATGCTTGACCCAATATTTTATGCAGTTCCATATTCCTGTGGAGTGATGTTTTCTTCCCAGATCTTTGACTTATCTCATGGAAATTTCAGGATAGAACACACACACACACACACACACACACACACGTGTGTGCACATGCACACTATATATGGAGTGATATTTCCCTTTCCCTCAATTTATGATTTCTGGTAATGTCACAGCACTTTTAACTTCTCTCCAAACATGAGTCAGTTTGAGCTACAGCAAGAAGATATGGAGAGGAAAGGGTGGGAAGACAGGATAGAAGTGTCACTGCTATCATTGTCAGAAATCAGAGCCACTAGAGCTTATGCAAATCAATACTGTCATAATGTATTTTCCTGAATCACTGATTTTGCTTGAGGATCGGAGTTACTATGAGGGAGTTAAATGATTAAAAATTCATTTTTATAATAAAAGGAACACGCAAGCAATTATGAAACTAAATGAAAAATTAATATAAGCATTTTAAGAAAAACCTGCATTTGACTTACCGTATCACAAGAGGTGCACAGTATTTTCTGTACTTAGGCCGATTCTGGTGGAAATATTCCTGATGAAGAATCCCTTTGCCTTTGTCCATAGATACTTAATGCAAGCATGAGTATGAAGTGCTGGTCTTCCCTGGGAGATTCTACTGTTGTTGATCATTGTTTTTGAACAGAAAATTCACATAGAGACTGGTAATAATATGAGTTGAGTGAGAAAGTTGGTGGAAATACAGTTACAACTAAACATTTGAGAAAAATAGTTTCAACTAAAAGTGATTCTTTATTCAGTTTCATTTTCTAATTATCCATTTATTTCAATCTGGTTATAAACAGAAATGAAGCACAGAAAACAGTAGAGGGAAAAGCACATGCTAATGAGTCACCCAGCTGCAGACTTCTTTATCCTAAATTTGTGCCTGGGTGGGGGAAATAAAAACAAATAAGGTTTAAGTCCATTGCTATTCTTGGGCCAATGAAGAAATGAGATCAGAAGGCTGGGAAATTTCTTCCTGAAATCAGTTTCTGTGGTGGTCCTGGTAGATACAGAAGGAAGGCAGAAGGATCTGGAAGGAATCTATAGGTTATATCACTGAATTGGTAGTCTTAAAGGAAAATCTCCACTTGACTTATAGCATCAAGGAGATGATTTCACTCACATACATACAATTCACCCAGTCGCAGTGTGCCGTTGAGTAGTGTTTAGTTTATTCATAGCACTGTGCAGCCAACCCCGCAGTCTACTTCCAGAAGACTCTTGTCACATCCCTCCCAAGCCTTTACCCACCAGTGACCCCTTTTCCCTCATCCCAGCCATAGGCAATGTTATTTACCCATACAAAGGAATGAAGTAATGAAATACGCTACAATATGGTTGAATCTTGAAAACAGGCAGTAAGAAAAACCAGTCACAACAAGTCAATATAATTGCATGATTCCATTTATAGGAACGGTCCAAAATACACAGAGATAGTCAATGAAGGGTTGCCTAGGGCTGGGGCTGAGGAAAAGGGGATCACTGGTAGTGGGTAAAGGTTTTGGAGGTAAGGTGATGAAAACGTCCTAAACTTAGACTATATTGTTGGATGTATAATTCTATGACTGTATAACTAGCAACCATTGAACTGTATAATTTTTCTTTTTTTTTTGTTTTTTATACTGAGGAGAGCTTTACCACTGAACTACATCCTCAGCCCTTTTTTTATTTTTTATTTTTCATTTTGAGACAGAGTCTCACTATGTTCCTCAGGCTGTCCTCAACCTTGCAATCCTTCTGCCTTAGCCTCCTGAGACTCTAGGATTACAGACATGTACCACCATGCCCAGCTGAATTGTATACTTTGAACATATGAATTTTATGTATGTAAACTGCATAACAATAAAATTGTTTTAAAAATTAATTGTATATGCACATACATACAAAGTAAAACAATAGAAGGAAAAAGGTGGAGTTCAAATACTGAATTTACCTTATGAGCTATGTAACTGGAAGGAAGCAAAGGCGGAAGGAATATTTAATTTCTCTGAGCCTCAGTTCCATCATCTCTAAAATAGAGACTTCAATACTTAGTTCAAAGGGCTTATCAGGATGAAACAACATGTGTGAAGAATACATGTTGAAAATATGTACAAAATTCCCTCCTTGGAGATAAATATTGCCCCACATATATGAAAAGCCAGTGCTCACTTTATACATGTTTCATTCCAGCCAAATCCTGCAAACTAAGTATGATGTCTCTATTTTACAAATGATGGAATGGAGGTTCAGGAAAATGAATATCTGAAATTACTCAAGTCCCTTGATGAATATCAGGTAGTTCTTTTGTTGAATCAAATGTACAAAGTCAAATATACAAAAGCAGCCAAACTTAACCCAGCTACAGAATTGATTTGATTGTGCTTTAATTTAACTTTCAATAAATGCCTAAGTACCTTATCCACACAGTAAAGGACTTTTAAAAATAATTCTTGTAGCTATTGATGGGGCTCAGGACACATTACTCCAAAATATGGCAAAACAGTAGAAACAGGAAAGTCCCTTTCACCTTCCTCCACCCTCTTCCCTTGAAACAGATCATGGAAAGAAAGCTCATTCTCTGACCTTCCCTTGCCCTTCTCCTTGAAGGTGAGAAGGTGTCCTCATTTGAGAAGTACCCTCCATTTACACTCCCTATACACAGAGGAAGGAAACATTCTTATCTTGGAGATTCCAAGAGGAATTTGAACAAACAGATTTTGCTAAATTTTCCCTCTCCAGTTTATCACCATTACATCATACCTCTTAGCTTAAGAAATGCACAGATTTACCAGCATCTTTGTGTCTTTATTTCTGAAGGCTCCTGTGTCACATAAAACTTAAATTAAGTAAATTTGTATGATTTTCTCCTGTCAATCTGTCAGTTTTATTTTCAGACTTTGTCAGGACCTGAGAAAGTTAAAAAAAAAAAAAAACCCTTTCTTCAATTTTATTTTTATATGTTTGTGCATTTATATGATAATCTGGCATAATTCCACTGGCTGCAGATAGTCACCTTTAAGTTTTCACAACTATCCATCCGTTCATGACTATATACTTAGATATGGAAAGAAATAAAGTTCAGTATAATTTCCTCAGGAAGTCTCTCCCCAATTTTCCACTGCCACCTTAGCCTAAATTAGTACTCCCAATTACACCAATCCATAGCACCTGTACATTTTTATATCCCTTATTACATTAGAAATGATTTAGTTATTTATTCCAGTTGTTTTCTGCTATGTTTCCACCATGAGAAAACTCAATGTGGTTAAGAGTGGCATCTAGCACGTTCACTGCTTTATTTCTAGCATTTAACTGGGTGCTGGGATACACTTGGATAATAAATATTCAATACATATCTGTTGAGCTAGCAAAATACATTGTTACAGTTTTGTGTGGTGTATGTTTGTGTCCCTAAGGCCAGTTAGCTGTGAACTCAGTCATTTTGTCAAGTACAATAACAAAAGAATCACATGGAAACAGAGAAGGGCTCTATAGCTCAGCACAGGTCTTTTGTAAACTTGAAATAGTAGGGAGTTCACACACACACGACACACAGACACACACACACACACACACACACACACAGTGTATTAAAAACAATAGGAGGGCCCAGCACAGAGGCGCACGCCTGTAATCCCAGCACTTTGGGAGGCTGAGACAGGAGAGTTGAGAGTTCAAAGCCAGCCTCAGCAAGGTGTTAAGCAACTCAGTGAGACCCTGTCTCTAAATAAAACACAATATAGGGTTGGGGAGGTGGCTCAGTGGTAGAGTAACCCTGAGTTCAATCCCTGGTACAAAAAAAAAGCAATAGTAGGCATAGAATATGCCTCCCTGGTTTAAGCCTGAGTCTGGTCTGGTCACCTTTAAAAAATTTCAATTGAGAACCTGCTCTGACATGGTAGCCCCTGAACCCCCAGCTAACTCCACAGCTCATGCCAGGTCTGTGTTGGTTTTCAGCGAAAGCTCATTAGGCTTCCTGTGAAGGCATGACTACAATTTCCTGCAAATAGTGGTGCTCATAATTTTAAAAAATCTCTCTGGAGTATATGAAATCAGTCTTAGTTGTCAGCAGAAAGAATTGTAAATGTGTACAGTCATGTCTTCTCAGATCCTCAATTTGTTCATTGTTAAAATGAAAGTAATATTTCCTACCTCAAAAGAGGTAATACAGATATATGAAACAATTTTATCTTGATTAATAATAATAATATTGTTATATTTATCTGGCAGTTCTAAAAGGTGGATTAATTCAGGGGAAAAAGACAAGTATTCTGTTGGCATGAAAAGTAAAACTTGATTCAATTCTTCTGTTGACATGTGTTTATTTAGTATCAAGTCTGTATAAGATGCAATGTTACACACATGCATGACATGATATATACAAACTTACATATGACATATATATGCCATAAGGACAGGTTTTATTGACATATACATGTATATGGATTGATCCTCAAAACATGATTTTGAGTGAAAACACCACATGGTATAGAGTACACCATGACTTACATAAATAAAATAAAAAGGCAAGTACACAAAACAACAATAAATATTTAGCAAGACTAGATGCAAAGAAAAAGGTGTGCTTTAAATACAGTCAGGATCTGCATAACGATGTTTTGGTCAAGGATGAATCACATATTGCATGAACATTGGGGCCCCATCAGATTATATTGCCTAGTGACTTCATAGTCGTCTTGGTTTGGGTAAGTGCACTCCATGGTGTTCACACAGGGATGAAATCTCCTAACTGAGCATATGTCAGGATGTATCCCCACCCTTACAGGACACCGGGCTATACATTAGAATGGCTACTTATTAGAGATGGTAACAAAAGCAGAATCTGGGAATAAGATGCATTAATAAAAACGTAAAATTGAGCTGGGTGCAGTGGCACACGCCTGTAATCCCAGCGGCTCCAGAGGCTGAGGCAGGAGGATCGTGAGTTCAGAGCCAGCCTCAGCAAGGCGCTAAGCAACTCAGTGAGACCCTGCCTCTAAATAAATTACAAAATACAGCTGAGGATGTAGTTCAGTGGTCGAGTGCCCCTGCATTCAATCTCCAGTACCTAAAAAATAATAAAAAATAATATAAATAAAATCAAAAAGGGTCCATGCATGTACTGAGGATAATCACCATAAGCTGAAGAGTAAGACTACCTCAAACCTCTCTTCACCCTCACAGCCTACCGGAAACCAGCTCAGTAGGCTTCGCTATCCTAATGTGTGCTCTTATTGACAGGAAAAGCAGAAAGTGAGGAGGGCTATGAGATGATCTAGCTCAGCTATGACTGATGTCATCTATTTTCTGGATCTTTATCCAAAGCAAACAAGCCCTAGAAGTCAGACAAGTATTATGTGCATTTCGTTTTCCTCACATCATCTTCTGAAGCTGAAGAAACCTGAGAAGTCTCTGATTGCTGCTATCAGACAAGAACTAGTTGTCGTCCTCCTCTTCTGAGTGCACAGTAATTAAACCATGAACCTTCGTGTGATTACTTTTAGTGCTAAGAAATGTACTTCCAAGAAAGAAGCCAGGCACATATGGCTACACAGAATAAGAGCCTGTTTATATGAAATATCCCAAAGTAGTTAAAACAATAGATACACAAATCAGATCAGTAGTTCCAGAAGCTGGTGGAAGGGGAGAGTGGGGAGAGACTTCTTAATGGGTACCAAAATGTTCTGGAACTTTACAGATGTGGCCATTGCACAATGTTGTGAAGCACCAAAGGCCGCTGGATTGTATACTTTTAAATGGTTAATTTTTATTTTATGTGAATTTCATCTCAATTAAAAACAAATGGGGGCTGGGGATGAAAAGAAAGGGACTTTCCAAATTCCAAGTTCTTAAGAAAGTCCTTTCTCAGTGAAAGGATGAGTAAGGTGTGATGCATAGGTCAGTCAAGTGCTGGGGGCAGGGGACTGGTAGAGAAAAGCCCTCAGGCAGAATATCTATGTACAAGAAGGTCTTAGGGGTTTGCGGTATAGAAAGTGCTGCAGTGGGAGCCTTTTGTTTACTAATTCAGGGTCCCACTAATTCAATTAATGGTCTTTGTAGGCCTTCCAAACTGCCATCAAGTCCTGCATCCACATCAGTACCTATTTCTTGTAAACTTTCTTTTCCCAAAGGACTGTCTATTCCCTGAAGGGTGGCTGCAATGCTTTCCTGTCACTCAACCTCCCTCAAAGTTATGCCCAATAGTGAGAACATGTGATCTGAGCATCTGGCACATGTGAACATTGTATTAATCATTGAGAATACAAAGATGCCTGTGACAGGTTTCTATCTCTCCCTCCACCACCACCCACTGCAGAATGGATCTGTGTGGTCTGGATCCTGTTATCTCCCTGATTCATGCCCTGTCACTCCCCTCCTCCTACTGCTGCAGCCATGCTGACCTCTTTGCTGCTCTTCACAGGTGCCTGGCTTGCTCTGGCCCCAGGGCTCTGTCTAGCTCTTCCTGCCTTCTGGATCCCTGCTCTTCCAGTCTCTGCGCAATCCCACTGAGGACTCTCCTGACCACCCTGTTAATAACATGCCTGGCTTTTTCCTCTCACTGCCTTTGCCCCATCCTCCACACCCTGCTCTACTGACCAGCACTTGTCACCTTCTAATATAAAATATTTTATGCAATTGTTGCGGTTATTGTTCATCTGCCTCCTGGTGCTAGAAGTTCAGCTCCCCAATGGCAAAGTCTTTGGATATTTTATTAACATTTTAACTAAGGGCCTAGAATGGTGTCTGGCTGGAAGATGATGATGATGAAGATGATGATGATGATAATAGTTGTTCAATAAATATTTTCAGAAAGATTAAAAGTCCTGTAGTTCTGTGTAAATATCTTCCTTTCTTGATCAGCGTGGTTTGAAAACAGCCCAAGAGAAGCAAGTTTCTGCAGCTGCTTATGAGAGTTTTGATAAAAGCCCTGTCTGCCATTACCTAACATGGGATTTGAACACCCACATCCAGGTGCTAGAGATATGGCATCCAAGCTATTGCATCCTGGGCATGGAGCCAAGGGCCAGAGGGTACGAGAGTCTCTCCTGCTAATATTAACCCTGGAACCAACCTTCTCTTCTAGGGAAACAGCACCACATGAAGCATCTAGAAGAAACAAGGGCTTAGTCTTTGTTTGGAGACCATGAAAATCATGCTAGTACTGGTCTGTAACAGCAGTGGCAAAGAACTTCAGGAGGTTTGTGGCACTTCATTGCTAAGCTTCCTGCAGAGCAGGCTGTTTCAGCAGAGTGAAACCTGTGCTCCAGCCATTACCAGAAGACACTGGGTCACTCATTTAGAAGCAAAGATAAGCCCAGGAGGGTCCAAGGACAAAAATCCAGGACAATTCTATTGAATCTGTCAGGTCCTGTTTCTTGAATATTCCCACAAATGGTCTTCACTGCTGGGGATGCGCAACAGACTGTCCAAGGTTGCCAGCTGTCCATCATCCAAGAAACATTTCCAAGTATTTTCTATGAATATAAGAGGATGAGTAAAATGTAGATTTTTGCCTTCAGTTATTTAATTTAATAGTAGGGATTTTGTAAGACTTTTATTCAAAATAGAAAATTTTGAATGCCTTTATAAGGGAAACTAAGGACAACTTCTTTCCATTGGTACTTGTGTAGTGCAGTTTTTCAAATTGTGATCCAAGGGCCTTCCACATCTTGATAACTACAGACTTATATGAACCAATGCACAGATTCTCAATCACAGTGTGAGCTTACTGAAGCAGGTCTGGAAGTTGAGTCTAGAAGTATTCATTTTAAAAATGTACTCAGGTGATTCTTATGTGCATTAAAACTTAAGAACAAATGTCATGGTGCATTATAATTTATTATACTAGCACACATGTTTGCTACTTTTGCCTCATAATCATATGAATGGCTGATGTGGTGTGTCCTCATTCTAAAGATGAAAGGGGCAGGGGGCAATTAGAGATGTTAAATCCAAGGTTATAAGGTTAATTCGTGGAAGAGCTAAAATTTGAACCCGGATTTGCTTTATTCCATATTCAATCTTTGATCTACTAAGCTGCTCCTCTGCTGGAAAAAAATCATGAGTCAAAATATGAAATGATTTGCACGTATTTCCACAGGGATGTCTTACACAAACAGGCTCTAACTCAGTATTGGAGAGACACTGCCATCTTGTGGCCATCTTGGAGCAAAGCACAGCCTGTTGTCCAACTCCCAGAGGTTCAGAAATGAAGGAACTCATCCTCTCCTTGGACTCCGGCACTCTTACCTCTGCAGATGCGTTTGGAAAACATCACAGTGGATCACACTGGCAGACACACCGTTGGAGACCACAGACCTACCCAGAGAACCCCAAGCACAGCCAGTGCTGTGTGGTCAGACAAGCATAAAACAATCTTCAAGATAACAAAAAGCTGCTAAACATCCTAGGCATCTGTGCAAATTGTTAATGAGTGCTCAGTCTTGAGTTCTGCAAGTGATCGTCAGACTTCCTCTACTGCTGCGCAGTACAGCCACTGAGGACCCACCCCCTGCCTGGACTCCAGGGTCTAGATGGTCCCTCTGTGGCCACACGGCTCTTTCTTCAGTCTTCTCTCTCAGTTTGTTCCTGCTGCACACTTTTCCTTACTGGAAATCTCAGATCACTGGTGGCTTTCCTGACTTCACACATGAGGTGGCATCCTCTGAGAAGGCTCTCCTTCACTTTTTCTTCTAGGGGTATTTGACTGTGTTATTATCGTCTGCCTCTTAACGGGAGGTGGCCATGTAAATAGGTCAGACCTAGCACAGTGCCTGCAGAGTTAAGTGAAGTGAGCACTGATGGAATGAGTGAGTGAATGAATGTATAAATGAGGCCAATGTTAATCCAATCACTTCATTACTCCCTACAAATCGCATCTCCCAAACCATATCTGATGGATAGCCAGCTTCATCTCCAGTGCAAATCTAACATTATTTTGTGTCGGGCATCTCCAAGTTGCTGCATAGTCCCTACTAATCAAACCCAATCCTCGGATTAGAGGCAAGATGGCGGCGTAGAGAGAGGCACCTTCCAGTCTCGCTAAACTACAGACCAAAATTTTGCTTCACAAACTTCTTCCAACCAACTTTTCGGCAGTGGATTACAGCCATCAGCACAGAAAATTTAACTTTAGAGTGGAAGCAGTGCGGGCGGTCCTCACCGGAGCACGTCTACAGCCGCAGCGGAGAGAACCGCG
>CM053404.1:33751379-33774842 GCA_028644305.1 Xerus rutilus
TTTACTACCCCTGACACATCTATGAAGACTCTAATGTTGAGACTTTATTTGATTTGCAATCAGAGAAATGGAAAAACAGAGATCTGGTTATGTACTATGACTTGAAATGCATTTAAATAAAAAAAAAATAAAAAAATAAAAAATAAATAAATAAATAAAAAAAAACAAAAAAACAAACAAACAAAAAAAAAAAACCCAATCCTCAAGGTAGGGAGAAGTTAGACACGATTTTAGAGTTCCAACAAGACGTTGAGAGATTACGATTTTTCTTGATAACATCCTGGTGATTTCTTAGAATTTTCTGACTCTTTCCGGTTGCATAACTTAGATGAGTGAGAGTGAATTGACCTTTCCCGCCCTCACCTCCTCCGTCTGGAGGGTGGAGATAACAGGCCTGTTGGAAGGATAAGACAATAAGTAGTTGTTAGTCATAGGTTTTTCCTAGATGACCTTCACCAGGTTGAGGAAATTCCATCCTATTCCTTTTTTTTTTTTTTTATCGTGAATACATACTGAATTTTGTCAAATACCTTTTTGTATGAGTGTATAGAATGATACATACTAAGCACTCAATAAAGTTAATTTCCCCCCTCTTTTACTATTTTCCCTATATTTTATTCAACCCTATAATTTCTCAGTTGGCTTTTTGGCCAGCACTGAGCAACATGAATACAAACTTGTTCTGCTAGGGGCAACTCCAGAACCTGTACCCTTGAACATGATTTAGGCTGTACTGAGGGCTGAGAATTAGAGAAACCTAAAGCCCCAGACAGGACTGATCCAAATATAACTACCTGAAAAAGTCCATTTCCAACATCAACCAATTCTCCTTCATTCTGTGACCACCATCTCCCTTTTCCTCAGTCACCTGCAGATGCTGCAGTCACCTGAGCCTACAGACCTAGCAGGCTTATGCCCAATTTCAGGCATAAGTTTCTAGCTTAAGGTTAAAGAGTCAAGTATGAACTAAAGTGTTTATTGTCCATTGTGGTTAAATGTCTTTACATTCTGGTATGTTATTTACATGTTAACAACATGTTGATAACATTTGTATTTTAACAAAGTATAATATCTTAAAGCAGTGGGATATTATGCACTCAAAAAGGATATTGAGAGCCCAGTACCGTGGCACAAACCTGTAATCACAGCAGCTGGGGAGGCTGAGGCAAGAGGATCCCAAGTTCAAAGCCAACCTCAGCAATTTAGCAAGGCCTTGAGCAACTTAGCAAGATCCTGTCTCAAAATAAAAAATTAAAAGGGCTGGGAATGTGGCTCAGTTGTAGAGCACCCCTGAGTTTAATCTCCAGTACCACCACCACAACAACAAAAGAAGATATTGTGTTTTAAAGGAATTATCTGCTGGACTCAGTGACACACTCCTGTAATCCCAGCACTTTGGGAGACTGAGACAGGAGAATCATGAGTTCAAAGCCAGCCTCAGCAATGGCAAGGTGCTAAGCAACTCAGTCAGACCCTGTCTCTACATTAAAAAAAAACCCACAAAATAGAGCTTGGGATATAGCTCAGTGGTCAAGTACCCCTGAGTTCAATCCCCAGTACTAAAAAAAAAAAAAGAAAAAAAAAGGAATTATCTATACATTAACATAGAAAATCATCTGTGACTCATCACACAGCAAAAAATAGGTTATAACCATGTATAATATTATCTTTCTTTACTTTCTCATTCTCTCCCTCCCTCCCTCCCTCTCTGTTAATTTTTCTGGATGACTATGAACTGCTTAATACTCAGAAAGAAAATAATCAGGTATCCACTGGGTTATACTGCAAATTTATCATCACCAAACATGCACACACACGAAGTCATTTGGCCCTTGTATTGTTTCAGGAATAAATTAGGTATTGATTGGCTCATTATGTGTAGTCATTTGTGCAGCAAATTTTTATTGAATGCCTAGACATACAAGATTAATCAGACCTAAATCCTGCCCTTTTGCTTTTAGGGTGATGAACTCTGTATATAGTTAATTATGGTACATGGTAATTATAATTATATCTACATTTTTAAGTGAGCCAGTATGGCTAAATATTTACACAATCATCTTTAACCCATACTACAAAAAATAAGGGAAATATCATTAGCCCCAATAAATAAATAGGGCCTGAATTCCAAGAATGCTAAAGTAAGAAAGGTGTCTTAAGCCTGAGACACTAGAGAAGTCCTCCCACAGATGCAGCCTTCAACTAAGTCTTGAAAAAGGGGTGACGTTTTACCTTCATGGATGGAAAGAAGGGAATTCCAGATCAAAAGCAGTCTGTACAACCAGAGAAGTGAAAAAGGTTGTGCTCCATTTGTGTACAATGAATCAAAATGCATTCTGCTGTCATGCAAACCTAATTAGAATGAATAAATGAAAGAAAAAAAAAAGCAGTCTCCCCACAGGTGCAGAGGAGAGGCATTCTTAAGGTCAAGTTCCCGGGATGTTTAGTTTGCTAGACTTTGGTGGGAGGCTTTCAAATGAAATAAACTTCATTGGAGGTAGACTGAGGAGAAAGGAGCTTCATGTCCCAGATTCAGGAAAGAAATCCAAAGTTTCCAACATACAGTTCCGATAGGGTGGCAATGGGTGGTGAGAGGGTGCCAAGTAGGACAAGAAATGCTTTCCCACTGTCCTCTCTTCAGTGTCATTTGTTTGAGCATCTAGGACACGTTTCCTGTAGTGGTGACCCTTCTGTTCTATCTCTGCACCATCACCATCATCCTCACCATCACCATCACCATTGTCCTCACCATCACCATCACCATCACTATCATCATCATCACCATCATCACCATCATCACCATCATCAAGAAGAAAGTGAAAGAAAAGCGTGAAAAGAGAGGTGTCGTAGCCTTTACATGTGACCATTGCATTTGTCACGACCTCCAACTGTCCCCTTGTGGCCATTCCCCTGCCTTTTACTGCAGACTTGTTTTTGCTTCTAGAGCAGGAAGCCAGAGGAATTCTATGGATGATGAAGTCAGGTCCAAGGCTTTGTAGGCAGTGTACTGTGGATTCAAACACTATTTGCCCTTTGTGTGGTTTCCTCAACCAACCAACTTCATGCATCAATGTCAGTATGGCCCCAGTGCTGTGCCATGCTGAGCCTGTACAACCCTGAACATTACTGAACTGTAGATCTATGTTTAGCACTTGCCAGATACCACTCCACATACTCTAGGTGGAATGTCTCATTTAATCCTCAGAGAAGCACTACATGATAGGAACTGTGTTTTTATCCCTCTTCTAGAGGTGAAGAAACAGTCCCAAAGAAACTAAGTGACTTGAAACAAGATGGCAAGACTAGGAATGGCAGATATGCAAAGGCACTGTCTTCAGAGCTGGCCCTTCTAACCATTTATGTATGACTCTTTTTCCACCCTGTAGAATCTTCCAGCATTTGTACAGGGGGACTATCTGCATGTACACCACTGGTCAAATAGCACAGGAGGGCCTGCTCGGATGCCAGGGAGGATGCGAGGACAGGCACAGATGACTTCAGAGTTGGTGACAGCCTCCTGGAGATCCAGTGCTTTCCCTGGGCCTTTAAGTAGGGGTGGAATTTGGCCACTTTTTTTTTTTTTTTTTTTTTTTGAGGGGAGGATCTGATCAGAGAGCAGATCATGCAGAGCAGTTCTGAGCTGTAAGTAATGGTGCGAAAAAGGTGGTAACTCAAGGAAGCAGTGGGAAATCTAGGTTGGAGGACATAGTGTGCAGGACAAGGAATCTCAGATGACTTTGGCTGCATGTGATCCTTCATGATAATTAAATGAATTAAGTTAATATAATATCTATATTGTATTAAATTAATAGCTTATTTCATTCTTTAAGAAAGAGATCAGCCTTGCCAACACTCTCTATAACTTCCCTACCAAACCCAGCCACAATGTGACAGAAATGACTACTGCCTGCATGTACTTCTTCATAAACTGATTCATTCAAGAAATATCAATTGAATGCCCACTCTAATCATGACTTCTACCCATAGGTGGTTTGTGGCCTGGCAAGGAGAAGATAAGCAACTATCTACAAAATCGCGTTACATGTGATCAAATAACAGTGCGTGGCTTAGATGGCACAGGTAGGAATTCCTCAGGAAGTGACATTTAAGTGGAGACCAGAGGGATGAACTGGAAGTAGCCAGGCAAAACAGGAGGTGGTGGGGAAGGGCAGGAAAGCAAGAGCTCACAGACAAGGAAGACGGCTTCCAAGAACAAAGAGAGGTTGGCCTGGCAGGGGCTCTGGGCTGGGAGAAGGACAGTGGTGGCAAAGGATGCTAGAGAGAGAGAGATGGACACTGGGTCTCACCAGGCCTTGTGCACCAAGGGTAGCCTCTGTTCTAAGGCAGTAGGAAGCCAGGGGAGGATATCAAGCAGGCAAGTAATATAACCAGCTTTGCCTTTTTTTTTTTGCAAGATTATAGTGTCTGTTGTTTGCAGTATGAATTGGAGGGTGAGAATGAATGCAGGAAACCCAGTTAAGAAGCTAAATCTTACAATAATCCAAGATAGGATAGCCAGGAATAGGGTGGAGGCAGACAGTATGCTGAAGACAGTGGCTGGAGTCAAGAGATATTTAGGAAGTCGAGTCCACAGGCCCTGGTGACGTTTGGATGTGAAAGATAGGAGTAATCACACTCCTGCCACCAAGGCCTCCCACATAGGAAATTGTGACAGAAGGGAAAGGTCATGGCAAAAGCATGGGGTGGAGGAAAAGAGAAGAACAAAAAGGGGAAGAAAGACAGAGAACTGAAAACGAGAGGGAGGATTTCATGCCTGTGCTATTGAGAGGGGAGGATGGAGGGAGGAGGAGGAGGACAAGAGTGAAGTTCACTCTCCCAGGCTGGGAGCCACCTGTGGAACCCAGTTTCTGTGGGTTTGCGGCTGGTGGCTGGAAGCATCTTTCAAGGAAGCTAAAGTTACCAAAGATTTGTCTTGTCTCATTAAAAAAAAAATCAAACTCTTTCCCTTCAAGATTAGGGAAGAAAGGAAGACAGAGGTTGGCTGTCATTTTATTAATGGTAAACATCTCCAACTGAAGCTTGGCCTGGTGGCTAGAAGTCAAATGTGGGAAGTCAGAGCTGGGGGCAAAACCTCTAAAAGTCCCCTTTGCATTCACTTGGTTATATAATCACTTCTATTTTAAAATGCACAGTCAGCAGTATCTGAGCAAAGTGGGTGCTTTTTATACCTGACTTCCTAAATCTCCTCTGTTCTAACAGCCTACAAATACTACCCAGGGCACAGAACCTCAGGTATCTGCCCAGCCTCCTGAGTGTGTGTGTCAGTCTTTGGGAGTCTTCCATGGGGCTCCAGGAGGTTCCTCCATTGCTCTACCAGACAGGCAGCCTCTGTCCCCCAGGGGCAGAGGTCCTTCCCCACTGCTTCACCAGGCACCACAGGCCTTGGCCTCTGACTAGAGTGGAGGCTTCATTGTGTCAGAGCAAGATAGCAGTTTGGGCAGTCAGTGTGTGTTATAGAAGGTAGGAAAAGAGTGGAGAGAAAAGGAGGGGTAGATGATCAGATAAACCTGCACTGCATTCCAACACAGGGATGAGAGGACCAGAGTTTTACAGAGCTTCGTAAAATGTCTCTTTTAACTTTGTTATCTTCTCTTTGCCTAGGATCCAGATACTCATCCAAGGGTGGACCCGGCAAGAGATTTAAGCAATAGATGTTAATCTATATTCAAAACACATTCTCCTGTCATCAATCATGATGTTCTTGCTAAATCAAATCCAACCTGCCTGGGACCTTTATACATAGAGTGAGTTCTCCCATGAGACTGCTTAGTCTTTCTAATCTGGACATCTCAACATCCTGCTCTCTATAGTAGACACTATTGGTATCTCTAGATCATCTGGTGATCACCTGCTAACAAACGTGATACATGGCCTCCTGCATCTCTGCCTACAGGAGTCTATCCTCCGGCTATCAAGGCTGGGGGCAGGAGGACAGGCAGAGGTAGTAGGATGAATAACAGCTAACTTCTTACTGTTCTAGGATCCAGGGTCCTTTTATAAACGCTTACTCAGCATGCTGTGGAACTTGGGCAATCTGCATAGAGGATATTGTTGGTTTCTTCCTACAGGGACATTATCCAGCATTCATCTTACCCTTTTATTTTCCTAAAAGAATTTCCAATTCAATCTGCCTCTTCTCATAACTCATAAAACTTAGATACTAATCCTGTCCCCTGCTCCAGAGGTGGATCCTAAATTGCTTAGGCCAATCAGCATATGGCAGACAACACGGGTAGACAAATGATGAAAGTTGGATAAATCATACCAAAATATTTCAGTCTACAGCTGAAATATTTTTTCTTTTTTTCTTTGCTATGGAATATGAATAAGGAATCTTGTTACCAATTCACTGATAAAGCCATTCTCTCACCTTGCAGGAAACGAGTCCTAGTCTAAAACCAATGCTGTGGCTATAGATTAAACAGCCAGAAAAAGATCCTGTGTTCCTAATATCATTGAGCCACTGAAATAACTAACCCTGTCTGCTGTCTAATGGTGTTCCAGTAACTGGCTTTCAGCGAGGAGTGGGTGAAGAAGCTGGAATCCCTTATTTGTAATCTTTGCCAAATTCTGTAGTATAAATACACCCATCCTGGCAATATCAAACTACCAACAGTTTAACAACTGGCCTTCAGAATTCCCAAGTATTTAACAACTGGCTCTTGTGAGCTGGCACAGCAGGCGTCAATATATCAGTGAGCCAGATCTTTGGTCAGCTTGTCATATGATGTAATATCTTTTTCTATTGTTTACACTAGTTTGGGTTGGGTACCCAAAAACATCCTAGTGTTCCCACCCAGAACTGCCTTTCACCCTCTTAACAAAAGTTTTCCTCCCTCCTACATCTTATGACCTCAAGGAAAAATGATCCTACCCTAGTCTTTCCAAGAATGGGGCTATGGATTAGGCCAATTACCACAGCCCATTCCCTCCACCATAGCCATTGGTTTAAGTCTGCTTATTACCTAAACTGTTCAATGAAAATAGCTAGAAGTGAAGTTACCCCTTCTGGATGTTGGGATGTACCAGCAGGTCGGGAATGATTGCAGGTCCCTTGTCACTATCATTTTGACAAGTAGTCTTTTATTTAAAAAAAAAAAATAGGATAAATCCTTTCTTGCTATAAGAATGGAAAACTACAAGGTGATGACTTGGGCACAAACCATAGTTTCATTGGGTTAATACCTGAGAGCAAAGCAGAGTTTGATCTTAGGTTTAATGAGAACAAATGTGCCCCCCTGAGGCAGAAAACAGGAACCAGGTTTCCCTCCCCATATTTACGCCTGGACTGGGTGTAGCTCAATGAAAATGCTTGTGTACACAGGTGAATCCCTGAGTTCCATCCCTCATACCAAAACAAAATTTTTAAAAGTCAGCTAAACCCAAGCTACTCCCAAATACTGGCTGGAACTATGACATCTATGAAGCTGTGGCCTAAGGAGCTGAGAAGACCTAGATTCAACCTCATGATGAGTAGCTGAGCCAAGCTGTCCCCAGATGCAGGACTGAATCTGCTATAGCCCTAATATCACCAAGGAGCATGAGCCCCAAGACCCATAAATCCTGGCTCAGAGCTGGCGACTCTAGAAGATCTAGTAGAAGAACTCACAAAACTACAAGCCAGGGAGAAAAACCAATGCAGATAAACAGAAAAACAATTCAAGTTGGATCTACAAACCAAGTTAAAAGTAAATGAAGGAAGGCACATGAAGAAAGACAACCTACAAAACTGCCATAAAAATCACTGCAGTTAAAATTAAGCAAGCAAAGCAATTCTAAAAAGGACTTCAAGCCCGGCATGTTGGTATACACTTGTAATCCCAGCTACTCAGGAGGCTCAGGCAGGAGGATCCTGAGCTTTAGACCATCCTCAGAAATTTTTCCTTTTTTAAAAAAGAAATTTTGGCTGGGAATTGAACCCAGGGCCTTGGTTGGAGCATGCTAAAATGCTCTTCCACTGAGTTACATTTCCAGACCTGGTGTAGAACTCTAAATCCAGATAAATTACCATCCAAGAATTAACATTATCATGGAAAAAAGTCATTTTTTGTAGTGCTGGGGAAAAAATTCTAAATTGCATTCATCTTATGCATTATCCAGATAGATTACATGATTCAATACCTACAAAATGTTTGATCAAATCAGAGATGGGCAGATTCCATGGGCATGCCAATGAGGAAGATCAATGTGTTTGAGTATGCAAGGCCACAATGTGATCTGTGACCTCCTTCTACAAATATCCTTTTTTTCTGCAGCTCATACCCAGGATACCCACCACAGATAGAGGTGACTTTGAACCAAGGATCCACTTTAACTCAGGAACACAGATGTGATTGCTGATATGGAAGCAGTCATGCTTGGGACCCCTGGGTGGAGCCAGAAGAAGAGCCACACCACCAAAGACCTCCTCAACTTCCTCCTCCTCCCAAAAGAACCCAAAGTTCTTGGTTGGAACTCATCAGAGTGAGTACAGGATGTTCTTAAAGTCAATTTTGCTTTGCAAATGGAAGTTCCCCTTATAACTATGGAGAATAACTAGTACCAGTCTTTCCCTCCTGCTATCTACAGATAGAAAGTTGGGCAGGGCAGCACTGACTTTGATCCCTCAGAGAAGAGAAACGAAATGAGGAGAGTCCTATGATCATTCGAAGTTTGTATCTAAAGGCACTTTTTAGATGGTAGCCCAGGCGGGGCCCCTAAGCAAAGCATAGCCATCTTGCTAAGATGAAGGACAGAGATTGGAGTGGAGGAGGTTGTAGCTGCTGGACTTTGCAGTACAAAGTACTAAAAGGAAGGGAGAAAACAGCTCCAGGTATTATTCAGCCATAAAGAATGAAATCATGTCATTTATAAGAAAATAGAACTGGAGATCATTGTGCTAAGTGAAATAAGCCAGACTCAGAGGGACAAGTTTCTCATGTTTTCCTTGAAACATGGAATGTAGGGAGGAAAAAAGATGAAAGTAGCAGGGAGATGCTTAGATGTAAGTAAAGGGGTGGGAGAGAAGGGTGAGGGGAGGATAAGAGGGAAATGGGAGGTATGATCAAGGTATGTTATTTGTATAAATGTACCACAATGAAGCCCATTTTTCTGTATGATTAAAATGCACTAATGTATTAACATGGCATAACAAACCCCACTATTATATCTAATTATAATGTACTGATAAAAATAAATGTTTTAAAATATAAAAATAAATAGAACATACTCATAAAAAAGAAAGAAAAATAGCTCCAGATCTGCACAGAAGGTCTCTGGAGACTCTTGCTGAATACTAGGTGGACATGAGGCAGTAAAACTCTTAAGACTCTGGGAAAAAAAAAAAAACAATTACAAAGGGAAGAACTACTGAGGGTTATAAGCAGAAAAATTCCCAAGAGCTAACATAGGAATGGGAAGTGTTAAGATTCCAAATAGAATGAAAGCACCCCATGGAACAGACCCAGGAAGTGCCAGACTTTTAGGGCTAAACTAGTCATGAAGTTAAGGCTCTTCTAGACCAGCTCTAAAAAGATACAGACCAGAACTATCAAATATGGTAGGCACTAGCCACATGTGGCTGTTGGACTTGTGAAGTGTGGGTAATCCAAGTTGAAATGTATTTTAAGTATAAATAAAACACAAATTAGATTTTTGAAGAGCTAGTATAGAGGAAAAAAAGAATGTAAACTACCTCACTAATAGTTTTTATGCTGATCACATATTGAAATGTTAATACTTTGGGACTACTGGGCTAAATTAAATATATTATTAAATTTATTTTTTTTAAAAAAGAGATGGAAGACAAGTCAATGTTAGGAGAGGAAAACTATTTTTTACTGTTTGGACAACTTTAATTATTTGATATGGTAACTACTGAGTTAAAGTCACACTTTCCTTAAATATCATTACTATTATACTTACTATATTTGACTTTGTTATATAGTTTAAGCTAAATTGGGAGTTAACTCCCAATTTATAAAAGCTATTGTGCTACGAGACTTTTGTGTTCCAGTCACGTTTTTGCCAATATGAAAAACAGAGGAATACATTTTAAGGGTTTCAGAGGGAGAGAAAGAGGGAAGGGAGAGATAAAGAGAGAGAGATAAGGGAAAGAGAGAATCCAGTGGTCACCAAATAGCTAGACTGAAATATTGCCTTTCTTACCAATAAAATCTACCTCTTGAAATTTGTACTTTCTTATCCACACTTCGATGTCTGAATGTGACCTTGCCTAACAAATAATCATGTGCTGTTTGAAAAAGGTATTCTGGGAAGTAACAACCTAGGGAAAGAATTATTTAACTACTAAAAAGGCTTTAAAAGGAAGTACCTCCTAAAAGATAAAAGAAAGCTTTGAAGATTCATAAACAGGTTACATTTGACAGTAATTGCAGAAAAGGAAAACAAAAATAAAAGGCAAAGCTCCACCAAAAAAGACATAATTAGAAATACAAAAAAACATTACTTTAATTAAATGTTTTAAAATACATTGTACAAGCCAGGTGTGGTGGCTCACGCTTGTAATCCCAGCACTTTGGGAGGCTGAGACAGGAGAATCGCGAGTTCAAAGCCAGCCTCAGCAAGGGCGAGGCACTAAGCAACTCATGAGAGCCTTTCTCTACATAGAACACAAAATGGGGCTGGGGATGTGGCTCAGTGGTTGAGTACCCCTGAGTTCAATCCCTGGTACGCCCCCCAAAAATCAAATATATTATACATTTCCAAACAAAAAAGGGAAAGAATCCTTTGTCAATGGAAGCTCTTTATGTAGCTCTAAATACCTGCTTCAGTTTATAACCATCTTCAGTTCACTGTATATCTACATAGATATGAAGAGCATTTATTAAAATTCACATTAAACACGAACTTTCACAGATGTTTGTGAAAATAAAGTATCAGTAGGCAGAGGAGTTTGTCTGAGAACCTGCAGAGAAAAACAAGGGCAATTCCTAAAACCTGATGATGATTTTACCTTTGCTAGGTATAAGCTGCCATTTGTGGCCAAAGAACACATAGGGAGTGTAATGGTTAATTTGAATTGTCAACTTCATTGGATTAATAGATGCCGGGGGATTATAGGTGTGTCAGTGAGGGTGTGTCTAGGAATGATTGGCATGTGGGATAGCCAATTGAAATGGAGACCCTCTCTAAGCTTGGGCAGCACTGACCAATAGATGATGGCTTGAATGGAATAAAAGTTGGAAGAACAAGGAAGTAGCAGCAGATGCAAACTCAATTTTTCTTGAACACTTTTTTTTAATGAATTAATTTATTTATTTTACAGTAGAATGCATTTTGATTCCATAGTATACAAATGGAGTACAACTTCTCATTCTTCTGACTGCACATGATTCAGTGTTACTCCAGTAGTGTAATCATACATGTATATAGGATAATAATGTCTCTTTCTACCGTCCTTCCCATCCCTACAGCACCAACCTTCCCCTCACTCCTCTCTACACAAACCAAAGTTCCTTGATTCTTCTTTATCCCCCTTCCTCACTATGCACCAGCATCTGCTTATCAGAGAAAACATTTGGTTTTGGGGGGATTGGCTTATTTAACTTAGCATGATAGTCTCTAGTTCCATCCATTTACCTACAAGTGTCAAAATTTCATTCTTCTGTAAGGCTGAGTAATATTCCATTGTGTATATGTACCATATTTTCTTTATCCATTCATCTGTTGAAGGGCATCTAGTTTGGTTCCATAGTTTAGCTATTGTAAATTAAGCTGCTATAAACATTGATGTGGCTACATCCCTGTAGTGTGCTGATTTTAAGTCCTTTGGGTATAAACCAAAGAATGAGATAGCTTAGTCAAATGATGATTCTATTCCAAGTTTTCTGAGGTATCTCCATACTGCTTACCATAGTGGTTGCACCAATTTGCAGTCCCACAAACAATGTATGAGGGTACCTTTTCCCCCACAGTCTTGCCAATACTTATTATTGCTTGTATTCTTGATAATTGCCATTCTGACTGGTGTGAGATAAAATCTTAGAGTAGTTTTGATCTGCTTTTCTCTAATTGCCAGAGATGATAAACATTTTTTCATATGTCTGTTGATCATTGATTGTATTTCTTCTGAGAAGTCTCTGTTCAATTCCTTAGCCCATTTATTGATTGGATTTTGGAGGCTTTTTGGTGTTCAGTTTTTTGAGTTCTTTATACATTCTGGAGATTAATGTTCACTCTGAGGTGTGTGTGGTAAAAGTTTTCTCCCATTCTGTAGGCTCTCTCATCATGTTATTGTTTCTTTTGCTGAGAAGAAGCTTTTTAGTTTGAATTCATCCCATTTATTGATTCTTGATTTTACTTCTTGCACTTTAGGAGTCTTCTTAAGGAAGTTGGGGTCTAAGCCAACAGGATGAAGATTTGGGTCTTCTTTTTCTTCTATTAGGTGCAGGGTCTCTGTTCTAGTGTTTAAGCCTTTGATCCACTTTGAGTTGATTTTTGTGCAAGGTGAGAGACAGAGATTCAATTTCATTCTGCTACATATGAATTTTCAGTTTTCCCAGCACCATTTGTTGAGTAGGCTATCTTTTTTCCAATGTATGTTTTTGGTGCCTTTGTCTAGTATGAGATAAACCATATTTTTGTGAGTTTGTCTGCGTCTTCTAGTTTGTACCATTGGTCTACATGTCTATTTTAGTACCAATACCATGAAGTTTTTTGGGGTTTGTTTGTTTGTTTGCTTTTTGGTAACGGGGATTGAACTCAGGGGTACTCAACCACTGAGCCACATCCCCAGCCCTATTTTGTGTTTTATGTAGAGACAGGGTCTCACTGAGTTACTTAGCACCTCACCATTGCTGAGGCTGGCTTTGAACTCGCAATTCTCCTGTCTCAGCCTCCCAAAGTGCTGAGATTACAGGCGTGTGCCACTGCACCCAGCTTCCCATGCTGTTTTTGTTACTATAGCTTTGTAGTATAGTTTAGGGTCTGGTACTCTGATGCTTCCTGCTTCACTCTTCTTACTAAGAACTACCTTGGCTATTCTGGGTCTCTTATTTTTCCAAATGAATTTCATGATTGCTTTTTCTAGTTCTATGAAGAATGTCATTGGGATTTTTACAGGAATTGCATTAAATCTGTACAACGGTTTTGGTAGTATGGCCATTTGACTATATTAATTCTACCTATCCAAGAGCATGGGAAATCATTCTATCTTCTGAGGTCTTCTTTAGTGTTCTGTAGTTTTCATTGTAGAGGTTTTTCACTTCTTTTGTTAGATTCCCAGGTTTGGGGTTTTTTGTTTTGTTTTGTTTTGTTTTTTGAGGCTATTGTGAATGGGGTGGTTTTTCTAATTTCTCTTGCAGTGGACTCATCGCTTATATATAAAAATGCATTTGATTTATGGGTATTGATTTTACATCCTGCTACTTTACTGAATTCATTTATTAGTTCTAGAAGTTTTCTGGTGGAATTTTTTGGATATTCTAAATATAGAATCATATCATCAGCAAATAGTGATAGTTTAAGTTCTTCTTTTCCTATATGTATCCCTTTAATTTCTTTCATCTGTTTAACTGCTCTAGCTAGAGTTTCAAGGACTCTGTTGAATCAAAAAACAGAGGACATCCCTGTTTTTTGAACGGGTTCTTGATTGCTGCTTCAGTCCTCTGAGGGTATCAGACTTTCACTTCTTCATTCTTCCAAAGCAGACTCTGCCAGTGATTCCCCAGAAGCCTTCTATCTTGGACTGGGATAGCACTGTTGATCCCTCTTGTTATGGGGCTCTAGCCTCTTGGACTGCTGCTACTGATTATTCTGGCTCTACAGCCTGCAGACGGCCATCGTGGACTATCCAGCTTCTGGTTGCATGAGCTAACCTAATAAGTCATCTTTTTATAATTATGCTTCCTGTTGATTCATTCCTCTAGAGAACCCTGACTAATACAAGAAGTTTTGGAACATTCTGCAGGGTGGGGACGGAATAAGAACCTACCTTATCACCCTCAAGCATAGACATGGGCTTATGATTCGCCATGTAGCTGCCACCTGTAGGAACAGTTCAGTCTTTCCAGACCAGGCTGGAATGTCCAATGGCAGTCTGCTCATTTAATAAATGCCCTCTCTATAACATATCAAATAAAAATTATAAGAAAAATTATGCAGAAACATAAAAACGTTTGTTTGCATGCAAAGTGACAAAAGGCAGACTATAAATAGCATTGATTAAACATGCAATCATATGTGTGTATGTAGACAAAGCTTTTTTTTATTTATAAATAAAACAAAAAATGCTTCTACTAGTGTGATAAGTCACTTCATTTGTTCAATATTTACTTTTTATTTCATTTCATCCGGTAATTTTTTCTATATTTACCTACTTTAAAAGAAGGAAGAGGTGGATTTCCTATCCTAAATTTTGTTTCAAGTTTCTGTAGTCTTTGTACCTATTATAAAATACATGCTCACTCAGGAACTATTGGAACCCAAGATAATTCACCAACAGCTCTTGTTAAATGGGGGCTTTCAGGGGAGGGGTAAATTTCCTTATTCAGATTTCTGATTATCAGAAAACGGTGATTCTTTCCAACTGACAATTGTGCTAAAATAATCGGCTTCCAGCCGGGCGCGGAAGCGCATGCCTGTAATCCCAGCACTCTGGGAGCCTGAGACAGGAGAATTGTGAGTTCAAAGCCAGGTTCAGCAACGGCAAGGCGCTAAGCAACTCAGTGAGACCCTGTCTCTACATAAAACACAACATAGAGCTGGGGATGTGGCTCAGTGGTCAAGTACCCCTGAATTCAATCCCCGGTACCAAAAAAAAAAAAAAAATTGTCTTCCCCTCAAAGACTCCTATACCCTTCAGAGAGATTCTTTTGAAATATTGACACTTCCACTCTAAGACTATTTAGAAGTAAATTACTTGACCACCATCCCAAAAAGACTCACTCAGCTACAATATCCAAATCCTGGTTTCTCTTTGCTTCCGTTTCACCTCCCCCCGCCACCCAAATTCAGTGCAAGAAATAATTTTTTTTTCCAGATTAAGTACTAATTTGCCTATAAGAGTAATAATTGTTTCTCAGTCACGGACAATAGAGGACTTTTCATTTTTCTAACTAGCTAGTTGTTAGTAGGGACCCTGATGGTCTCTTAATATCAATTTAATTTTTGCATCCCAATCATGCCATCATTTAGAAACTTGTGTTTTTCCATCCTGTTAGCATTTTGATTTACCAAGCCACATCCCCAGCCCTATTTTGTATTTTATTTAGAGACAGAGTCTCACTGAGTTGCTTAGTGCCTTGCTTTTGCTGAGGTTGGCTTTGAACTCCCGATCCTCCTGCCTCCTGAGCCACTGGGATTACAGGTGTGCACCACACTGGGCTTGTGTGTGCATTCTTTTGGAAAAGCAGTTTTCTTGGTGCTTTGGACATGCATTCTCTAGTACAGGTACAACTGCACATAAATTAAACAAGCGTAGCACCCAGGCTTTGACAGTTTTGTTACACTTTGCTAATACTGCTAAGAACTAAGAGATTGTCAAAGCAGCCCACACTGCATAACAGAGTGTTTAGGAGGAATGTGCTCTAAGGTTGTATAAATGGTTTCTCACTTTTGATCTTACATTTTCTCAAAGGAAATTTTTAAAGGAGTCCAAATATTACATGTTATTTCTGAAAGGATCTGGATTTTTTTCTTATAATAAAGTATTTCCAGACATCACAAACTTTCCCTTTCTTCTCTCGATGTATTCTAGAAAATGAGTTGCAAAGAGCAAATTGCCCAGGCCTTGGAATTAGATCTGAGTTCAAGCCCAGCCCTGCTGTGTGATCTCGGTTGGATTACTTAAACTCTCTGACCCCTATTTCACCTTTGTAAGCAGAGACAAGGCTATCTCTCTTCCTCACTATAGGACTGCTGTTGAATTGACTTGGGATCACATTTGTAAACATTCCTGTCATTGTGCCCAGTACTTCACTGGGGCCCAGTAAAGAGCCCATTGGTTCTCAGAACTCAAATGAACCTCTTGAGACCAAATCACTTTCATAAAGCAATCGTCAAGTTGGTATTTCTGAGCAAGGGACTCTCCAAAAGAAGCCACCCAAGTTTCTGGGCAAGCACTGTCCCTGGGGTTGGTGAGAGATGGAAGCAGACACCGTCCTCTGGAGACCAAGGCTTCCTCCTGCCCAGGCATTCAGGAACTACGATGAGAGTGTAAGCTAAGACAGGGTAAGAGAAGAAAGCAAAGGCAGAAAAACAAAACCAAAAACCCACGAAGGCAGCCACTTAACAGCCTTAAGTAGAGGAATTTCCAGAAAGAAGCAACACAGCTTCTTCCTGTGTGTTGCGCTAAGGAGAGAGAAACAAACCTCCAGAGGCGCATTCGGCCCAAGATAACTTTCACAAAAAAGAAACTGTGCCTTTGGAACCTTCACTGCCTAGGGCTGATTTGCTCCCCTAAATCGGAGAACTGTCAGAAAAGAGCATTACCTATTCCAAAGACCACAGGCACCTCACTGCCCCCGGCATCGCGGCGCGCACACCCCAACCCACCCCAAAGCAGAGGATTAGTTTGGCAGGTAAGGACAAGTCCAGAAGATGCCCTCCTCTTCCTTTCCCAGGTCTTCCTCCAGCGACCGATAAGCCTCCTAGGACCCTATCTTCATCCCTGGAGACTCCTCACGTCCACTTCTTCCTCGCGCACAGTTATCCTCCAAAATCACTGGGGCTGCCCGCCTGCCCTGGATCAGCCCTTCCAGGAAAAGCGAGCTTCCGGACTTTCTGAGCACCTTGGCGGGAAGGAAAATCCTAGCAGCCCCTGGGAGCCAGTCTGTCCAATGTCCACCACAGCAGGCAGGCCGCTCCCCAATCCCCACGCGCTGGTTCCCTGCCTCCTGCCCAGACCGCGAGGGCGTCCGGCTCCTACCCTACAGCGCCGGTCCTGGTCCTCTTCACCCTGCTCGGCCCCACCCCGAGGGATCCCCAGAGGCAAGAGAATCCAGATCCTAGTAATGCTATGGAGCAATTCGCCAAGTAAAAGGGCCTCTCCAAAGCCAAGAAGAGCGAGTTAGCCACCTGGGGAGAAGGGACTGCCACGCCGGCCCCACCTCGAACTTTGGTTGGCCTCACGGTGTGTCCTCTGCCAAGACCTGCTCCCAGAATCCCAGAAGAGTTATTCTCAAACCACTCCGGTCTTTTCACAGAAGCGTCTTTGAACACACGTGCGTCGTTTCTATCCAGAGACCAGGTAAAGAAAAGCCCCTGGGATTGAGAAGAAGGGGGACGTCTGAGGGAGAGCTCCATTGATTGAGCAACTTGGCCTGCGCGGGAGCGGGGATGGGTGGGTGGGAGGTGGGAGGTCGCGGTGCGGAGAGTCAGGGGTTTGTGGCACAAACACGAATTGCCAGTTCTGGGGCGTTTCCGCGGGTGGTTGGCATTCTCAGTTGAGGTAAGGACCGCCAGAACTGGATCTGTCCTTTCTCACCGTCTGCTGTAGTTGAACCTGAGAAGATTGGGGAGTACTTGGAGACAGCCTGGAGATCAGAGCTGGTACCTCCTGCCCCAGTGCAGGAACCTTGGCTAGTTGCTGGGAACAGTCAGGAACACTTGGTTTTCACTCAGTTTCCAATCTTTTGATTGCGACTAGGGATGCTCATAAGTGCCCCTGAATAGTATGAAGTGGCCATTATTATACTAAAAGATACAGATGTCCTATGGGATTCTGAAGAGGGAGGGCCTGTCAGGTTGTATTTCTACAGACATCTGGAGCCCGCGCGGCCGCTGCCCACTGACCAGGCCCAGGAGTTGATGGACAGGTGAGCATCCCCCTGTCCATCATCTGGATGACCTGATGGATTTAGCGATTTGTCCCAGCCTGTTCATTGCGGGCTGCTTGGTCTCCCTGCCCAATCCTCTCAGGCCCAGGTGAAGCCACCGCTAAGGATGTGGCGCCTTGGGGTGGTGAGAACAGTGGCCTCCATAGAGAAGAACAGTGGCCTCCGGTAGCCATTAGGGGTTTCGCGGGCCCAAGAAGGTGCATGGACAATGGAAAGCTCAGCCACAAGTTAGATATCCGAGCCGCGCAGATCTGGGCCCTGGGTGACAGCTCCGTGCAGGTGGCAGTTTGATTAGACCTCACTTCGTCCTGACCAAGATGAACAAAGGTCATAACGGTCCTAGAAGGTAGCAAAGCCCTGGACAACGACCGTGGAACGGTTACCTATCAACCGGCGGTTGGTCTTGGTTCTACCAAAGAGAGAAACAGCAGAGGAGCACACCGCATTTGGCCACCACCCTTTGGGAAGAGTTACTGGTCATTTGTGGAAGGCATGTGTGTATAATATGAAAAAGCTGGTCTCAACTTTACTCCCAGCCTTTTAGAAGAAAACTTTTTGCTGCATCTGGACATTTTATATGTAAGGAAGTTGCCGAGGTATGATTAAGTAGAGCTAGAAAATAGCATGTTTGTAAATGCCCGTTTGTTTAAAATAAAAAAAAGAAAGAAATGTCTTCTAGAAATGGCTGTTTGAAATAGAGTTTTTAGACCACCTTTACAAGTGACACTCCTCCAGGTTTGTCCAGTAGGCTAGAGGACATGGAGCAGAAGACCATGAGAAGGAAGAGATAGTGGTCCTGGGCCAGACTGGTCATATGTAAAAGAGGATTTTCATATTATAAGCATTTTGGTGTGTGTATTTCATTCCTCATTACTGTATATTTAGTTGACAATGCTAAGTACTTTTTTGAAATACCTAGTTTTAATGTTTTGAAGTGCCTGATACATATTAAAAACAGAAGTAGCAAAATGTAACATTTTGTATATTTATTGTTGTTAAAATTTATACAAAATGTTGTTTGAGGAAGGAACAACCCCTGTTAAGTTAAAAAAAAATGAAAGATATAAAAAGCACAAAAGAAATAGTGAAGTTAGGAAGAGCAGAAACTCTATATTACTAAATATGATATAAACTAGATACTTCTGAAATATTTAGTTGATTTTAATGAAGAACCAAAAGAAAACATAATCATCACTTTTTTAAATTTCAGGAATTTGTAGATCAGGTAGGAATAGGAATGGGGGGGGGAAATTCTGGATTCAAGGAAGATTTTCCTCATGTGACATTTAAGCTAACAAGTGAAGTAAGGAATGTCTAAGAGGAAGACTTTCTGAACAAAGATAACAGTGGATAACATCTATCATTTTTGTCCTCACATCCTGGAGAACATATGGTATATATAACCACTATCATCATATATGTATACATGTATGTATGTCCCCACATCCTGAAAAATTATATATATGTATATGTGTGTGTGTGTGTGTGTGTATCCCCCACACCACTTTAAAGGGAAAGAAAAACTACCAGAAGTATCAACTTAGTAGTGTACCAAATGTTGACTTACAACAAACAACTTATTTAAAATGATCTTTGTAACTCCACTAACCAATGAGAAGAAATGATGAGTAATAATGAAACATGGACAGAAAAATTAAGCATCAGTAACTATAAAATCAATACGAAACCAAAGAAAAAGAAAATCAATGGAAAAAAAAGTGGTGGGAGGGAGAAAGTCAAGAAGAAATGAAAACAAAAGGAGAAAGAATGCCAATAAGGGGCTGGGGTTGTGGCTCAGTGGTAGAGCACTTGCCTCGCATGCATGAGGCACTGGGTTCGATCCTCAGCACCACATAAAAATAAATAAATAAAATAAAGATATTTTTTTAAAAAAAGAGTGCCAATAAAAGTAAGAAAGAAGAAAAGATGAAAAAACAAAAGAATGAAAAGACAATATCAAGTAAGACAGAAAGGTGAAAAACAAATCATCAGGAAAACCATACAGAACAACTTTTTAAAAAGCAAGAGCAATAACAAAAGGTTAAGATATCTCCTTGCAGCTGAGCGCAGTGGCGCACGCCTGTAATCCCAGCACTTTGGGAAGCTGAGACAGAAGAATGGCAAGTTCAAAGCCAGCCTCAGCAACAGCGAGGAGTTAAGCAACTCAGTGAGACCCTGTCTCTACATAAAAAACAAAATAGGGCTGGGGATGTGGCTCAGTGGTCGAGTACCCCTGAGTTCAATCCCCAGTACCAAAAAAAAAAAAAAGATATCTCCTTGCTGATGTCATTAAACTGTAAGCACTTTCTTTTCCTGGTAATTGTAATTCTAGAATCCACAAGTTTGGGGATTTTCTGGGGAACTACCACAGTGCAGTTTGTTCCTTCTCATCTCCAGCCCAAGCAGGCGAACCCTGGGTGTAGAGACTGTAGGGTGAGCTCCTCTCCTCCTTTACTCCGAGAGAGTCCTAAGTAATGGTTTCAGCTACAGAGGTAAATTCAAATTCCATACTTATTTCTTTGTATCTGGAAATTGGATAATGACTATAGTAGGAGCTACCAACCAAACCCTCTGGCCTAGGCAACCTATGGCTGGATCTATACTGCAGACACCAATTGTAAAGACTCTCAGGCACTGAGCTCAGTGGTGTGTAAAATTCCAAGTCCCTGAAGTGAATTCTCCCAATGCCTCTGAGCATGGATGGCAGAGGTTGTCTGCCTAAAGGATCAGTCTGTCCTCGGGTGGGGGAACAGCAGGCAATGAGCTTTCCACCAGACCCTGTCCCAGAGCTCCCAGACACTTCTCCCTCAAGAAACCACACTGAGATGGTCACAGTCCCTTTCACTAATTTCATACCATTGATTTTAAATGGGCAATTCCCCCCTCTTGCCTCCAGCCTACAGACTGGTCAACCTGAATACCACACCTCCTCCTACTGACAAGAATTTTTGCAAAGCTGTGTCATAGTCTTTCTCCTGGGCCCAGACTGACCTGCATAGTAGGTGTCCAATGACTCAGTGAAGAGAGGGAGTTGCTATGTCTTAGGATATAAAGCCATGGAGGGGTTTCTGATCTATACAGACAACCCCAGGAAAGTAGCCTTTCTTAAGGTGGCTGTCCCTCATTGCTCTATGTGAATCCACAGGGAAGTGTCTGGAACCACTTCTGAGGTGGAGGTAGCAACAAATCTTCTGAACACCTCTGATCATGATGAAGTATTCAGACCTAGGAGTTCTGCTTTCCTGGGAGGAAATACAGGCATCAGGGTTTCAACAACAGGCAACCATGGCACTCACTCTCTCAGAGCTCAAACTGCCACACTTCAGTGGAAGTACCCTGGGTTGACCTCTTGATCCTGAGTCCAGGCACCCAGAGTTCTCAGCAGATCTGGGTCTCAGTTTCTGTCCTAGACCCAGCCTAACTCTTGGAATGGGTGCCTGCTGACCCAGTGAAGAGGCTGTTGAGTTGTTTGGGTTAACATCGCTGTGAACAAAATACCCAACAATAACAACTTAGAGGAGGAAACATTTATTTGAGGCTCATAGTTTCTGAAGTCTAAGTCCACAGATGACCAACTCCATTGTTCTTGGCCCAAGAGGAGGCAACGCATCATGGGGGAAGAGTCCAGAGGAGGATCAGGAAGCAGAAAGTGGCGCAGGGGGCCTCAAGGAGACGAACATTTCTAGGGCACACCCCCCAGTGACCCAAATCTTCCAGCTAACCACCTCCTGCCTATAGTTACCATACAGCCATTCAACTAGGAGGTTACAACTCTCATAATCAGATTATCTTACCTCTAAATATTTCTACATTAACAGGAGCTTTTTGAGGGATACACCATAACTAAACCATAATATGTGTCTTGGAGATTTAAAAAAAAACATAAAAAATAAAAAAGCCAAGGGTTTCACATCTACATGAAAAAAAACCTAGACAAAGGAACCCTAGAGAAGATGGTTCCCTGGCCAGGCATGCTGAATCTACAGGGAAGAATTTGTAGCACTCATGCAGAATCCAAGTTTCGCCTCGGCTCAAACTGTTTCTTTGGCAACTAGCAGACACTGCTTCTCTTTAGATTGCTGGGATTCTGTCAGCACCAGAGAGGGGATCTTTCCCTCCCCTGCTCAGCCAGTGTGTGCCTGGAACTGCGGCAATCTATTTCTTTTAAGTATTTCTCCAGGGAGACAAGATGGCAGATGAGCGGGAAGTAGCTTTTCTCACAGCTCTGCGACTCTGGACTCAAACACCGAGAAAATTAGTTCTCTGTGAGATGAGCGAAAGAAGCACGCCACTGATAATACTGGACAGAAAGCCTTGAAGACTGGAAAATTTGAGGTACATCACACAAGGATAAGGAACAGAATTGAAGCTGAGCTCCTGGCCAGAGCAGGGAAAATTAATACACAAGGTCATAAAAGACTGAAAAGTGCTGGGAAAGTCTTGACATGGGGAAACCCAAAGGCTATTTGGCTCATTAAAGTGGTGCTGGAGAGTCACCTGGGTTTGCCTGCTGTGCATTGAGAGCCCAAGCTGGAGACATATTGGTACCTTTGTGCAACAGCTGCACCAACTCAGACTGGGAACTTAGATCCTGAGTTTGGGGCTGAGTCCAATACTCGAATCCCCAGATGCCAACCACAAGATCTAATCTGACCCTAGCAAATCAGGAGAATCTCTGGCATGGAGAATTTCTGGCACCAAGACCATTTTGCCTGGGGGTAATACAGATCAGAGAGAGCCCTTCTCCCCACTCCCCTGCTCCCTTGAACCCCTGCAGCATGCAGGATCAGCAGCAAGCAGTATCTGAACGTTTAGAGTGACTGAGCTGGGTGCTCAGGAACAGTCCTTGGAAGGCCAAAAAGGGCAGTGTCCCCGAACAGAACCAGCAAAGGAGGGATTTTCTCCTTCTCGTGAGTGGTGCCCTGAGGGGGCAGGGGGCAGGGAGTAGTGTGGTAAAGTCCTAGAGGTGCATTAATTCATTAATGCCCAATAACTCCCTAAGCAATAAAACACTTGGGGCAATACCAGACCAAATCCCCACCCCTGGGAACTTCACTTGCTGAAACTCATCTCATAGAACCCAGGGGCAACTACACCCTGGAAGTGTGTGTGCCCACAGCTACTCACACCATTCCATTGAGAAGGGAAGCTGAGAAACGGAAAGGCAGTTTGGCACAGACAGCGTGCATCTACTCCCATTGACTATTCTGTTATTTTGTTTTTGTTTTGTTTTTGAATGTGTACTGATTGATATAGGATGGGCATATATACATTTGTACACATATTTGTTCTTTTTTATTTTTAGCATTTCTTGAAGGTATTTTTTCATGCTGATTTTTGAGGGGTAGAGTTTTTGATTAACATATTTTGAATTGATTTTGTCTGTTTCACAACTCAGTCTCCCTTTATTTCTATTTCTCCCTTTTTTCTTGCTAAGAGCTAAACTGTATTCTTTCATTCTACATTTCTTTTACTTCTATTTTTTTCTTCTTCCCAATCATAAACACATCCTGTGTCACCTCTGACTGCCCTGTTCACCTCTTAAATCTACAAACTCTTTTCTACCACTCCATCTCTTCTTTCCTCTTAACTCTATCTTTAACTAGATACTTACACATATTCACTTCTGTTTGTTTTTTCTCATTTCTAGCATTTTTTGAAGGCA